>NW_019059693.1:1262842-1282144 GCF_000696155.1 Zootermopsis nevadensis
CTCTAGAGCAGTTATTATCGAATAAAAGAAGTGAAAGGAAAAAGTAGAATGTCATCCGGATACGAGAGAAGCAGGATCCTCTTCGAAAGGTTGTATTCGCAGTGCAGAAATAAAAGAATAATTTGATTTTCTTGGCTCTCATGCCAAACGGCAGAAAACTAAAAGGTAGTGGATATTTCTACTTCGCAGCTGCACGTGCTTGCTAGATTCAAGTTATTACACTTCTGTCACTGAATTATTCTCTGTTTTTAAAATCTATAGATCTGTTATCAGAATATCACGGAGCATTCTAATTGACGGCATCCATATATACAGCCAGCTATAAATATTCTGAATGAGCTACTAGTGGATAAGAACAAATTAGGAGAAGTATGTACATTGTAAAAATTAATGTGTTTCGCTGTTAATGCTTCTGTAATTTTAATTTAAAAAATTCCTTTTAGGATTCTATTTTATTTTATTTAGTGTTCTGTCTGACGACAGGTCCATATGAACAGGATCCTTCCATCCTTTTCTCGGACTGGGACCTGTTCATATACGTTCTTGGCAGGTGATCCAGAAGTGATTTGCCATTGCCTTCTTCTGTGTGTGAATGGAGTAATTGTTGGGATGCCACGGAGAAACCGGGGAAGCCCCCGGAGGAAAACTCCGTGTTGCCTACACCACGGCCTTGACCAACACAATTTATAAATTCGGGCACCGCCGGGAATCGAACCCGCCGAGGTCAGTATGGCATTAAGACCATTATAAAACTGGTTCACGAACGTGTTTAACAAGATCTATCACTTCAGCTTGATGTTCTGATCATGAGAATCGGTTGCATGATAAACAGAAAGCCTAAGCATATAAAAAAAGAATAATGAACTTAAAATAATTATTTTTGAAACAGATTGTACGTTTTAATGCTGAATCCATGCCTACAACACTGTCTACATATTTCCATCTAGCACGGCAAAGAGAAGATAATGTACTATATATGATTATATTTAGATCCTAAAAATGATGAACAAAGGACTTGCAAGAAAGCGGTCGTGATCTCTTTTAAGGTTCTAGCCTAAAATTTCAGCAGGTTGGCTAAGGAATGCCACGGAAGACCACGGTCTAGATCGAATACGTCGGTGATCACTGATTTTTATTGTTTTGAATACTTCTATGCCTTTGCAGTACTTATTTGTAAATTTATTTCTCCATTCATTGAAACACTTGTAGAATTACATGACAATAACCACGACAGAAACATATCTCTATGTAAGACTTGAGGTTCTCACAGCGGTGAGTATGAAGATTTCCGTCTTCTGGGTTGTTGCGCTGTGTAGTCTGGTCGATGTTAACTAAAGTTTCAGGGGTCATACTGCCTCCGTCATCAGGGCGATGAAGATTTCTGTCTTCTGGGTTGTTGCGCTGGGTAGTCTGGTCGATGTTTACCAACGTTTCAGAGGTCATACTGCCTCCGTCATCAGGGCGATGAATATGCCAATAGGGTGTGAGGAGCTGGATTTATAGGCCGGGAAGTGAAAGGTGTAGCCTGCCCCGAGCTCGGGGCAGGCTACACCTTTCACATATCTCTATGCTTGAGCAAGGAAGACTTTAAATTGTTAAGGGCTAAGTAAACCTCATGTCGGCACCAGATGGATGGGAGCTGACAGCAGACGCTCTGAACCTTTACCATCACTTCGCATGTAACGGCAAACTCTGTGGTCCGTAGAGCCAGTGAGTGTGAAGTTGCAAAGAAAATAACCACTGCTTATACAGAGAATCAAAGCCCGGACATCTAGTCCCTAGTCAAACACACAATAATATCAAATGTTGTTGAGTACAAAAATTAATGCAATTGTATACCAACATTTTCCTGATTAGTCACTTTTCTGGCACGATTGTACACTGCACATTAAGTTGATTTAAGAAATATTTAAAAATGTTTTTAGTCTTTCATCTTCAAAAAAAAAATTAATAAATATTTCGCAACGTATTTGTATTGGTAATTAGGTACTCTGTGACTTCTTTTAGGTTTGCTCTGCTCTAGAATTCAGATCAACAAAGTAGCCTAAGGTTAAGTCTGATATATACAGCGTTACGACATATGCCTTTAATGAAGTCTTGAGACGATTTATTGTTATTACATAGAAACATTTTATTATTGTTATGTGAGATATCAGGTTCTCACGTCGGCAAATATGAAGATGACTGTTTTCTGAATTGTTGCGCCGTGCAGTCTCCTAGACCAGCGTTTCTCAACCTATGATACGCGTACCACTAGTGATACGATAGCAAATGTTGAGTTTTGCGCGAACTAAGTAAGAAAATCAAAAGATAATATTAATATAAATAAGTTATCCCTGAACGCATTTGGTTAGTAGTACATTTAATGTGTTAAATTAGAATTAGTGGTAAGCCAGCGAAAAAGTGTGAGAACCACTGTCTTCTACGTTTACAACGGACTTTTAGAGAATGAAATTTTCTAATGTATAAGCCATTCTTCTGAGTGATACAGTCAGTGACGGTTTAAAAAATGCCCAGTTTTAAAGTAACTAAGTAGCAGAATTACGTACTTGGCTTATACAAATCATGTAAGCTGTGCAGTGAGTAAATATTTAAAAAAAAAAGCCTTCATTATGCTGTAGCGGTTATCATTCCAGTCCCATAATCTGGAGGTTCCGGTTTCAAATCTCGGGCCAGAGACAGGCTCTCCTAACTGACTCTGAAACTACCATTGTTTTTTCTCATTAGATCAAAGAACGCAGGAAACGTATCTTAAAATAGGCCACAGTCTCTTTCTACCAAAACGTTGCCATTTAGACACTTAATCACTGAAGTTAAATGACGTATTCAGCCAAGAAACATCAGACAACACACGAATCCTCAACGACAATACCTGCTTCTTTGTCAGTAATCAAGATGATGTAGAAGTAACATCGAAGAGGTACTGGTTTTAATCCGGCCATGTTGACGGCCATAGAGACCGTGGTTTCCTCAGTCCCTTCAGACGAATGTCGGGACACAACACGCTAACGATCGGTTCCTCTTAAATTATCAACAAATCTCATAATTCACAATAATTTTTTCATGTTATTCTGCGTCGGATAACTCATGTATTATTGAATAAGTTTGCTGGATAATCTAACAGTCAGTTCACCTTCACATGTAATTTTCAAGTAAGTGTCCTTTATCGATTTCGTGTTCTTCCTTGGAAACTACAAGTCGTGCCCAATAAAGGAACAGTATTTTAAGGCAGTGTCAAGTAGTTTCAAGCCACGGGAATTTTAAGTGTTGATGCCTGACATATTTATGGATTTATTTACATTTGCTTTCTACGTTGGAAGAAAAGTGTCTTCAAGACAGTTTCACTTTGACATGAAGGCACATCCGGTTTGGAAAGTTTTAAAATAAATCCCAACAAAATCTTTCTTTTGCCTCACGGACTGAGGACCATAATGGACGCACCAGCCTCAAAATCCCCTTTTCAGCGTCCCTTTGTTCTCCAAGTTTATAATTCATGTTATTTTCGGCCGCGTATCTTATATATTCTGTCTACAGAGTCATTCTATCTTTTCCTTTACGTAGTAATCTCTTCATTATGGACCTTAGTTTCTCAAATATGTGGATACTCCATTTTTCCAAGTAATTTATAAGCATCTAAATAACACACAGACCAAAGAATTTGCTTCACATTATGAAAATACAGAAGTGTTGAGAATAATAACAACGAGCTTTATAATTGTTAATAATTGTAAAACTATTCTTTGGGTGTATCAATCAAGGGTGATTAAACAGGAAAATGAGAATCGCATATAGAAATCCGGTAAATACCTAAGGAAGACATTTATAAATGACAGGACAATGTTAAAATTTTATCATAAAATGTAAGATTCTACAATGGTAACCTACTCAAATTGGCTAATAGTAGTAAGTAATGACTGGCCTTTGTGGTCACGGCTTTCGTAAGAATTGCAGATGGCTTTTAGACCTGCTGAATCCTTAGTATCAACATCTCAAGTGAGCCTCTGCATCGCAGACTTGGTTTTTCAGTGTCTTCTTAAGTTACGAAAATTATAGTTCTGATGTCGGAAACGAAGGAGGATCAAGATGCCAGACCGACGAAAATTGTAATGAAATATCTGTCTGCAAGTAAAGACTACATCTGTGCGTCAGAGGGACGAGTATCTGCAAGCTTATAGAATCAATGGTGACAGTTTCTTTCAG
The DNA here is from genome assembly GCF_000696155.1 of Zootermopsis nevadensis. The sequence goes on from NW_019059693.1 coordinate 1,267,043, forward strand.
TACCAAAAGATGATTATATAAACTGAACGTCCACAGTCTTATATTTAGAACATAGTTCGATTAAACTGCATTTTGAAGTGGGCTGATTTCGAAACTTTTCCCAGCATCTGTTCAAGTGTCACACAGCAAACTTAAGTGAGGAAAGATTAAGTAACAAACTCAAAAAGTGATGCGGAGGGGATTATCATTGTATGAGTAATAAGAACGCTCACGTAAATTAGAAACTCTGCAAAATAAAATTGAAATCCTAACCAGATCATTCAGGAACACACATTATTCGACATAGTTAAAACTATTTGACTTTGGGCAACTGATATGAAGACTCGTTATTTTATACAATGGCGAACTTTAGCGTTTTCAAAATTTTATCGAGATGAGTGTCAATAAAGCGACTGGTCGAACATCCTTGTTTGATTTCCAGCAGGAAAACGGATATTTCCTATCATCGTTGCTTTTAATATGGGGACTAGCTATACTACTATTCAACAAATAACGAGAAAAGTCTTCCCAGAGATGAATGAATCTGGTCATCTTCAATTCCGCGTGTCGTGTATTCTTGAGAAGACCCTTAGGGACCCGAGTAACTTGACCTTTATTGTCATGGGCCGGATTAGACACTCAGCGCCCTTTATGGGAGTGTGGGAGTTGCTTACGAGATAAAGATCTTAGCAAGCCTACGTCCACTACAGCTACCATAAGACGTAACTTGGAGTCGCATAAAATAGTAGTCGTAAACAGAAGATGGGTACTAACATACATTGCTAGAGAATTAAAATAGGTTCCTTAAATTTTCTCGGTAATTTGGGAAAATATATAATTTTTATGTTACTAACTTTACAAGGTTAATTTTCAATTGCACAAAGCCAGAGCAATTTAACAAGTAGAAATTTCATGACGGTAATCAGCATCATCAAGTTGTCAAGGAGCTGAACAGTTTTCAGACCAGTTGCATCAACGACCTCTAGTTCCGTTTACTTCACACTCATTTATTAATGTGGAAAGTTATTGCATTCTCTCAATTACATGCTTTATGTAATTCAAAGTTTTCTGGAACTTAAATTTGATCTGGAGTCATAAAACGTATTAAGCCTATAAATAAATTTCACATCAGCTACTGCTACCACCTGTCACTGTTATAAATACCAATGTAATAGGATTTTATGTGATCACAAATACGCGGAGCAATTTAAGGAACTGTCTTGTTTCTGTTAAAATCTGTTGTTAGGCACATATTAATTTATTATTAGATATCGTTGTATGAAACCTGCATAATATTGTTTTTATTTTTCTATTGAAATTGTCATTGCATAATTTGAATATTTTCTTATCACATACTCTGAGAGTAACTTTGAATTGCGTTCTACCACCAACAGTAATCAATAAAGTACCACCATGTTCAGTTACAATTTATCAAACTAGAGTGCTTATTTAAAGGAATACAATGATTATCATTATTTTATCTCACGAAAAAGTCATTCTTAGATAGTAGCGATTTCTTAGATTAAAATCAGGGTTATAAAGAAAACAACAGATTGAATTCCAGACAATATACCTGTGATTTATTTTGTAAGTTCATACAGGCCAGCTGAAATGGGAGGATCATGATTAATTATGACTATGTAAGGATTTCAAAAAGTGTAGTGGCGTTCATGCAGTTACTATCTGGGATCATTGAAAAAATGCCAAAAATATCTAGAAACCTCATTCACTGAGATTACAAATCCAGTCCTTCTTTCTTTCTTTCTTCCCTTTTTTTCCCTTCAATTGCGACTTTCCAAATTCGATGAACGGTGTAATACAAAAGTGTAACATAATATAAACTGTGCCTGATGAACGCGATAATTTACTTAAACATATTATTATAGTGTATATGCCTATTTCCTGAAGATAATGTTATTATCTGATGACAGTAACGGGGAGAGATTTAATTTCAGAAACAATTACAAGGAAATTAAAAAAACTGAGTTAAAGCAGACGACACGATGGAAATGCTCTTAACGTCTTCCCAAAACATAATTAGATTTCGATAACTAGAGGTGAAATTAATTAATCACAGTTTTGAACACAAGTAAAAGTCTTATCCCATTGATTTAAGAAATGAAAAGTGAACTGTCAGATCTAATATTTTCACTTCGGTGATCATGATGTTCCTCAACATCGCCACTTAAATCCTGAAGTTGGAGAAAATATGTTTCTCCGAAACGTTGGCATTTACCAATTAGTCTAAACGGCGACTAAACCCAGAAAAACAACACAGAATGGTGTACTAGTGCGTGCTGGTACTATTTAACAACTCCGCTTCGACTGAATATTTTATGTATTTTGAATAAGACTAAGGGATTAATTTCATTATGCAAAGATGGAAAGTTTCCGGCATTCGAATTCGGATATTAAGAAAAAAAAACATAGAAATTTCCTATGAGGATAATGAGACACGTAACAAAACAATTAGGCAATACGGAGTTACCGCTACGTTAATCACACAGTAAAGGTGGAATAATCTGACAGTAAAGAAATTCGATTCAAAAAGTTACAGACTATAGTTTAGTATTGCCATTAGCTGTGTTCTACTTTGACATTGTGTATTGGTTGAGAAGTATATAATCAGGCCTCCATCTTCAGGTAAAATTAAATGGTACACTATTTTCTGAGCAAAACCCGTTAGGTAAAGCTTGTGAGCTAATGATAACAATATTTTTCTAATAACCACCGCAGGTCAGATGATTTTCAATTCTTGAGATGGGCTTATATAAACCTGTACGACGTTATGGGACTTCATTTTAATTGTACTTCTATCTTAAGGTGGTAAAAGATTTGTCTTTACATTAAAATTTACTTTTGGCGAATCTCCGTGTAGTGCGATTTTACCAAATTTTTATTACATTCTCTCCTTTAGGTAGTTCTCATTAGCACTCTGTCCTCGACACGCTCATTGTATACTCGTACTTTCTCTGTGATGAGGGACAGATTCACAGTGGATTACAGGAAAAACAGAGTATATCTGTCAGATTGACGATTTAACACCCACTTGAAACCCGAGATGGAGCTATTTTCCAAAATGTACATTTCACTACCTCAGGATAAGTTTGGTGTATGTGTTTTAAAACACTTTAGAATCGCTATAAGAGTCTATGTAGTTTCCATCTTTATGTGAAGATAAAGGCACCCAATGTGTACAAACTGTAGTTTATGTGTTTCACTATAAAATTAAAATTTCCTGGACGTTGGTTTGACATGTCTTTACAGTACTGCAGGCATATTCAATTGCGCAGAAGAATTATGGAAATAATTTATCCTTTCTTTTTGTGCTATTCTTCTATGTGTCACGCTGTAAATACATTTTTTATTGTTTAATGTTCTTCCCGTAGGCTATCTTTCATTGTCACAAACGTTGCTTTTATTGTGCATGTTTCCAATAAAAACTTTCTCTCTGAGCTGTAAAACTGAATTATACTTCACAACTGAACTGAGTTTAGACTTATTTGCGACTTTTTGCCAGCGGACAGTGTGAATTACAGGAGACGGCTATGAAAGAACGCCATTTGTGAGTTTTATAGAGTTAAATTTTAATTTGTTTTTGTAATGCCGAATTAGTATCTACATGCATTCATATTCCGATTACAGTAATTTTCTGTTCATTTTTAGGCTGTTACCTACGTCACCATTAAAATAGCAGAAAATGGTTCTTTGTTTTAATTCCAGGAATCTGGCAAGATCAGTCACCGGCAGACCATATCAAATTTAAATGTATTTCTGTGTACAAAATTCATAGTAGATTCGTCATGAACGTTAATCTGTGTGCAAGAAATGATATCTATGTAGAATGACACCTAGATTAAAAGAGAACCAGTTTTTATCGGAATATTGACCTTTGGCTACTCACGCGAAAACAGACAAAAATCATTACAAATTAATTCAAAATTGTTGGAGTTAAGGTTTCTACGGCAGTGAAAATTTTGATTGTGGTCTCATGTAAATATGAAGCGGTAAATTCCTACAAGACTACAGGATGGATTCATACGAAATAATTAAATACAAAAGTAATTTTAACTACAGCTATAATAGCATATTTAGTAATTTATTTATAAATTTGTTTACTTAACGTACGGCTTGTTTAACGATGTTGTCAGTATCTAAGATTATATAGCATAAAATTAGAAGAGAATCAGTGCAAAATAAATTTAAATGAAACTGGGAATAAGCGATCGTAGTCTAATTGAAAGTTTTTCCGAGACATTTGCTTGGAGAGACTGAGAAAACCAACGAAAACTTCAGTCGGTCGATGTTTGAAAACGTGATCTCCCGAATATGAAACAGAGGTGAGCCAAGTTCACACGAAGTTTCATAACTGCTAACAACACAATCTGCCACTGAACACGATGCTGAGCAGAGATCAACCCGCATTAAGTCTTCACAACGCAGCTAACGATTATACTCTCATTCCCTTTTTGTTCGTCGACAAGGATTTTCTTTTCCACAGCACTCCCCACAGAAATTGTTTTATAGGCCCATACGTTTTTCTCCATCCGTGAAACCCACATTTCCAGCCCCTCGTCAAATATTTTATTTGTCAAATTATGTCTTACGAAAATAAATGCTGAAATGCTGAATTATAAGTTAAACACGATAAAGTAATGAGAAATAACATGCTTGAATATCTACAGATTTTAATTCACATAAATATTTACTCTCTGTAGTTCACAAAGTCTATTCAGGAATGAACTATTTCTGTCACAAACAGGAAATAATTAAGCGCCATCGACGACAAAAGATGAGAAGAATATTTCAATGGATCACTGACAGAGTAGACATGAAAAGAAAATAAGGTGAGTCGATGCGCAATAAATGTGACGTACAGTATGCAAAGTAACACTGTAACTACGTACGTAATATTAAGATTATAAATATAAAGATGGCGATCTCTTGGGCTGTTACGCCGAAGTTTCACAAGTAATTGCTTCTCCAAAATCAGTGTAACCGCACTTATGAAACGTATCTAAAATTTTAACAGGCTGAACGGTGCAAGGACACAGAAGACGTCACCTGCAGTGAGGACTTGAAATATCACAAAGACTCCAAGCAGTGCTACATAAGTACACAGTGCATGTATCTCTTCTGTGCAACATGTTTTATTAAAGTAACCGCAAAACAGAAAACTGTCTAAAATGCAAAAGAGTTCAGTCACCTTCGGATTCTGGTATCAGCACATTACATCGTACGTCTTTCGTTTATATTTCTGTGCGGGGAAATGAATCCTGAAATCCAAGTCACGTCTCCGATCTCAAAGAGCAACTGTGAGTGTTATTGTGACACCACACCGCAAAACAAACAAAGTAACTCACCTCCTATTGGTCGAAATGGCGCCACTATGACGCGAGGTCATCTACACAACTTTCTTCAGATCGTAACTGTAGTCCACTTCAACAAACTTCCACTTCGTTGACTGTGGTACAAGTCACTTCAATCAAGGGTCTCACGTATCTAATAACCAACAGGGCAGGATACTTTATTGAGAAAAATAAAGTAGACCTCGTTTTTAATAGCCCCGAACTCAGCCATAATGGAACGCACGGGAGATGCCACTTTACTTCGCAACTCCGCCTGTATTTATTCGTCCCCTGATGAAATTAAGGGCTTAAATATTATAGACACTAAATAACTCTTGAGTGGAAAAGCTGACAGTCATACTAAAAAATAACGTTTACCCGTTTACAACAGATGCTAGAAACGATTACCAGTAACGTTTCCCCGATTACAACAGATGCTAGAAACGATTACCATGGTTAGGCGTGCATTGGTGGCATTTTCGTAGAAAGTTAAAATTTCAAAATTGAGGCTCTTGGTAGCGGTTCCGAGAATAAATAGAGCGCTCGGAAAAAAATTACTTTATTTAAGAGTAAAAGCGGCCTAAGGACTCATTGCCATGAAATCCTTAGGGACAAAATTCGCTTTAGAGAAGGCGAAAGAACGCAACTGTGTACTATGCGTTTTGGAGCTACTATTAATGCAAAATAACCCTAATACTTTAAATAAAAACTAAATACTTATCAAGAAGCCATCCTTCGTAAATTGAGAGTTTCTGCACCGGTCAGTAAGGTTCCCGAACTCTGTAGATATCTACGGTTTACTACCTTCTGAGAAAGCGTCAGCTATCAGTTTTGCTTGAGGCATTTCAACCTAGTTAAACCATCACACTATAATCCTCTGGGTTCAAACTATGATTTGTCTCCAAACTGATCACTTCAGTCGTAAATTTGCGATACAAATTTCTGCATATTTCTCAATTCCCTATGCATGATACATGATCCTTCTGGGTTTATTAATGGTAATAACTATATAATTTTACGTAACCAGTTCTCGTTACTGCATTACTTTCTTCACCTTCCTCTTCCGTTGTCTTCTCTCAGTTCATTCCCCTGTCTTCAGATTATTAAATGTAATCCCGGTTAATGTGCATGGCGATACAAAGATCTTATGCAGAAGCAGCAGAGGCTGTTGTCTGTTTGCAATTCAGCTCTTGACTCAGCCTGGGGATGAAGTCGAACGAGCACACTATTGATTTACACTAAAACTGTCAGCAGGTTTTGACTACACGTCTGTTGCCAAACACGAGAACGAAAATAGAACAGCCTAATTGTGCCACTGCCGATAAACAGATAATTACTCTTATTACCAACAAATTCACCGCGCAAAGTCAAGGTTTACTACGTATAATGAATAACACAAATTTAAAAATGATAACAGTGGAGGTGTAATATAGAAATTATATTCAGTATTGTGGAGAAATGAGGACTAAATAATTGCCTAAAAGGCCAAATTATGATATCGATAACATAATTACATATTTGTATATTAAGTGTCATATTGCAATATAAAAAGAAACAATTACAGCTTTAATTTAATTTCATATCCCAAAGCAATTAGTAAGTACCCTGTAATAATAATATACTAATTGAATACTAATTGCAGAATGACAGTAAAAATAGCTGTAGTAGTCGTCATTAAATTTTATGCTTTAGAATCAGGAAAGAATTTTTCTCTCCTTACCGCGCGGCTCCAAATTAACAGTACAACATTGCTAGATTTGCTACGTTAATAGTTCTGAGCTGTCTTCACTCATTCGTCCGTTCTCCGCTGTTCGTGATGGACGTCGTACGATTTTGATGTAACTTCAAAGGATGCAACTCAATGGCGACTTCTTGACAGTTATCGATGGTGTTTTTCTATGTTATGACGTTGTGCGGACTTTCTTTTCAGAAACTAGTAAAGGATATATACAAAGAAGTGGTTCTCCCCAGTTTTATTAAATTTTAATACTAGCTAGTGTATTCATGGATGGTGCATCAGACATAACATAAATTAAAATATAGGAACGGTAAGAAAATAAAAATATATTTACTGCGCATATAGAATTGCTTATTACTTGGAGAAATATAAACTTGCTCAAAAATACAATGTAAAAATATTGGGTAACGGCTTAATACGAACATGTATGTCAGTGAAACGGAACAGTCCCCTTTAACGGAAATGAATGAACTTGAACAATGGAAAAAATACGTGGCTTTATATATTTACGAAATTAAATAAGCAAACATCATGAGAGGGCTCAAGAATGAGAGACAAATAATTACGTGGAATGTAGAAACATTTACATACATTTTTATGCTAATCACATAATCTATAACTATTGTTGTATCACCATGAGATTAAATTTCACTTTGTTGTAGGAATAAAATTAATTAGTTCATCTAACGGATATTTGTTGATTACCTGTTGGAAAACAGAGATCAAGATTAAAATGGAGTGATAATATGTTAGGTCTGTTTACAAAAGATTTGTACTAACTCTGATTAAAAAGTGGAAAAGATAGATTTTGATTAAAAATTTATATTTTCAATCATATGTGCCAAACATCACATGTATTTTCTGAAATTTAACTTTTGTTTATGCAGGTGGTGTATGACAATGTTGCAATTCAAATTAACTATCTTTAAGATGTATGAGCTGAAACTTTCACGGCGACAAAATATGATGAATTTTTCTCGGGCTACAAGCCGTATAAGGTGGTTTAATGGAGAAAATACCAAAGTATCCCTCGCCCTCGTCCTCGCACACAGGGTACAGAAGTACCCTGAGGACGAGGATGAAGATGCTTCTAAAAACGTTCGTGTTTTCGCCCTTTCAAGCACCTCATACGGCTTATAAACCGAGAAAAATTCATTACGACTTTTTGAATAGTTACACGGATTATACTATTAGCCATAAAATTACGACACTGGACTACCAGTACAAATACAAAGGAGTGCCTGAAAGTAAAACAGCAGTTTTCTATAAATTTTTACTTTCCTTATTCTTTATATTATGTGTGACTATTTCCGAAATATTTTGTAAATGCTGTAACATAAAAATAAGCATAAACATAATAGTCTTGAGAGATACTTTTGGAAAGTCCTGTATAAGTATGTCAGAAGAATAGGATGGACTCTTATAAAAAAGTACACACGGATTGTATCAAATTGAAAAATCCGGTTGCTACCAGCATGCTTGAGTTTACATTCCTAAGAGCTCCGGAAGTGGAAAGTAAATCTCCGTACTTTGATTATTCAACTTGCAAGAAATCTCACATGTGTTCCAGGGAGAAAACAATAACTGATACGGCCCGAAACGTCTGTCAAGTTTAATTAATTTCATTTATTAAATGACGTAGACACAACAAAACAAGGCAGTTACTTAAACATGTCTTTGTATTTTGTAAGTGCCTTACTCCAGGTATAAAAAGACGTTCTGAGGACTCCAGGACACTTTAAAGCAAATTTATATACGGAATTTTATTTAATGGCTTCAAAATTATTATGGCATTCACTCCCGCACAATCTATTAAAGTCCCTTGTGCTGGCTTTATTTCAAGGGCTTGGTATGAGAATCAGCGCTGCCACAATTTATACTGTGCATTAACCAAATAAGAGCCAATTACTGGTTTGACTGTACAAACTTTGTCAATCATTGTCATGGATTACAGACAGGTCCACACATGAAAGTATGTAATAAAGTATAGGACAAGATAAAATTTAAGAAAGAAACGAGGAGAGAATAAAGTAAAAGTCGAAGTTGAAACGTGTATTTTCAGGTAAGAGTGTAACGGTTGATGTGCGGGACTGCATATCACAAAAAATTCGAAGACAATGGACATCTCTTTCCTCCTCTCTTCTCTCTCTTAATATATATATATATATACCAAACTTAGACGGAAAACTTAAAGGGGAGCTGTTATTTAGGCGTGGACTGGATGATATTAAAAAATCGATCACGGATACGATACGACATGAGGACTTGCTTTTTCTGGCTTACGATGGGTTTCAGTGGCTAGTATTTTAATGTTGGTACGAGTCTTAGTTTCTCATTAAGGAGGTGGAATTTCTTCACCAGTTCAGCTACTATTATCTTCTCAGGAAGAAGTCTGATCAATGGAGATAAAAATTCAACTAAAAAGACTAGCTTACAAAGCTTCCTTGAGTAGACTAACGTAAGCCTATTATCATTTAATGAGAAACCTGAACCGCAGTTAATCAGACAGGTGTTTGTACTAAGTTTGCATATTTCACTTTAAAGATTCTAACATTCTTCTCTGCAACTAATAATTTCTGTAAGCAAATATGTATAACGCAGGCAACATCAACTTACATCACTCACGTCTGACAGCCTGTCTAAATTTATACAGGCAGGAAATAAAATGACGTGCTAAATTTCGCGCTACAAAGTTTGACGCCAGTTCTGCAGAACACAATTAGTAAAACTCCGGCTGTCTTCTGCTTTAATCTTAACTGGAGACTGTTGAAGGGCTAAATCCATCAGATAGATCCCCTGCTCTTCTGTTTTGAGACGTGAAAACAGTTTACATTGTTTTAGACTGTCGGAACAGTGGTGAGGACTATCACGTCGCAGAGACGTAAAGTGGTGAAGACTAAATGAAGACATGTTCAGAAATGAGTCGTCCAAGAATGCACAATATCATGTTAAATTTTAGCAAGATTGTCCCCTAGGTAACCAGTCCTGAAACGAAACTGCTTGAGTTACTATTAACACAAAATCAGCGAAAATAATTTTATATATACAAGTATAATGGCGACGTCTAAAATACACGGAGTTATATTCATGAAGGCGTATTACTTAGGCTAAAGAGTGACTTTTATATTTTACAGTCCTTTAAGATCTCATGGTTGCTCACCAACTGAAGAAATTTACGGCCTTTCGTTGAGCTGAAATTTCATTACTGTGCTCAAAAAGACACGTCATTGGTTTCAAAACTGAAGTAGACAAATCCAGTCTACACGTTCATCATGTTTTCTTAAAATTTATATTAATATTATCCTTAATCTACGTACTTGGTCTCCTGACACACAGAAGTGATCTTAATTCAAATACATATTCAGACTTGATAAGTTTGAACACTGAACTTCCCGGGGAGTGTCCTTTTGTATTCCTGGCTGCCTGATACCCGTATAACAGAATATCGCACGATTCGTAACAACGCCTTGATGCAAATTCCAGGCACTGAAATGTCTGATAGTAATGTCAGCAGACGTCTTCGCTTGTAAATGCAAGGCATCTTGAAGTACTACTTAACTACGACCCTCCTCACAGTTGGCGCGTAATGGTATGACGGGTGACGTTGTTTTGCAGTTTTCTTCAGTTCATACGCTTTGTTCTGAAGTACGTATATACCAGTGAGATGAGACCATAAAATCAGCTCTAAAACCGTATCAAATATTATAAAGTAGAAAGCCAAGAGTTTTAAAGGTATATTTCTAAAAATTTCGTGTTTTCCAAATGTGTTTCTTTCGGTATTGTAAACTTCACTGATATTAATTTGTAAAAGATAAGCTGATTAAACTGCGTACTCATACTGCCTAAGATAATATATTATTTTTGTTAGTATGTACTTTTTTGAATATAATGCACATATAAACTGAACTTATCTGCCCAGGAATAGTGTGAATAGCGAGCTCTTATCAACACGATAATGAGCCTTCGGGTTTCATAAAAGAGGTGGGGTTTTCCTGACTATCTCAGCGATTGTTTGGTTCTCAATAAGTAGACTTATTCTGTTGCAAATTAGTTAACAATTCTATGTTACCTGCATAAATCACGGAATTTTTCGTTATGGTTATTAACTTAAGCCTTCATAGGTCTAAATATTTTCCAAAGAAGTTTGACTAGAGACACGTGTAACAATTTGTATGTTCTTAACTAAAGACCACATTTAGAAACAACAGAACAATTAGCAAATGTTATTGCTATGGAAATTACAATAGAAAACTATCGAACATAAAACACTTTTAGTTATTACGCGTTCTTTACGCGATGTGCATCAAATGAACGCAAATATAGGATTGATCATGTCTGTCTGTCTGTCTGTCTGACAGACTCTGGGTACAGTCGGTGTCCTATCTGAAAGGGCAGGGGGGTAAGACTGCCGAAATATAAAACTTAAGGCCTGTTACTTAATCACATCGACAGCGAAGTTAAGAACGTATGGAAGTTCACCACAATTTACCCGCCTCCATAAAAGTAAACATTTATAGCCTTTACATCATAGCATAAACTATATGTACCAGCTGCTTTAACAATCAGTAACTTTGCATTTTCTATTTATGGGTTTCGTATAATTGTCAGAATAAACACAGATTATATCCCTAACCAGCATCAACATATTGATCTGTGTTCTGGAGGCGTATTGAGTTTTCTTTCAGACAGATACTGAATTCTTGAACACTATTTAGAAGAACCTGGCGCTTCAAAGTGATAAACACAGAGACTAGTCTACGTCTTACATTTATGGCCAAATATATACATACATATTTATTGTTCGGATCCATGAGTTACGCAGATGACAATAGGATGTACAAGTGGGATTTATACTATTATAAATATTTCACGAATATTTCACATAAAGTTGTAATATGTTACAAATATATCACCCCATTATACAAAGTATATAATTTATAATACCCCTTTGTATTACATAAAGACAAGATATCCTTAACAAATTTTATGACTTATTTGAAAACATTAGAAATTCATCAGCAGAATAAAGAAGATATGGCATCTGTTCAGTTAAATGTATTTTCCATTTCTTCCTTTATATCGTCTTCAGTGTTGTTTTTATTTTATTATCTGATTTTGTTATAAATGTACTCTAATGCTGCTTTGTAGCCTCACAATATTATAGCATTATAACTGATAACATATTAGGGTTTTACAAAATTTAATATGAAACGCTCTTGTATTTGGATAATTACATTTCGTATTGTTAATGTATAGATTTCTTTTACGTTCTTAAGATATTTTTATTCCTTGTGTTCACAGTCATACTTTAGCTTGCCGATACTTTTATATTAAATTGGAAAACTAGCATCAAACATCAAACACAGTGGTCTAGCGGTTAGAACGCTGGCCTTGTAATCCTGGGGTCTCGGGTTCGATTCCCGGCGGTGCCCGAATTTATAACTTGTGTTGGGCAAGGCCGTGGTCTAGGCAACACGGAGTTTTCCTCCGGGGGCTTCCCCGGTTTCTCCGTGGCATCCCAACAATTACTCCATTCACACACAGAAGAAGGCAATGGCAAACCACTTCTGGATCATCTGCCAAGAACGTATATGAACAGGTCCCAGTCCGAGAAAAGGATGGAAGGATCCTGTTTATATGGACCTGTCATCAGACAAAACACTAAATAATAATAATAATAAAAATGAATGAAACTTATTGTTGATACCACTGTCTCTTTAAACACATTCCCATGTTTCATTCTTTAGAAGAATATGAAATTGCACAATTGTTCCATTATTTGCTTTTTCTGTTCTCTGCTCCAAAGGTAATAAGTTACATGCTGTAGCAATCAATGTACCTGTCATTATAAAATAATAATAACTTTTAAACATTTTACACCAAAAAGGCTTATTAATGCATTATCTATATTGAGACTATTTAGGAAGCGTAGAATGATCAGATCAACTTTTCTACATTCTGTCATGCAAAAGCAGAATAATTATCCGAGCATCATTACAGACTAAACCCTCATCCTGCGGGGGGTTCACATTCCTCGAAAGCGGCGCGCTCGATGAATCTGCGTCGGACGAACCTAATACTGTATAGATTAATGTAATTTCGAGAATGTGGGCGTGGATATTAAAAAAAAGGGGGCTGAAACAATATTTATTTACGAAGCAACTGTGCAAATATTAAAACATCATCGGAATGATAAGTATTACAGTAAAATATCAACGGAAAGTTAAAATTTAGAATAAAATATTTTCCTAAAAACCAACTGCTGTGCTCATACCACGGCTCAACCTATGTAAATATTTATTTTTTTATCTAATGTCATAAAATTACATATTTCTTTGCTTCATTATTATATTTACATGGGAAATGATCTAGATAGGTTGTATTGATAAATGATCTAGCTTCGTTATTTGTTTTTTTGTGTTTCTTTAACGTTTTATATTTATATTAGGTGGATTATTTGTTTTTATTTATATTTCTTCATTTATTTTTTTTTGAATAATATTGTTTCTATTTTGGGTTTGCCTGTATTTGGATGTTATATTTAATAATGTATGTGTTTCAATAATCTTGTTGTGTAATATTTTTTTATTATTATTTCATTATTATTGTATGTATTATCAGTGTTTGCCTGTTATTCGCTTCTTGCCGTTGGCAACACTTAAATAGATTAATTGAATCGAATTCCATAATGCATTCTAAGAGGAATATCATAAACAGTAAAACAATGGACTAAAATATGACAGACGTTAAGACGCTAACATCGAAAGCGATATTTAGACCACGCGTTGCATGCTGTTCTATGACGAAGAGGAGGGGGGGAAGACGCGGGAGGCAGAAATTGCGACGAGAGAGTTGAGCTGAATATTGTCGTCCTTACATATTTTGAATAAAACAAACCAAATTGATTATCAAATACTCACGCATAAGCTAAACAGTCTTTAAATCTTTAAAACGCAGTGACAAGAGTGTTTCGTGGACCGCGTATAATTAAATTTTCACACGTATAACTGAATCCGCATTGGACAAATCCTAATTCGATTTGGGTTTAATGTATAAGTCAAACTGTTCCGTGGCAATTCTTATTATCCACATTGTAAATAGTTATTTAAATTTAAAATATTTTATTGAGATGCATGTGTTTCGTTTGGGATACAAATCCAAAACAATATTATTATAATTATTATCATCCCATCTCTTCACCACGTTATGGGGTTTGTACTTCCATGTACTCGAGACAGACCTTGTCCCTAAGGCACATAGTGCAGCAGCTATTTCCGAAATACATTTTGTTTTGACGTAAATACGCCTACAATTTAGGGTCAGTGTCATTCGGCAAAAATGTAACGAAAAAGTGTAACTTCATTGTTATGTTACCTAGAGAACGTCATTGTTATATTACCTAGTAAACGTCATTGTTATGTTACCTGGGAAACGAAAAAGTGTAACTTTATTGTTATGTCTATATTTTCGGGTCAGTGTCATTCGGCAAAAAGTGAAACGAAAAAGTGTAACTGCATTGTTATGTTACCTTGGAAACGTCAATTGTTTACTCGGCATTATTGTTACCTAGGAAACATTACATTACTCAGCATTAGTGGTACCTAGAAAACGTCATCTGTTTAAACGGCATTGTTGTTACCTATAAAACATTTCATTACATTACATTACCTTACTTTACCTTACATTACATTACATTACTTTACCTTACATTACCTTACCTTACCTTACATTACATTAACTTACCTTACCTTATATTACATTACATTACCTTACAGTACATTACCTTACCTTACCTTACCTTACCTTACAAAGCCTTACATTACCTTACATTACCTTACCTTATCTTACCTTACATTACTTTACATTACATTCAGCTACCACAGACTTATCTTAAGCGTAATTAATTCAAGTTAAATAAGCAATGTCTTAATCAAACTTTACGCAATTATGAAGCATGTATAAAGGAAATATTTAGAATAAAGCCAATATATAAACTTCCTTTCCGTATAGACGTACGAGGTGCGATCGGAAAGTTTC
>NW_019059693.1:1283899-1315449 GCF_000696155.1 Zootermopsis nevadensis
GATTAATGTTAAATTTATTCTCCTCTTATATTGAAAATATTTAGAATTAATTATTGACTTCTTACATTTATAATTGAATGTAATCAAACTATAACAGTAATTTTCTTTGTGTTTTTTTAACTACCAACAATGTGTAAATATGAACCTACAATGGTAAGCTTTTATGTGAGCATCTGCGTTTACAACAATGTAAGAAAAAATGTTCGAATTTCTAACCCATGCCTGCAACAATGTCGCTTAAGCATGCCGTAAGGCTCTTTTCACGATTCATATACATCTAGTATAATAGCCTGAATGAACCGTATTACACTCCATCCCTTTACTAATTGTTACGTCATCTGTTTACTCTGCATTGTTGTGTTTAATTATTGCCGTCAATAATTCGATTTCGTTATTTCTGTAAGAGCTGAGCTGTGAATCGCTTGTAGAAGAAGTGCGTCGTATAGTAGATAATTTTGTGCTCTAAAAATCTTTTTAGAATATCAATTTAAGAAATCTGTGATACTACCGTCCACTCTCTCCATTTTATTTTTGATTAAATTGGTCATTGTCAGTGGACATTGTGGTCTCTTACTATTGAGCAAAGTTTGAGGTAAGGGATTCCTATTTACTATTGTTATTATTATTATTATTATTTGCAATTGTATTTTTAATTGTCTGTGATGTCGTGAGGGTTGGTGTGTAATCATTAAACATTTACGTGCCAGCAACGCCATATGGATGATCTCGTTGAATCTAGAGAACCTTACTTCTGTAATGTTGGCTACCGGAAGAATTCTGTAGCCACCTTCGTCCCCAAGGGAGGATAGCAGCTGGTTATATTTATGTCATGTTAGTGGCATCGCCCGATTTTATTTGTGCTGTCACGAACACTAAACAATTTAAGGTATAATTGCCATTGCACTAGGAGTGAATGAAAACAACCATCAAACTATCAAACAGGCTCTCATATAATACAGATGTAATATGTTTATGGGACAGTTAATAATGTCATGTAAATAGCACATTATATTATAAATGTAGAGCACCACTTGGCAGTTCGTATTGTACATCTCTGTTACCAAATTTAATAAAAATTTGTTTCACAAAAGATGTAACTTACCATCACTTCCATTATGCATTAATTTAAGCACTTTATGGTGTTTATCTTAAATGTTATCGGTTAAACTCGTTTTATTTGACACGCTGATAGTCTGCATTCAAAACAAAGAAACAGATGAACAGAGACAGCCGTGTCTGTGAAGTTTCTGTGACACGAAGGGGGACATTATTAGATTTACAAACTTAAAGACGGATTGTCCCATGTTTGTGCTCTGCTCGGACCAGTTTAAAGCCTCTGCCCACATCAAATATGTGTAAGTTCGTGTCATATAGGTAATTTGTTTTTACAGACAAAATATACGTCGCTGGTGGACTTAGAGGTATGTGTGGTTATCAAAACTCGGTGGAAGTTTATGACCCTGATACGAACAAGTGGACGTTCGTAGCACCAATGCTTTCTCGACGTGCCGGTTTCTCTTGCGTCGCGTTCCACGCCCTAGGTGAGAATTCTGGACATTCTGAGTGATGCTCCTCTATCATTTTTACAGAACTTGTTATTGTGAAATGTGTTCCTGGTTTTTCTTTGAGTGACTGAGATTTTATGAACAGCATTTTAAACCGATTCCTGGTTTCGATTCCTTTCTCCACAAAGAACACTAACTAATAACGCGTAATCTCTTGTGGTATCACAAGTAACTTATGCCCCATTTGTCAAACAATCCCAGTTTTAAAGGTAAATATTTTGTTCTTGTAGCAAGGAAATTTCAGTTTGCCGTGCTGTTATCTCCAAAAAGCCGGTGGTTTAAAGCAGTTCCTTCGCAGTCTTTGCTTTTCGCACGTAGTTTCATGAAACAGAAAACAGATGTCAGGCACAATTTCCTGATGCTACAAGTACGAAAATAATATTGTAGGTATTTGATCATTAATTTCGTTCCTGGTACTAATACTAACACTGCAAAAGGGAATCGATTTTCTTCGTTGTATTTCATTCATTCGTTCCGTTTACGGAATTACAAATTTTGAGATCGTAAAGTCTGTTGGGTAAGACCTGTTCAGTGTGAAGCATTGAAGTTACGAGAAGTACATACATGTAGAAAGTTATAATTGGTGATCTTGAAGGTAAGATACCACTACATAGCTTTAAAAGGAAGGATAATATTAAAATGTTTTTAAGGAACTAGAGTATGTGAGAAGAGTTCAAGTACCGACTTTTGTGAATAAGGTAATGAATCTTGTGTAACATTTTATTACCAGGTGACAGTAATAAATATCAAGAAGGGCCCCGCTGAATGGGGTTAGAATAAGTTTCGTTTGGCAGCTTTTCTTATATACTGTAACCTATTGTGGAATTTGTGTGTGTGCAGGAGGAAGAGACAAAGACGAATACGGAGACTCAAACGAATATGAAGACCCAGACGAAGACAGAGACGAAGACCCAGAAGAAGACGAAGACTCAAACGAATATGAAGACTCAGAAGAAGACGGAGACTCAGACGAATACGAAGACGATGACGGAGAATCAAAAGAAGATGAAGACTCAAACAAATACGAAGACTCAGACTCAGACGAAGACGGAGACGAAGACGGAGACGAAGACTCAGACGAAGACTCAGACGAAGACGGACACGAAGATGAAGACGGAGACGAAGACTCAGAAGAAGACTAGCCCATTTTTCTACATTTTCGAAGAAGGTCCCATGCATGGGTTTATCTGCATGTTGCTTGAGCAACAAAGTTTGCTCAGCCTTCTTAATAGTGCCCTTGAATTGATCTGACGTCAGTGTTAAGAGGGGAAACTGTCTTCGCCGTCCAACTGAGCTGATGTCGAAGTCAAATTCGAGGTCATTTGCTGCTCTCTTTGCCGCCTGAAATATAAACCGCCTTTAAAACCTCAAATTCCTTTACATATTTTATGTAGACCGTTACGTTTCGAGTTAAGTATACTATCACAGACTTTCCTCTCGGATATTTACTGTACCAGAATATTTATTGTAATCAACATTGTACAAGCTTTCCTACAGTACAAATATTGCATAAACCTACACTCATTCGGATTATGAGGGGGTCACATGTGTAAAACTTATAAGAATTTATGTTTCGTGAGGCGACTACATGTCCTTTCGATAGACCGATCCCACGAATGATGAATACTTTTAAACACGCAAAGGACTTGCCGTTTTAAAATTAATTTTAAATCGCAACAGCTGCAAGATTTAATCTGTAAAATCATAATCTATACGGAATAAGAAGAAACTATTTTATGGAGCAGTGTGGCTTCTTTCTTGTTTATTAGCTTTGTTGAAAATAGAACGTGTGACTTTAGCGGATAGCATCTGAAAGCTGTCGACGACAAATTTAAGTCTGCAAAGAATAAATATCAAAACCATTGTTGACTTCAAAACAGCAATGCACATGTTTAAAAGTGGGCAAGCTGAACTCATTTATTAAAAGTTCTGTCCAATTTTAACAGCTGTTCAGACGAAATGTGCTTTAGGACTGCTTCCTGCAATATGTGTGGTTCTTATAGCAGAATGTGATGTCAAACTAGGAGGGAACGGAATGTGGCATGTGACAATAGGTTATGCGCTACTCGCTTGTAATTTCCTGGGAAAGTCAATGAGAATATTTTATCAACAACTTTCTATTATACTTGATATTGCATTTTTCCCCATATTCTGTAAATCTTCATATCGTTTGAGTTCGTTTTAGTCACAATGTTACAAAATAACTCCCTCAATGGTATCTCTACCTTGAAGCCTTTGTGCGGGTGAAGGAGCTTGCGTGTACCAATGACCCGAAGAGCTGGTAGTTTAACTATTGGCAGGGTCTCCCAAGCCGGACATGTCAACGGGTAGGTACCTGACTAAATCAGATACCTTGGTCCTCCAGGTTGGAGGTTTTGCGTAAAGTTGGTACCCTTATCATATGAAACAAATTCTACTCACAAGCTTCAAAAGAGGATTTCATCGGATGGAAATAACGGAATTTCAGTTACAAACCCAGCGGAAAAAGAGATCGAGGTCGACCACGAAGAAGATGGAAAGGTAAATTTGAAGCCGGAACAGGCATTAGTGCCTAATTCCTGACGATGATGATGATATTACTGAATTATATTATTTTTAATTTCGATTTCAGTTCAATTTAGCTGGAAAATAATTCAAGTAGAAAGGCATTTATAGGTTTCGAATGCTGTAAGGGCCATAATTTAACAGTTACTGTCTTTGAAAAACATTTAACTTAAAAATGAAGTGAAAAGTTTCGAGTTTGGTCGAAAGGCTTAGGTCTGGATCTGACAATTATTTCAAGCCCCCTATGACAGTTTGGCTTCGCGTTGGTTGGAGAAAGAATTGTCCTAAAGGACAAAGGAGTTCTGGTCCGTGTCTCCAACTAACGAAAGCTTAAAAGTTAAGACGCCAGCCAATCTGAGATTTTTAGAAAGGTGAGGATTCATAATTGTTAGAGCCTAATTAGTATACACCAATCATACGTGAGGGATTTCAAACCTAGCTAGAGTAAGGGAAGGGGATTTGGAAGCAGCAATCCCCTAAGCCTTGCAAAAAAACACCCAAACTTTTGCTACCAATAAGTAGTACTGAGGATAGAAGCGTGTCCACCAGCTTGTAGAAAGTATTACAAAAAGAAATTTCTTATATAAATACTTGATTAATGTAATAAATTCACTTAAGCAGTTATATTTCTGGTAAAGTTAATCCTAGGTTATTTCGGCAGTAGAGAGTCGAGTGTTATGAATATTCACATCTAGCTCTGACAAACTCTGAACAAATAGGTTTACATTCTGTGGTAAGGAGTATATAATTCCAAGAACTTGTGACCTGGCGAGATGTATTATTCAGTTTCAACAGATAGTCAAATAACAAATCTGGTAAATAACCAAAATTCTTTGTTTTGATTCCTTATCCGTCTATTCTGGCTGTAATTCAGTTTCGATTAACGCCACATACTGCCGCCATACGCCATCGTCTCAACTTTGAGATTACTCTTGTTCCACCACTGACCTTAGCACGGGACAAAACTGTCCTTCTACCTCAGTAGTGATCAAGGGGATAGGCAGTTCTTGTTATATATAATTTGAGCGTGTTTTCGTTCAAATTCGACGTGTCAGAAAAAATAAGTGTGAGATATATGAAGGAGAAAATTTGGGGAGGCAACGAAACGGGAAGTATAATTTCCAATAACAGATGAAAATATAATATATATATATATATATATACATTCTTGAATATCCCAACTGATATTCTGAACATTTTTAAAATTAGTAATATTATTACAATAACGCTGTGTAATATTGTTGGTTGCTTTATGTTTTTATTTTTTTGTTTTAATTCTCTATATTTTTTCTTATTTCCGCTTTCTCTTCCATTTATTATTTCTGTCTTGCTCTCACTCGATTTCTTATAAAAGCAGTGGTGGAGGTTAGTCTACGCTATCAGAAATTATAAAGAAATTGCTTTTGTCTCCATACGCTGTAACACAGCAGAACAGATCAGATAAAATGCATCGTTAGGCAGTTCCAGCCAGCTACGAGCTGTTACGGAATGATTATTAGCGGAAAGAGAACTGAGAAAGATTTTTTTATTTCGACTTCGTCCGTTACAATCACAATGGAAAATATTTTCTGACTGTACAGTGTGGCATCTGAAGTAAAATGAGCTTTGCGCCAGTATCTATAAATGTGTAATGAATTAATATCATGGAAAATGATATACCCAGCATCGCAAAGAAAGCAAGAGGGACTATAAGTTATGTAATAAAGAACAAACCCAACTAGTAATTAAAAACGAACATTATCCAAACAATGGACCTCATGATCGGGACGTCCTGATGATTGCGTACACGATTCAAAGCTCATGGTTCGATCATAACTGTCCTCGCTCACTCACTCACTCACTCATTCTCTCTATGGTGAATGATATTATTTAAAATATGATTGTTTATTCAGCTTATCAAAAAATATCCCTCTTAAAATACTTTCAGTATAAAGACAAATTAACTGAAGACGGAAATGGAGCGAAATCTCGAAACGTGTGCACAGAATCTACTCCAGAAATAGACAATATCTTTCGTAAGTTGTAATAAAGCGAGCATTGTGACAAATTTAGAAGAATTACAAGGAAGTTAAAATATAAAATATGAGGCACAAAGAATTCTCGAAGACAAGCGATTCCTTCTTTATATACAAAATCAGTAATAACGAAATATAAATGTTATGAAAACGAAAATAAAGATTTCTATTTCTAAGAAGTTCTGCTTTCCGTCCATAGAGCCCAGTATGCAGTAAAACCATACAAGTGACATCTTATGGTGGCTTTTCGAAGTATAGCTGAACGGAATCGACTACCAAGGATCGATGCACTGACGTTGCCCGTGGCAACTTGTTGGTGCTGCCTCTGACGATGACTTCTATTACTAATTGCTGTAAAGTAACTGGATCATTAAATAGAAATATGGATGTAATTGATTTGAAAAGCTATGTTGAACAGCAGAACTGGGGATATTCTTATTTGGAAACTGTTTTGGACACAAAGACGCTGAAAGCACAGTAGATAACAAACATGAGGACACTTATGGCTTGTACAGATTCTCAATGAATTATTTGGCCATTCACTAATAATATTCAACAATAATCGACAGTGTAACTAAACAGAAATTTGAATTTATTTACACGTTTCTTTTTATTATTTTTAAATTTGGCACAAATATAATGTTAACAGACAAATGAAGGACAGTGTAATGGCATGGCCGTGTGAGAAAAATGTTGGCACTGAAAAGATTCGATGAAGCTTCTTGCAAGACAGAGAAAGATGGTAGGATAACATTAAAATATGAGCACATTTAATATACGTCACAACAATTAGTCCAAATGTAGACAGTTGCACTTATTCGGAGGGATAGAAGATCATTTAGCTGTTACTACACAGCCGTCAATTATTCTCATTGACTGGAAATACTTTTTTATTATTATTATTTATTATTAACTGCAAATGGGTTTTTACCCGATGGCAGTGGCTTCGATACAACTAAAACAGATAAAGCAGCATTATGAATAATTAGTACGAACACAATAAATTTCAAAAATCTGTTCGTTGTTCTCAATTCGTGAAGGCACACCTTTGAAATAAATCTCATTCCATTATTTAATAAACACCTGCAGGTATTCAACATTAAAACACATAAGGGAGCCGCGGGCAGAACGGGGAACTTAATATTTTGAGGCAAGTGGAAGGGACAATAACAAAGATAAACACATGGAGGAACCTTGTGTGGATTTATTGTCTATTTGAAATTTATAATGAGTTTTCTAAGGGTTAACAGGTTTTTTAAATATTAATTTCTTAACAAAAATGTAACTTGTCCCATTTTTCCTAGTGCCCTGGGCAAGACGGAGTAAGGCTGATATATGTTTTAAAAAGTTGTAAGAAGACACAGATTATCTAATAATTATGACGTAGGATATAAAAATTAATTAATGCACAATGTAAAATGTCGAAACTTTACACATTTGAAATCTACTTAGGCCTAACACAGACGGCACACATGTGAACCTCTTCATCATCGTGACTATCAGCACCTGCACATGAGATATGGGCCCATTTCAAGCTAGACGAATACAGAATCCACCCTTCAACAGACTGCGAACAGACATCACCACAATACAGGAACTTGTCATTTGATCCTCTTCTCTGGGTATCCATCCTGCCCCGAGAATACTCTTTCAAATTTGGATTGTCCCAACAAAAGTGACATCATGAAAATAAATAAAAATATTGTGTTTAAGACTTTCAAGAAAAGACCTTGTAACATGCATCATTCAACAAAGTGGATGTAAATAATGATTAGGTTTTACCTTCACTAAAATTTGAGAAAATTTCAAAAATGTAGAAGCGAAATTCAGCACGGATGATTATTTCAGAAACTGTAACCACAAAATGGCGCTGACTAACATGACATAACCCTGTGCTGTATGCTAATGGCATTTCACCTGGTTCCGATAGATCTTATCGCAGCCGATACCCTGTTCTGCCCCGTGGCCCCGTGAAAATGTGCACTCTTCCATCTTATTTTAAATGTTTCCAATACTGATTATTTATTCGTTTTATTACTTATAATTTTTCCTCTCTAGACAGCCTTGTTGTTTTATATAATGTTTTAATTAGATCAAAGCTTGAGTATGCCTCGGTCGTATGGAATAATCTTACACAGACAGATTGCAATAAATTAGAAAATATTCAAAGAAAATTTGTCAGTTTGTGCAATTACTGGGTTTTTTCAGTGTAATATCCCACGCAAATATGAATTGATCGTATCTACTTTAAATTTTAGAAAACACTATTCCAGACGACGACATCTCGATGCGTTATTTCTTGATAATGTCTTTAAGGGCAAAATAAATTGCCATTCCATTATGGACACTGTTGGTTTACGTGTGCCGGCGAGGCAAATAAGAGAATCTCCTTTTAATGTTAGCAGTGCACTAAGACATAGTCCTTCAGCCAGGTGCGTCATCGCTGCAAATGACGTATGTAAATCTTTGGACGTTTTTAGCATAAACATTGTCTCCCTTGAGGGCACGTTCTCAATAAGGGAAATGATCTAGATAGGTGTCTCATAGATGGTCTAGCTTCGTTAGCTGTTTCTTGTATTTCTTTAACGTTTTACAATTATATTAGTGTTCCCTAGGTGGATTATTTGTTTTTATTTATATTTCTTCATTTATTTTGCTTTGTGTTAATATTGTTTCTATTTTGGTTTGCCTGTACTTGGCAGTTATATTTAATACTGTACATGTATAAGTTTAGTTAATCTGTTTGTGTACTATTTTTCATTATTATTTTATTACTATTGTATGTATTATCAGTGTTTGCCTGTTATTGGCTTCTTGCTGTTGGCAAACACTTTAAATAAATAACACTGAATTTAAGTGACTCCGGTCCGTGGAGTTACTTATGATTCTTTAGTTATCAGCTTCTCTTCAGCGGGTTTACATGTGACCCATCTGAGCTGGTAACCCTTATAACTCGCCCTGCATAATGGTGCAGTAACATGGCTTTTAGAGCGACAGTGGTGGCGATGAAAAGAAACAAGATTCATAATTATGTAAGAAACATTCTTTTCAATGAGAAAATTTGAAATAAGTTCTATATTTAGTTCAGGATACAGTAGTGACTAAATAACTTACTTTCACAATTTACGGAGTTAATTTCGCAGTTTGTCTGTGAAAATCACTATTTTGATTATGCAACACAGAAACAAATCTGTGTAGTAAGTTTCCCTCTAATTCGTTTGCATTAACTGTGGCAGTAAAGTAATCCCAGCAGCTACACGTAACAAATGATCCATTTGGTTTCCTGCACATGGCGTCATGTATCAAACAACATATCTGTTTATGTGCACGGGCAAACAATTTGCATGCCATGTCCCAAAAGCTGAATCATGAAGGAGTATCGAAACAATACATTGGTACTTCTAGCATCAGCGGTTCAATATTCGATTGGTCTAAGAGAGATGGAGTAACAGAAGATTTGAGAATATTGTAAAAGTAATGAGCTTATTAATTCTTGCAATTCATTAAATGTAATCAGAAAGGTAAAATTAAGTGGACGGTGGGGCCAGAGTGGAGCTGACTATGTGTGGTGAGACACGTAAGAATTTTGGTGCGAAGCAAACACCAATTTCGTAATCTAGGAATAAATAGGAGGATAATATTAAACCTGATCCCAAAGATAGGGTTTGAAAATATGGACGGAATCAGATGGAAAATATTCCATTGATTTTGGAGTTGTGTACATGTTGAGAAACATTTGGATTTAGCCAAATTCCATGAATGCCTTGATTGGCTTAATAGCCGTAGATTTTTTAAGGAAACGCTATAACACGCAGTAAATTCGTTAGGTACGTATACGAGCTGGTTAGTTGTGTAATTAATACATGTCAATATTTCATTTCATCTCATTAGTTCGCCTGAGCAATTTCCTATAAAAGAGAACCCCAGAAATTAAATTGGATTATGAATAATAAAACAGTTGAAACGTTGGTCTAATAACGTTCGATCTTTCAACTGTCCTAGCAAAACAAGAGCACTCAAGCGTCAAATTCTGAAACTTGTTGATCTCTAAGTGCATTCACCACAAATGTTAACTAAAAGTCCAGGACAATTCACCCTTAATGGAGTCCGGGTCACTTGGAGATCCAGAAAACACTTCATTTAGGTTGACGGGGAGAGTGACACAAAAAATAAAAGAGAACTAAGATAAGACTGAATAGCGCTGGGATACAGGGTAGTTACGAGCCCTCTGCTGAACAGAAGGGTTTCTGGGAACAAGAAGACAAAAGGAAATTCTCATCCCCTTACGCCAGACCACAAAAAAAAAACTTCTTAGGGGAAATCTTAACTTTTCCATCAAGTCTGCGTCTCCGATATTAGTTTTCTGTCGCGGTGAAGGTTTGAAGGGATTGGTGGGGTGAGGACATTGATTGCTAGTCCGAAATGCCCGCCTTGTTCTCCTGGGACTGTGGCTAGATTCCGACCCCGATCCAACCCTATCTTTCCACACTAACTTCAAAGGGAAGGTTGGTGATAGAAGGACATGTTCGAAACCACACTTGGACGATTTCGGATCCCTTTCCCGAAAATAAGGAAGACAGTCTAGAAGGTAAAGTTTTCATTTGGATTTCGTTTTTTCCCCCTATTATAGCCCTGCATGTCCGCTATCAAGTTTCGTGTTTGAGAAAATGAATTTCATAATCGAAAGTTTCAAGATGAAAAGAAGCTAAAACTCAAATGTTTGGACTAGCAGATGCCAAATTTTCACGTCGCGATGTACTTAATACGTTGTAAAACTAAACAAAATATCATCTATCGATAACATCATATTCAGTAACAAAGTGTGCACTTATTATTAATATCGTACTCATTAACGATATGTGTATCTGTCCATAGCATCACATTCAATACAAAATGAGCGCTTATCAATAATATCATGTGCAGCGACAAAATGTACAAACACCGACAAAACCAAATTTATTAAAAGATTTGCACCTATCGGTAATAGTATATTCAGCAAAAGAAATATGCACCTGTCGATAGTTTTATATATAATAACATGTACCGAGCGAACGGAAACAGTAGCAAAGTGCCACGATGTAATTAGCAGGATAGGTTCTAAGCCTTCCGAGGTGTCGCTTGATTTCCCTGTCATTACAAGCGAATGAAAAGATTGACATAAAATATTTTGTAACAACATCCTCTTCTGTCCTTTCAAATTCATCACACACAATCGTCTGTTTCATTCCATGCTGTATAACTTTCAATGTGATGAAACGCTGTAAAAAATAAGGTTACAACGAGAGATAACCTCTACAATTACACAGTTTCTTAAATCCTTAATTAACTGGCAAATTTCAGATTGGCTTTAGATGGCACGAAGTAGATGTCCGCTTAAATGCAAAGGTGAGAATTCCTGCATAATTAGGCAATTTGAATTGAATTGAACTGAATTTTGGCAACAAAATCACAATGGAGTTAAGTTTACTTTTATTTTTTTAGGTAATCAACATACTTTTCAATACGTTTTGTTCATAGCCTCACAAGATTCTTAATTTAAGTTGAATAAAATCTTTCCGCTTTAGTTTCAATGGATTTTTACGCTGTTTATTTTCATGACACGACTAATGTTCACTTTAGAAGAAATTTTACATGTGCTGATTCATCGGTTTTCCCGGATACTCTGAATCGATTTGGTTTTTAATGTCAACACACATAATAACAGTTGATGGCCACCCAAAATGCCCATCATCAAAATTTGTGGCCTTCTTTTAATATTTCCGCCCATGTACAAGCATGCTGACATTAATCTGTAACTTTAAGTGAAATTCTGTCATTCCATAGTTTCGAAAGATATGTAAATTCCGTAAAGGCCTTTATTTTGTGCAACGATATAATTATATGGAGAACGGAAATATCTTGTAGTTTCATAGATGCTACTAAAACATTACTAAAATACTTTTAAAATTTTATTCGGAAACAAGTAATATGCATATCTGCATACTTATATTATGTCTTAATACTTCTATCGTGAGGTAGGGATTTACAATAATGGATAATAAGCACAAAAAAAATATTAAACTCTCAATTTACAAAATCATCCAGTTCCTCTATACCTATATGGAAGAATTCAAAGGGAATTAAATTAAGTTAAATCCGTGGCGTAACAGCTCCAGAGAGACAAAGCCGACTAGCTTGACTGCTGGCCTCACGTTCACATGCCTAAGCAGAGGTGAACGATCATCCAACCAGATACAGAGTGACGTGTGGTCAGCACGACGAACCCCCGGCCATTGCTAGTTTTCCTGACCGGATTACGCTACCCATTGTAGCTCCCCAATTTCCTCACGATGCTGGGTTGGCACCGGTCCCATACACCGGTCGAAAATCTCATGAGAAATTTCTTTCCCCGAGACTCGAACCAGGGCGCATTCCGTATCTCCGGTCTGAAGCATGATGCCTCAGAAATGGGCTCATTAATTTTATTGAAGATTTTCTATTTATTTCTTCAGTAATTTTCTTAGCGTATTTCCTTATAATTTCTCAGCTGTGAAGCTGTAACCGGCAGTGAGAATTTAACCAAATAGCTTTAATAACACTTATGCCGACAATATAAAGAATGATTGAAAAGTAAATCTAGAAAAATTTTAAGCCGTGTTCTGGGAAACAATGAATAAAAGTATTCTACGAACATGAGGTCGGAAATGCTTTTTCACCTAGATATTATAACTAAATGGAGAACGCACATTCCTTTTACAACTCGAGATTTTGCAAGAGATGTATTATCGTGGGTGTAGGATGAAGCTGCATATCACAGCGGACACAATTGGCTAAACTAATTACCACATGGGACCGCCTTGAGAAGCTAACAGTCGCTCAGTTAATGAAGAAACTCCCTGACGTTTAAGGAAGCAGAAGGTTGATTATCGTATTAACAATTGCTCGCCGCGGTCCGTATCTTGAGCCAGATGAGTCCACTCTCACATGCTCTTGGGTATTACTCATGGTGCAAATAAAGTTGAACTAAGTTTTGTATTTGCAATATTACTACTGCTAATACTGCCGTCAGTGGACTTGTCCTGATAAAACGGCACGAAGGTGAGGCTGACTTCACCAGTACTTTATCCGACTAGGGATTCTGAAGTTCTTTGCCATTGAAAATTAAATTTTCGTTAACGTATTGTGTAAAATGTAAAATAATATTACAGCGACTGTCTAAAATTCCTGACATATAATTTCCTTTTAGTTATGATTAGTGATAAAATATTGTAGGAAAGAATATAAGATTTTGTATTAAAACATGAGGTTATATTACAGGAAATTTTTATAAAACAATACATAATTAAGGTATCAAATATGAATCTCGTCTGGTTTTCTATTAGCGTATCAGCCGTTATAAATTCCGCCCGGATCTTCTATTTACGAGAATGACTGTAAGTTCATGTGCACAAAAGAAAAATAGAGAAGCAGTTTACATTGCAGGAAATACACTGAATGAAAGGAAGAAGGAAAAAGGGAAGAAAGTAAAAAAGTAATCAGAAAAAGTTATGTGGAATAAAATCAAGGAGAAATAAGAGTCCTAAAACAAAGCCGTTAAGAAAGAATATTCTTTGCATAAAAGGGAATTTTAAATTTCTTATTAAAATATTGTTATTTATCTACTGTTGCCTGCTCACAACCTTAACCAAAACTAACTAAAGTGTGAAATATTATATTGATCATACCTATTATATTATATTGATTAATGCTAGCAGGAAGTTTCAAATAGGTCGACGTGAAAATATTCACCTCTGTGTATGAATAGCAAAGTAGCAGTGTTCCGTCAAGTATTCTCTACTTGTTGATATTTCATTCCTCGAATTTACTCTCTTACAATTTCTCCCGCCAAGGATATTGTTATGATGTGTAACGAACCTCACTTCTGAACTCAACACGTCAAACTACAAGTACACGTTATCGATCTATGCGGTCAAACTCTTCAGGATCTTAGCCACATCTCTGCTTTCAACAACACTTCAAACAACAACTGAAGCAGCGTCAGACAAGCCACTGTATCCTATCTTATTCACTCTACGACCGATATACTTCTTGGTTTATTTAACTCTTCGCTTGGACTACGTGTTTTGCTGAGAACCATCATCCTCTATAAGTACGTGTATATTCCATGTTCCATGATACCAACAACTCCTCTGCCATCTCTTGGCAGCACAGTTTAACTAAGTACAAGCGACGCGGACATGTTCACCTTGATCTGATAATCGTATAGATCAGTGGTATTCAACATTTTTTGTTCGCGTACCCCCAGATATAATTTCTCTACAACTTTGTACCCCCAAAGTTGTTGGTGTATAATTCAAGTCATACATAGTATATAATCTACATCTAAAATAAATTAAATAAATTACATTACTGATTATTCAGTGTATATCATAAACTAATATATATATTTTAAATTTCACGTACCCCTTAAGATGTCTTCGCGTACCCCGGGAGTACGCGTACCCCAGGTTGAATACCACTGGTATAGATGATGTATTGCCTCCATAACCTCTCATATTTTCTTACGTGGTTATTAAAACGCCATGTTGTGGAAGATTACATTGGTATCCAATAAGAGTTACCTAATGACAGACCGGATTTCAAGTGTGTTGTGAATACTCAATTTTATTGCCCGAATAAAACATTGTAAAACTGTCGGTGCATGTTAGAGTCGGGTAGTGAAATTGTTACCGTTCAAAGGTATAAACCAAACAAGAGCCAATACTGAAGGTGTTAACAATACTTTCTCACCACCGTAGACTCTAAGAAGTCGAATATTATGAAGATGTAGTCTTGCTTTATTCATCGAAGCTCTCAGACTAAACGATTATAGCGCAGATCTATATCTTCGAATAAGATGGTAGAATTGTAATTAATTGTGATTAAATAAGGATTTTTGAGGAGTCTATTGTCGCCCACTTCAGAGTATTAGCATGGAATTCGTATGGAAAGACTGATAATAACAAAGTCGAAGACAGACCGTAACCCTGCTCAACTCAAACCGGAATCCTGCCGGGTACGAAACTATGACGTTACATTTGCAAATACATTTTTGGTAGAAGAATGGTTTAAATGACTAACTAGGAAGGATGTGGAAGAAAACGGTCGTGGTGTGTTCTACAGTACTTTCCCGGCATTTGCTGGTGTAACAAACAGTAAGCATATAGCAAATTTATGTTGTACTTACTATGAAGATGAATTTCAATGAGTTTGTTATTCATTAAAAGAGCGTACCGTAAGCAAATCTAGAACAAAATCTGAAGATAAAGGTCACATAGACCACGACAGATGATGGATGGATTAAGTATGAGTTAAGAATAAATGACTACATAACGGATTCTCTTGTAGCATAACCGAAAGTTAAGTACAATATTTTAATATGATACTCAAATGACCTTTAGTATGACCACAAATCATCACAATCATTTTCCTTAACATTATTCTTAATGTCATCCTCTAACGGCCTACTCAGGCTTGCAAGTAGTCACTCGACAATTTATTTCTCTGCTCAATTCTGTATAGAAAAATATTTGTTTGCTCCAACATCAGGACTTAATGTTAATATATTTCAGCACTTTTAAACCACAAGAACCACTTTCAATAAATTGATATTCTATTTATTCTTGTATTGTTTTCGTGGAATTAGTCGTTTTGCTGCTGGGATGAACTTAAATTAACTATAGTAAATTATCATTATAAAATGTCTTGGGATTTTCAGACTGAATACGACAGACGAACCGAAATCATTAAACTGAATAGAAAGAAACATTTCTTGAATTCGTTTTCATAACTGACTCTTTACGTTCTAGACGGAGTAAGAGAGATTCTTGAACTGTGTTCAACCTGTTACTCTGGATTTATATATTCTATGAGACACTTTTCGTTTATCCTCGTAAATTTTAAAACATGATCTTTATCGATATTTGTGTCACCTTGCACTCGGTCGTACTCATTCCTTGATCTCAATTTTCACCGAAAAACCTTAGGGTCCATAAAATGTGCGACAGTAAGAAACACAGGGCTTAGTGACATTCGAATCGTCTTATATTGGGCCAAATGCAAGAGACCGTAATGCCTGACTTAACGTAGAGAACTTCCTGTTTAATATCGTGACCCGAAGCTGGGAAGAATCTTTTCTGCCTGGTTTTAGTATTAGACCATGTAACTGGGCACAACGCGACTTACTGAATGTCTGCCTACGAGAAAAACAGCAAATGTTGAGAAGCTCGAAGTCGCTCAGTCGGTCAAGAAACTCATTACATGCTATAAAAACCTGAATATTAATAAAAGTGTTTATAAGGAAAAGCCTCTGCTATGTGCTCTATTACAGATGAATTAAAATTACACCCTCATATCCTAATATTTCAACTTTTCAACAAAACGTTCTCTATGTATGTCATACTTATTATTTACCTATGCGTGCTACATACATTCCTTGATTTGATTACAATAATTACAGGTGAATAGTAACTACAAGTTATGAAGAGCCCAATTGAGAAATATTCTTCAGCAATAATGGGGTATAATTCCTTTCGTATATAAATTATATTTGGCCTGTTATTTAAAACGGGTATTAAAGTTGTTCCTAGAGAAAGGGAAACTGTATCAGGAGGTTTGATAAACTCCATAATGAGGCTTGATGTTACGGGAGATGCATGAATGAAATGGCGTGGCGTCTATATAAGATTTTATTTGGAAATTTCAAGTAAAGAATTTATTCCAGAAGGTAGTATTAATAAAAGTACTCAAAGATATAAGTTGTGAGGTTATGACTAAATTACAGTCTATTGGCTTAAGATAGGGCCTATTAAAATTTCGCAAAAACGACGAGCTTACGAATCCCTTAAAATGTAAGCCTGGGGTCCCGGGTTCAATTCCCGGTGGTGCTCAAATTTATAACTTGTGTTGGGCAAGGCCGTGGTCTAAGCATCACGGAGTTTTTCTCCGGGGGCTTCCCCGGTTTCTCCGTGGCATCCCAACAATTACTCCACTCACACACAGAAGAAGGCAATGGCAAACCACTTATGATCATCTCTGCCAAGAATGTATATATGTATGAGCAGGTCCCTGACAACCTGAAGAGGTTGGAAGGATCCTGTTCATGATATATGGACCTGTCGTCAGACAGAACACTACAAATAAAATAGTTAGTTCCTTATAGTTGCAAATTTTATGCGTCTAATTTGATACTTTCGACTTTATTGTACACGATAATTCAACAGACTCTAGACAAACAAAAATCTAAATTTAAATGTGGATCACTCACAGAAACGAAACAATAAATGTCACTTATTTCTCTTCTGTGTATTTCATCGACTTTGTTAGCGAACGTCACCCTTTTTTTATAATACCGTTCCATAATTTCTGA
The DNA here is from genome assembly GCF_000696155.1 of Zootermopsis nevadensis. Next base: position 1,301,410 of record NW_019059693.1, read on the forward strand.
AACAAGTTTAAACAGATTTATCTTCATGTCAACATCATGGTGAAATCTGAGAAACGTGACATGTTTTCGTGCGCATACAGATACATATTGTGGGCTTACTGGCTTTCTGCTGTTGTCAAGATTATAAAATACAGTTTCTGCGTAGTGTTTTGCATCCGGAATTTCTACTGCGGTGTTCTGATGTTTTGACTAAGTCATGCCCATGAGTCTTGCCACCTTTGGAGTGTATTTCCTTTCTGCTGTTTGGATATTTATTGTGAAATTATTAAATAATATGATCGGTTCAGATGTTTTTTTTCTGATTCCGTCTATGAAATGCAATGTCTGTGAATAACTCTATCTTTGAACTCGGTCCAACGGGCAGTGCGTTGCACTACCATACTGTTAATTTCTTAAACCCGTAGAATTTTGGTTTAAATTATATATTAACGTATGGTATTTAATGTTCTGTACATTTAGTAAGTTGAATTGTATTTAACTCTCAATTTTTTATTCTTTCATTTATTTTTCAGCTTTTTCGTTATATTTGACATTTAATTCTTATCTTTGTTTCCTTTTGTCTTTGCTTCTTTCTTCTGCTGTTTGTTTAGTTATTTCCTTTTTCTTCCATTCTGTCACTGTTTGCACAATCTCCCTTCCATCTTTTGGTTCACTTCCTTGTATACTCTTACTTTCCGCTCGTAGTTCCATTTTTATAGTCGTCTATCTTTGATTTCCTTTTATGTTTTCTTTCTGTGTTCTTTCTTTCTCCATCATTTCAACGACGTGTTATCAACTGAAAGCGAAGAACTTATATTTCCGTTATAATCCCGCTTATCGAACTTTTAACAATGACCCGTAAAGTGTCTTTTAACACGCCACCTGCAACACGTAGTTATCTGAATATGCTGATGGTTGGGCTTCATTATTGCCGGACTACGACGATTTTACAGGGATCATCCCACTTGTTGCTCTTAAGAAACCAACGTGAAATAGTCTTAGAATCTGCCGAGATCATCATCGACTCTGGACCAGAAACAGACCTCATCAAGAATACATTAGACTTTCCTGGTGAAGAGCGAGAGAGAAATGCAGCCAAGTCATGAGTAAATAATAGTTACACAGATATAAGAGGAGGCACATTTTTGACCTGAACCATATTATTTTCAGCCACCCGGTCTCTGAACAAATAGACAAGACCGCAATACACAAATACTTTACCTTCCGCACAGTTCATTAGCTCCTGGAGGGGCAAATACTGTAGTTCCAGGCACCGAGTGGCTTACTGGTTCGTTCGACGGTCTTCGCAAATTCAGGACTCTCAGAAATTTCATTTTAAACCTCGCGATTAATTTGTTCGTGTACTTGATAACAGCCAAGAAGACCAATTATAGCCAAATATTAGCAAAAAATAAAAACAAAAGAATAAAATATATAAAAATACAGAAAAAAATAACCGAAAGTATATAATACTGTGGAATATACAAGGAAAACACAAGAAAAAAAGAAACAGGGTCAAAACATACAAAATAAAACCCACATAGTGCCAACAAAGAAGAGTGAAAAGGATATCTAATTAAAATTACAAAATGTGCATAAGCCAAATGAAATCCTAGTTGAAAATGTCAGTGCCCATGAAAATAGAGTTGGCAGTAGAAACGCATCTAGCGGAGGTAATGACCTTGAAATTATAACTTGCCGTACATGTAGAGTGGTAATAAAGTGCTGAAAGTTTCAGTCTAGCCAATATACCTAAATAAGTGTTGCAGCATTCTCTCACCAAAAAAGTCTCCAATAGCACAGCAAATTGTATGAAATTTTATTTGAACTGTTTCGAGTTTGGACAAATCCGTCAATGGAGTTAAACAAGCAAGAGATGAAAACTGACGTTTGGGCCGAACAAGGACAGAGAATGCTTGTTTTGAGGTTTTCACAGCAATGAATATGAAGATTTGTGTCTTTTGGATTGTTGCGCTGTGTAGTCTGGTAGATGTTTACCAACATTTTTTGAGGTCATACTGCCTCCGTCATCATTGCGATGAATGTCATTCATCGCCCATTCATCGCCCTGAAGACGAAGGCAGTATGACCTCTGAAACGTTGGTAAACATCTACCACACTTTATAGCGCAACAACACAGAAGACACAAATATTCAAGGACAGAGGATGTCAGTAGCGAAGAAAGAAAAAGTAATATATGGAAGAAAACACAACGTTCCTAAGCAACGTTTCTAAACAACATGAAGAATAATTTAATTTTCAAACGACTAATTTTACACTATTGATTATCATACTACGAACGTTTCTTGTCATCAACATTATCATTACGCCGATACACTTTTTATTCGTCAGAAACAAACTGTACTTAGAAGTATTAATAAAGTTACATACCATAAACCAGGTTCTTCTGGTACTCTGGACTTAAAAAAAAGGCCAATGCGTTGTCATAAAAATTTTCTATTCACCAAATGAAAATAACAAAAACAACAATAACCTTCGCCTAATGTAATAGATTGCCTAACGCCTGAATCAGAAATATATTAATATTCAGAAAATTAGAACGAGCCACGTCAGAATTATTCAGAGTGTTAGCAGAAGATGGAGAATTAAAATCAGAAGAAAAGGTTTTCTGAAACGCTTCTGAAATAAATTGCTGCTCAGCAATAATTTTTGTACAACTAAAAATTTGGGCAACAGATTGATCACTCCTTTTAAATTAAAAAATATATTTCCAGAAAATTTTGGATGGGTCCTAAAATTGTCATGAACAGTTTTTAACCAGTCCACCCCATCTATATTATGGTACTGACTAGTATACTATAATAAGAAAGTTACTGTAATTGCAGGTAGCCCTCGATTTACGCTGGTGATGTGTTCCTGGACGAACCGGCGTAAACGGAATCGGCGTGAATTGAAACTCTTTTAATATGTAAAGCAATGGGAAGTCATTGACATGCGTTCCCAGCACCCAAACATTGACGAGTAATATAATGGCATTATATTTAAATAATTGAAATAACTTAAATAAAATAAAGGGAATTTAAAAAATACATTTTATACACTTACAATCGGAAATTCGTTGGTCCCCGCGATTGACTGCGATTCTTTCATGTGATTGATGTGTACAGTAATCTCTGCTGTTATGCGATAGTTGCATTCATGTAAAACGCCGACCTATAGAAAATCGCATAGTAAAAATAACCCTGGGACCTTTGCAGAGATTAAATTAGTCCTTTGAAAGTTTAAAGCGCCAGAAATGAAATTGCATAAGAGCAAACTCTCATATGCAAAAGTTTTCCTTTCACAAACAGTTTTTACCGATTCATCGATCTTATTGGAGCAAATTCGCGTTAATGAAATATACGTAATTGCAGAGATGATTGTATTTATAATTTTTATTCAAAATCAGCGATGTAAGAATTACGATTTAGTATAAGCATCACTACGAGATACATTGTAAATGTTATAAATAATAGTAAAAAATATTTTTTTATCTTTTTGACTTGTTGGTTTCAAAATCGGCGTTATTCCCAATCGGCGCAAATCGAGGGCTACCTACATAATAAAATTTATTATATATTTTAAGAAAATAATTTGTCTTCTTCATGTAATTTATAAAAATGAGCAATGAAAGTGGAACGTTTTCATTTTACAAACGGAATGGCTTCGTTAATAGCTTTCGACTTATTAGGAGTAAAATTATAAACTGTAGAATCAACAGAATTCTTATTAAGGAGACATAACCAATCCAAATTAAATAAAGCATTTTAAGAAACAAATGACAATCTTACCATAATTACGAGCCGGGATAGCTCAGTCAGTATAGTGACTAGCTACGGGCTGGACGACCGGGGTTTGATCCCCGACGGGAGAGAGGATTTTTCCTCTAGCCTCTGCGTGCAGACCGGCTCTGGGGCCCACCCAGCCTCCTCTACAATGGGTACCGGGGTCCTTTCCCGGGAGTAAAGCCGGCCAGGGCGTGATGCTGACCACTCACCCCCATCTAGTGCCGAGGTCAAGGAAGAGAGGGGCTATACCTCCACTCACCCCAAACGCCTACATGGCGTATAGTGGGACAAACTTTACTTTACTTACCATAATTACGCCGAGGATTAAAGAAAGTTGGATTAGAATCAAAGTTGTATTTCAAATTAAGATAAAGTGAAGGGTAACAATTATCATGAACAATCATAGGATAACTAATACACAATGTCGGAACAGAATGATTGTGCTGAGTCAAACCGAGAAAGCAAAGGGTAACATAGATCAAATTTCCATTAATTATATTATAGTATTGACAATTACACAGAATGTCCCAAAAAGATGTATACTCTTTCAAAAATGTGTTATTCCGGCCGTTCGTCAGCTGTGCATAGCTGTATGAGGACGTGTGGTATTAAACAAGACGGAACACCCCTATTTTACCAACGTGATGTCAGATCCTATCTTAAAAACAATTTTCCCGACCATTGGATAGGAAGCAGAAGATCTGTTAGTACCTCCCACTATCGCAGATTTAACCTCATCTTTTCATGTGGAGATGCTTGTAGTACGCGTTGTACAGCGCGAAGCCAGCAACACTTCAAGAAATGCTCACCGATGCTGACGTATGTAATAGTTTAGTTTATTAAAACGTCTTTGTTCCATTCATTGAATGTTAGTATACATCTCTCTGCGACATTCTGTACAGTGGATGTCATTAAGTCATTCATACTTAGTTGCATTAAAGTCACCAAATATCATTACGTGACAAATATATGATCTTAAAGTTTTTGAAGTGGTTAAGAAATTTCCAATTATTTTACTTCAGTCAGATGCTAATTAATGATTTTATTTACGTAAACTCTAACTGTCCTAAACAGAAATTTAAACCCATGCAAACACACATCAGTAGATTCCAAGTCCTATTTCCGTTCAAATCCAGGCAAACATTTGTAAACTAAATAGCAATCCGTCTTCATGTTTATTGTTACATGTTAAGTAGTCTCTATCAGCACCAAACACACGGTATAAATCAGAAAATAAATTACTTAAAACAATGTCATCCAACTAGGTTTCCGTAACAAAAAAGTTTTTAGAGTTATTTGTAAAAACTTTGTCAATAAAATAATTAAATCTGGTTCTTTAAGTCTTGATATAAAAATCATGTAAATAAACGCAGGAGTTTAAAGCAGTTAACGAATGGAGTCAGACATTTCTCCATTCGTCATTTTGACATATCGCTGTGTTGTTTATAGGAGGAAAGTCCTCTCCGTTAACAGAGATGTGTAATGAGGTTAAAGTATTATCCTAAGCCAAGTAGAAGTTCAACAAGGAACTCTTAGTTGTTTTATACTAATTAGTTTATATGCTGATACGTTACTTCAGGACTAAAGCGTAGCACAAAAACATTTAACCTTCTTTTCAAAACAGGAAGACTGGTGGCATGACTTATTCCAAAGACAAGTGCTATCGATATCTTGATTAATAATCTTATTCACAAAACGTTTATTTTTATGTTTGTCTGCCACTAAAATGAAACCGTCTTCAGCAGATCCCGATTACCTTCTTCAGGCCTCATTGTGTTTCAGGACTGTCTTACTAAATTAACAGCGTTGGCGCAACCTCTAGTGTATTTCTACTGAGAAAACATAATGCACAAATCCACGACTTCCTTGTAGGAAGTCATGCCCTGCCTTGTGGCTGCTGATTGGGAAACTTAGTATAAAACTCCACTAAAGCCTGCAGATCTCGTACTTGGATTTTCAAGGTCATATTACAACTTTTGAGTGACATCTTTACTCTGTTTATTTGCTGTATCAATCAGTCTTTAATAAGATCAATCGCACAAACACCATTGAGACGAACCGTCTCGAACTGTACACCAAACGCTTCAAAACTTATCCGAATCTAAGCGAAAGTTCTGTTTGGAGATTTTTTCTTTTGAACAGAGAAAGCTTAATTAAATCTGAGCCTATGAATCGGCGTAGCATTGATACACAGTGTAGTTGGTCCGTACAAAGCATACGTGAAATGTGGAAGCACACTGACTGCAGTAGGTAATGCATTTTTGTCTTTCATAACGTACACAGGGAACACGTGTCATTGTTAGCGGCCATTCTGACCGCAGGAGTTAGTGATCTCCCAGCAGCACACAACTAGCAGACTGTTGACGCAACACTAGCGAGAGTACGGCAGAAATACATCCGTACAGCGCCATTGCTAATGATCCAACAAATTAATTAGCAGTTAATAATAATTAAAATTATTGTGTTAATTTTATTCTTTTGTGTTGACTCTGTAATTGACTCATGTAACTGTTGAGTTAGCACGTTAAAAAAAATAATTTAATTGAATTATTAAAACTATTCGTTTCCCACTACCAGGCAGTTAACAGCTACGAAGCCTGATACCGTTCTCATCGGTCTCTGAACGCACTATGTTTGTCATTAAGTTTTCGGCCCCAGCTGAAACAAACATAGCTGTGAAGGAGACTTGAAAGCGGACCAAGTAACATGATCTCGTGTTTGAGCTAAGAGAGCTGAATCCCGGATTTACTGTTAAATTAGTAGTCCTCATAATTGGAGTTCTTGGAGGAGTCAAGCCGTTACTACAGGCTAACATTAAGCTTATTCCAGCATGCCAGCGTAACGGTGAAGCATTTACTCAGCCTCATGCAAAAGGCCATGCTTCTTGGGTCGCTTCGACTACTGCGCGTGCGCACGATCCCAACTCACTGTAGCCGTCCATCTCGTGGTTCGAGCCGTGACTACAGTTTCACCTGGCCTGCAAGCGTCCGAAGTTGTTGGCTGTTTGTGGACCAACTAAACAATTCATTCATAATAATAATAATTCAATTCTTTATTATTAGTGTGCTGTATCAACAGCCAGACGGCCAATTACAGATACAGCACAAAAAATAAAGTGTGCACAATAATCATATAATAATAATAATAATAATAAAGTTCCTAGCAAACAGACAGATTAATAATTAAAACAAAGCAAAAAATAACATGATTATTTATAAATGAAACAATACCATCTACTTTAGGATATGCCTAAGAGTAAGCAAATGGTTACTAAAGATGTCAAAATCATTGCAAAGAGTATTCGCAGCTGATGCGCATCTAGCAGATGGACAACTTTTGCATTCAGGGACAACAGCGAAAAGAGAGAAATCTCTAAAATTACGAAATGGGACACGCACACCATCAGTCTCGAGTAAGGAGAGACAGAACTTATATCCCCCTAGTGCCGGTGTAGGTTTTCTAATAACACTAATAATATATTAATCCTATATCTGCTTGTGCATGCATCTGTCAATAAATAAAATAAAAATGTGTGATTTGTCTCTATTTCTGTGGTATCTTATTCTTTATTAAACAATTTCTGTAATGTCAAGGAAATCGCTAACCATAGTTTGGACCGACCGACTTCCCATAGATTTCTACCACTGCAGTGCTAACCTTATATGACCGCCATATTATTTTTATCTTTATCTAAGTTTCCATCTCTCTTCTTCGTGCTCTTCAGACTCATGTGACGTATACTGAAGTTTATTGCCCCACTTCCTAACATGATAGACGCTGAAAATAAGATGGGTTTAAGCCTGACTATTCAATTCAGACTGCCTCAACTTCAATGGAAGCTGTCTACAGCCATTTATCATTTCCGTTTCAATTCTACTTCCTCCATTCTCCGTGGGTTCAGATTCTGAATGAAATAGCATAATAGCTTAAGTTCACTTTTCATTACTGATTCTCTGCTTACTCTCAAGTACAAGTACCGTTCCATTAAAACTGTCTTTCATGTTCACCGTCATGAAAGGCATTACATTTCATTACAAGCCAAATAACTTCTGTAGTTGGAAAGATTGTCACTAATATTCAAGTGCCGAAACAGTATATTGATATTTTCAGATTTGTTTAACCCGTAAAAATATAAATTGCTTCTGCTGAGTTCCTATTGTGGTTGCAAATATGATAAGTGAATTAAGGTTAATTAACGAAAAATCAGTGGATTCGGACTCTAATGTATTTTTAAGTTATAAAAACACAGAGTTGGTGACAGTTGATAATAATGATCCGGACCTTGTTTGGAAGGAATTAAAAGAAAATATATAGTACCTATTGCTCTATTTGAATTGTAAGCAAACTCTGTTTTCCAGAACTTCTAGACACCACAACATTACTTCTGCGGAGATGGAATATGTGCTAGGTTAGGTTCTCCACATGGAAGAGAATGGATGTCATGACGAGGGCTGGCGAGTGGGCAAAGAAGTAGCTCAGGCTAGTGATTGATGGATTTCTGGGACAACAGAATTAGAGCGAGAGAGATAGAAGATCAAAACAGAAGGTTCAACATCGAGAAGATAATGACAAGGCGATATAAGGGCCGAAGAAGCGTAATCAGAAATCTTAGTAGATGAAAATAGATATTGTAAGGAGACTGGAAAACACGACAGATAGTTTGGGTATTAGAAGTTGTACATAAACTGAACAATTAACGGGATGATAACATCTCATTCTGTTCGTATATTTCATCTCCGAAAGTATTTAACGGATTACATTAAAGTCTGGCGTTGAGGTTTTACACTGAAGTCGTCTACCTGATCCTTGTCAGGTATACATGACTGTCGTAGCTCTTGGACAGTTACGAGCGCATAATATGTGCTTAGAACAAAATTATATTTATAATTTTCATCTTAATATGAAACAAATATTACAAATCATACCTTATGAGGTCTTTTTTACATTTGGCGTTCATATCAATTTCTTTTATTACAGAAGCTTAAAGGTTACAAACATTTTCTTTGGAAACCGAAGTTCTATCGAACGCACTCCATAGAGAAGGGATGGGTTTAATAATAATCTAACAGCGAGAAGACGGTTGGATTCTGGGTTGTAGCGCCGTAGTCCGGTAGAACTTTAGAACTTTTCATAGTTACTTGCAGCCTCCATCATCAAGACGATGGGTAACTACATCTGAGTACCTCTGAAACGTTGGTAAAGTTCTGCCAGACTTCAAGGCACCACAAACCAGAAGACGGCCACTTTCGTACCCACCGTCGTGAAAACCTCAAATCCCATTTAATCTTATAGTAGCTCAGCCGGCCATGAAATTTCCCGGCTTGTATGGAATTACAGTGCTCAGAAGAGTCCTCTAGTGGATTCTATCCTGTGTCAGAAGAACAAACCGCAAACCTTCACGTCCTATTATTTTATGGTAACTAAATAAGCTATCCTCCAAACTATACCTAGGTTCTCCTGTTGTTATCGTCCTTCCAGGATTTCCTCAGTCCCCCCGGGCAAATGGCGGCATAGTACCTTAAATCAGGGTACGGTCACTGCCTTCGACATCCTTTCGAGTTCTTCATACTTAATAATTGTAACTCTTCCCACCATTGTAACTCTTCTTACAAATTACGCTGTTGGAAGAGTTATATAAAATATTCCTATTGGATATTGCGATTTTCTGAAGTATATACTTGACATAGGGTACATAACGTTTAGAAACAAACAAAACTGAACATGACTAGTTAAGTTTGAAATATATAGTGGATCTTTATAGACATTGGCACATCAATCAAAAATTGTTGTGTAGACAGACTGTCAACCTAATAATATACAGAGATATCAGGATTAATTTGTATTTAGGTTTTTACTTGTTTATGGTCATAAAACATATCCGAAAATATATGAACGGAAATGTTGAATCACTCTGAATATTCTGAGCTACTCACAGCATCTTTAAATAGATCACTAATAAATGATTAAAGCTAACGAGGTGAACTATGCCCTTCGGAATAGAGCCAGGAGTAGCAAATACCACACCGCTAAGAACGAGATGCATACATTCAACAGCGCAAAAGGAAATTTAATACCCTCGCATTACATAAACAAACCACAAATTACGTAACGCAACCTAAACACAAGAAAAGGGGCTCGAGTTCTAATTGACCGAAACAAAATTACGATGTACTCTAAATCACACGCATCTCACGCAACATGCGTGGGTAATACATACCATGGTAAAGTGTACGGGAACAACATTGCATGCTGAAAATAAACACTAAGCACGTGGGGTCCGATATATGACGTAAGTGAAACGTGGATACAGTCTATCAAAGAACGAATGAGTGATGATGTTTTACTTTCGGCATTCAAGGCACCACAAACCAGAAGACGGCCACTTTCGTACCCACCGTCGTGAAAACCTCAAATCCCATTTAATCTTATAGTAGCTCAGCCGGCCATGAAATTTCCCGGCTTGTATGGAATTACAGTGCTCAGAAGAGTCCTCTAGTGGATTCTATCCTGTGTCAGAAGAACAAACCGCAAACCTTCACGTCCTATTATTTTATGGTAACTAAATAAGCTATCCTCCAAACTATACCTAGGTTCTCCTGTTGTTATCGTCCTTCCAGGATTTCCTCAGTCCCCCCGGGCAAATGGCGGCATAGTACCTTAAATCAGGGTACGGTCACTGCCTTCGACATCCTTTCGAGTTCTTCATACTTAATAATTGTAACTCTTCCCACCATTGTAACTCTTCTTACAAATTACGCTGTTGGAAGAGTTATATAAAATATTCCTATTGGATATTGCGATTTTCTGAAGTATATACTTGACATAGGGTACATAACGTTTAGAAACAAACAAAACTGAACATGACTAGTTAAGTTTGAAATATATAGTGGATCTTTATAGACATTGGCACATCAATCAAAAATTGTTGTGTAGACAGACTGTCAACCTAATAATATACAGAGATATCAGGATTAATTTGTATTTAGGTTTTTACTTGTTTATGGTCATAAAACATATCCGAAAATATATGAACGGAAATGTTGAATCACTCTGAATATTCTGAGCTACTCACAGCATCTTTAAATAGATCACTAATAAATGATTAAAGCTAACGAGGTGAACTATGCCCTTCGGAATAGAGCCAGGAGTAGCAAATACCACACCGCTAAGAACGAGATGCATACATTCAACAGCGCAAAAGGAAATTTAATACCCTCGCATTACATAAACAAACCACAAATTACGTAACGCAACCTAAACACAAGAAAAGGGGCTCGAGTTCTAATTGACCGAAACAAAATTACGATGTACTCTAAATCACACGCATCTCACGCAACATGCGTGGGTAATACATACCATGGTAAAGTGTACGGGAACAACATTGCATGCTGAAAATAAACACTAAGCACGTGGGGTCCGATATATGACGTAAGTGAAACGTGGATACAGTCTATCAAAGAACGAATGAGTGATGATGTTTTACTTTCGGCATTAAATTTGACTCACTCTCTCACTCCATAGTGTGGGAAATTCTTTGAAAAGTCGATTGCATACTCGGCTTATCAAAGAATATCCTACTATATTTATGGATCCCGAAGGTTCATTATCTTTTTCACAAAAGCCCGTCACCGGACTCTATCCTGAGCCAGCTGCATCCAGTTCGCTTCATCGATTCCTATTTCCCTAAGGTCCATCTTAACGTTATCTTCCCACCAACGCCTAGGTCTTTCCAGAGGTCTCCTCCCTTCAGGCCTCCCAACCAACACCCCGTAAACATCCCACCCTTCCACTGTGCGTGCCACATGTTCCACCCACCCACCTAATCCTCCTCGATTTAATCACGATAACAATATCGGTTAAGTAGCGCAGAACGTGAAGATCATTATTTTGCAATTTTATCCATGATTCATCTTCCTCCCTTTTAGGTCGAAGTATCCTTCTCAAAACACTGTTCTCAAGGACCCTAAATGTATGTTCCTACCTAAAGGTGAGACACCGTGCAGAACAAGTGGCTAAACTACACGTTTGTTTATATTTATTCTATAGATGTTTTTATATGAGAGTTGAGGACAAAAGATTTTGTGATGAATAACAACAAGAATTCTCTGAATTTAATCTGCTCTTGATTTAGTCATAAATATCATTATCACTTGTTATTGTTGTCCCCAAGTACTTGAAGTTTGTCATATTTTCGTACGATTCATTAGCTATCGATATATTCTGGTTCTGTCCTGAATTCTGATGCCGATACATGATAATCTACTTTGTCTTTTCTGCATTTATTTCTTTACCAACATCCCTATTAGCACTTAAAGAGTGTTTTTGTGTTCGCTTTTATAGTATTTACATTATCGCCAAACAGATTAGTACCATCACCACGGACCAACAGCTGATGTGTCCCATTCAGTTTCAAACCACTATGATTTTCTTGGACTTTCCTGATGGCATATTCTGAGGCAAAATTGAAAAGCAGCGGCGATAGAGAATCTCCCTATTTTGGGTCATTCTGATTAGCAAATATATCGGGCAAATATATAGGTACACGAATTTTGCTATAGGTTTTAATTAGCTCGATTAACTTCTTAGGTACACCAAATTCAAGCAACCTAATGTAGATCGTCTCTTTTTACTGAGTCATAGGCTTTCTTTAAGTCTGTAAATAGTTGATGGACTGCTCTATTGTACTCCCACTTTTTCTGTAGTACCTGTATCGCAGATACAACTTACAAAAACAGGAGAACTACATCATTCTTCTTGGGGTATTGTGTGTGTGGCATTAGAGGCGCGACAGCTTGTATTGGTATTTGCGCCTACACACACTTAAGGGCGGACAAGCATTGATGACGTCAGTCTTGGGATATTACAGACCCCATCACATAAAAACTGTAGTACGACATCACTATTAGAAACGAATAATCCTATGGTCACTGCGCAACTAGACCTAATCTAATACAACACAATTATTAATGTATCCCAACCTAAACTATTATCCAACTCTATTATAAACAAACATATTTAATGGAGAACTTACTATTTAGCAGTAGAATAGAGTTAACAGAAAGAATTAACAAAAATGTTAGATGTTTATTTGGTCACTTAACTGAAAAGAGAATCTTATAGTCCGTGAGTTTGTATTTATTGTCTTTATTATGTTGATTTCATATAAAATTTTCTCTAAATAAAATCGTAGTCTCCGGTATACTGCGCGCTGCGGCATCTTTTCGGCGTCGCGCCCTCTATATGCTTCACAGCGACGCTTTTTTTACAAAAATGCTACAAAAATGATTTAAGCGGCGGTGTTCCTGTTAAATATTAAACGGCAGTACGTATAAAGAATGAATGCACGGACATTGTATACACACTCTGATATTGGATTCAACCACCTATAAATCAAAAGAGACACGCTACATGCACTGCATTCCAAGTCCTTAACTACACTCGGTCTTTTCATTTATCTTCATATTGTCTACAAATATTAAGGCAGAACATAATCGACGTAGGCTGTAAGATTTTTCTTACCTGAAAGTTGCCAGCGTTAATCACGTCTTTTTCGATCCTGACTGAAGTCCTCCGTGGTTTTACTCGATTTAGTTTGAAGAAGATAACAATCTCTTCTTTAAATTTTCAGATCAATCTATATAATTAATGTCTTATTTTATTCAGTGTTATAACTTATAAACTTAACAGTTGGTACACTGCATATAAGTAACGTACCGACTGGTGAAAGATAACAAAGGGTGGATGTAACTTATAGACTGTTACTGGCGTGTTTGTACGGGGTCTCATATTACGGCATGATCAGTCCACCGCACATTAAAATGTGTAGTAGCGCATTAGAAGTAACATGGGTCGAATTGAGGTGAAAAATATTTTAACGAATTATCGATATGATGTATTTAGAGAAGCATTGGAAAACTATGAGTAAAAATACTCTGCCCTAATATCTTATTTTATTGTGTGCAAGGCTTACTTCTGCCACAGAACTTAAAATCGAGACGATTAAGATGGAAAGAAATACAACACTCAAATGTTTGGTGTCATTTTAAAAATATAAAATTGACCCGCTCTAAAATGTTACTTTTTTCAATTAACAAAATAGTAGTAATATTTTATATATATATATATATGAAGTAAAGTTTGTCCCACTATACGCCATGTAGGCGTTTGGGGTGAGTGGAGGTATAGCTCCTCCCTTCCTTAACCTCGGCACTAGATGGGAGTGAGTGGTCAGCATCACGCCCCGGCCGGCTTTACCCCCGGGAAAGGACCCCGG
>NW_019059693.1:1315633-1336232 GCF_000696155.1 Zootermopsis nevadensis
ATATATATATATATATATATATATATATATATATATATATATATATGTTTGAGTTGCTTCGTTAAATAAGATGTTTTCGCTTTACTTTACATATTTTATTGAATACAATTGCCACAATATAAGAAGGTTGAGACAATATAAATAAAGCAAGAGACAGACAAACAATAAAAGTGAAAAGTAAACAAAGGATGGCAGGGTGAAGGAACGGAACGAAACAAAACGAAACGAACACGTGAAGAACCAAGGATCTGCATCTGCAACAGATTAAAAATACTACAGGTAATTCAAATTGTAGAAGTTCGCATCTGCAAGTATATGTACTCCACTGAAATACAGTATTAGGTTGTTACCCGAACATTTGTTGTCCACTGATGCAAATAAATGTCTGGACATCGTATCATTGAACATACTGTTAGCGATAATAAATTGAAACTCGTCAGCATTCCCTGTATGAAAATTAATATCGCACTGACGAATGGAACAAGAACAATTGGCCATCAGATGTAACGGCCGCAGAATGAAAGTGTCTCATTTGAATACACGAAATAAAATCTCGAGTCTTGCCGCAATGCGATATAACTGCGGACGGAATGGATTCCTGAAGATTTGTTTCATTAATGTCTGCCCGGAGCTAGAAAACAATATCACTCCATCCATCATATTGATGATATCCACATTTCCTGTAATATTCGACCATTATATACAAATCTTTGGTTTGCAGGTATTCGGTTGAATGGGTAGAAAAGCGGGAGGACTTGTTTCCTGTCTGTTTCAAATATAATGAATGATATATTGTACGCGGATTAATGAGGTACGAAATTGGGATGTGGGCTTCAGGGAAGAACGGAAGGCCGGGGAAAAGCTTCTACACAGTGTCCCATCGCTCCGAACCAGCAGAATGAGAGAATAACTCACTGACTCTAATTGCGACACATTACATAACACAACAGATACCCATTGGGATTATATATCACAGTGTTATCAGATAACATTTGAAATAATGACAGCCGCGCTGCTGTGTAATTTAAACCATAATACGAAATTTTTACTTCATTTTAAAGTATATAAGAACGTTTAGCTTCATGAACGAACAATTTACATGGTCTTAATACATGAAAACGAGATAAAAAGAAATATTTAAGCGTGAAATGAACTCCCGAATAGACCACCAATTGAATGGAGTTAATATTAATTGAAAATATCCGTAAATAATAATAATAATAATATAACGTTAAACATTGCCTTGGAATTGGATGGACCCTATGGAACGACTTAAGCATTATTTTTAACCAAGAACAATAAGAATTTAGAAATTATCGCCATAATGCAGTTAAGAATCTATTGTATTCTGTCTGCTCCATAAATATGAAGGCTAAAATATACAAAACGATTATTTACTTTTGTTTTGCTTCGGTATGTATCATATTCTCTCCCGTTAAGGGTAGAACACAGACCTCGGGAAAGGATGAAGAAAGTTGCAACATAATGAGCTCCATAATTTACAGTCTTTACAGATATTTATGTGGTACTAAAATCAAGGAACATTTTCAATTTTGGATGATAATTTAAAGATAAGAGGCCAATGAAGAACTTAAGCGTAGAAGATAGGATAATATTAAAACTGATTTAGACAATGACGTAGGATTTAAGGTTTTCCGGAGGTGAGTCTGAAGATGATTGTCTCATGGGTTGTTGCGCCGTGTAGTCTGGTAGAAGTTTATCGACGTTTCAGAGGTTCTTGATGCCCTGACGATGGAGGCAGCAAGAAACTCTGACACGTCGATAATCTTCTACCAGACTACAAGGTGCAAAACCCAGAAGTCAGCTATCTCAAGCAAAAATATTTTGGGAGTTTGAATTGATCTGTTTGTGTCGGAATCTTGAGAACATGGTAAAGAAACTTCTAATTCCATATAACGAGTGAAGTTGTTGACTATATGAGTGAGATCAGCTTCTCAAGGATAACTTTGCTCTACGTGGTTAGTTATCTAACAATACCACAACGTCGAGATAGGCTGTGGAGTTTCATCGAGCCTCGTCTCCAGTGGGTACCGGGATTAAACCTGGAGTTTCATTAAGCTAATTTATCATTTCCATCTACTACAGAAGTTCAGAATGCATGGAACATCACCACGACTTCCGTATCTGATAACTAAGTACCGCAGAAATTTTTTCAGTATAACACATATTATATTTTCAGCCCACGTGACTTGGAGGTAAATTCCAACCTATACAGTACACAAATAGAGAGTGAAAATGGGAACTGGTTTCAACTGGATCAGGATGGAGGGTGATAAAGAACTTACTACCCCATAAAGGCAGGAAATTTCTTGAAAGTCTACGTGACTAAGTATCAACTTCCAAGAAATTATTGCACCAAATTAAATTAATGTTGTGCTGTTACATCAATATTCCGTTGTACAGACCTGTCCTGAGTTTCTGTGAAAGCTTATATTACTTGTTAAGATATGAGCATATCCTGACTGGAGATAATTGCTCATTCGAATTATTTCATCTATAAATTTTCAGACTTTCACTTGAAATATAATCGTTTCGATATATTGGTACAGTGATTAGCGATTGAGCTCAGTATATCTCAAAATGGTAATTTTCCAAGAAATTAAGAGTGTAGTTATATGCTTGTGAACCGTACGTGATCGAATTGTTTCTGCTTAATGAATATAATTATTAACACTAACATCATAATCATTTTGTCCATGAATGTCCAGGTCACCTCCTCTTGTCAGGTTAGTGAACTGTAGGAGGCAATGGGAATCTGAGCATATGGCTGGGCGGAAAATAATGTAAATAGCTTATGATTATGTCGAGTGGTGTGATTAGGTTTTAGTGGCGTCAAATATTTTAGTTAAACAATCAGAAATTTTCATAATTACAGTTTTTATTCCTCATCAGCACAAACAAGTGTTCGGTATTAAAACGTGTTTCTTTAAAGCTCTATGTAATCTTGATCTTTCCAAATTTTCCTGGGTCTTCCAACAGCCCGTCGTCCTCGGTGCTGACATTGAAAAGTTAGTTTGGATAAGCGGCTTCTATCTGTTCTTTCCAGGAGGTCTAACCAGCTCTTTTGATATAATTTTATGCCTTCTATTAAAATGTTCACTTTTAACCTTTTACGAATGTCAGGATTTCTCTGGCGGTCCAATCTTGTAGGGCATAACAATGGTCTCAGGAATCTCATATGTGCGGCTTCCAGTCTTTGAGCGCCTCTCTTGTTTATAATTAAATTTTTATTGCTATAATAATAGTTATTATTATTATTATTATGTCGATGATTATTTAATTTGATGACCTCACTGTGTAAAATATCTCGGTGTTACGATAAACTGTAAGTAATATTTTAATGTGAATATTTTATATTCGCAGGCACTTAAGGTCTCAAGAATTATTCGTTTATTTAACACCTCTGCTTAGTAGATAGCTTTTTACATAATTCTTTAATTGAGTCAAAGCTGGAGTATGCCTCTGTTGTGTGGAAAATAACTTATATTGATTGACACCAATGACTCAAGAAATATATGAGGGGTTTTTGTCTGTTTGTAATATTACCTTAAAATCATTCCTTGTTTTACGTAATAATAATTTAACTTTAAATTTTTAAATTTTATAACATTTTATTCCACTCGATTACATCTGGATGTTTTATTTCTCATAAATTTTCTTAAGCTTTTAATAAGTTGAAATTTGTTCATGTACAGTGATGATATTTGTGTGCCTCCAAGGAAATTAGGAGACATTTTTACTTTTAGTGTGAGCAGTGCACTAATACAAGGTCCTACATGTAGGTGCGAATGAAAATTAGCTTAGCTTAAATTATTTTCACATTTTTTAATGTGGAGATTGGATTCTGCTGACCCAGGACAGGGACCGATGGATGGCTTTGATTAATTTGGTGATGAACATTCTGGTTGTCTAGACATCTAGTTAGTTAGTTAGTTAGTTAGTCTTCTTTAATGCATATATTTATTACTGTTTGCCCGTCTTATTATTTTTTCTGCAAACACTCTAATAAAGGAGTTTAGTTGAATTATTATTATTATTATTTATCGGGACGTAGACTCTGCTTAAGATCTAAAAGTTCTACAGGCTCATATCGATTCCGTACAAAGTAGTATGTTAAAAAGTAAGATTTACCATTTACAAACCTAAAATTGTATCTTTCACACATAAGACAAATAGTATACATTCTAATTACAATAACAATGATGTTTTATTTTGCTCTCCCACTCTATGAAAAATCTTGCTGTTATGATAGATAATAAACCGTATTTTCATTACCATGTTAATGTTTTATAATCTCAGGTATAAAATACATTAGATCTTTTTAGTTACATTGCAAATAACGTATCTTTATTACACACTGTAGCGGTTTCACATAATTCTTCAATTATATCGAAGCTTAAGTTTGGCACTGTCAAATAGAATCATCTTATATTAATGGAGTCCAATAAAATAAATAATATTAAAAGAAAATTTGACAATTTGTTTTACAGTTTTTCAGTTTAACATTTTAAGCAATCACTACTTAATTCTGAATTGGTAGAATTTTAGAACACTTTTTTCGAGGTGACGATATCTCAGTGATATATTTCCTATCAATGTTTTCAAGGTCAATATAAATTAGCATTCCAATAAAGTCACCTGATATCAACAGTGACTTTATTACAATAAGAACAAGGCAAATAAAATAATTTCTACTTTGACAGCGAGTAGTACATTAAGTCATAGTTTATCAGCTAGGTGCGTCATTGATATGAATGGCGTACGTGAGCTTTTAAAGTTAACGGCAGTAATAATGCCTCAATAAAATCCTCTCGAGCATTCCTAATGATGGTGACAAAGACTGTCTCTGAAACGTCAGACTACTGCTTCATTTTGACGCGGCTTGTAGCCCGAGAGAATTTTATTGCATTTAGTCGCCGTGAAAGCCTCAAGTCGTACATAATGATGTCTCCTTTTATACACTTCGTCTAGTGAAGAAAGTGTTTGGACTGATTATATGTATTTAGTTTTTTACAGTTTCGTATATTAGTTTTTGCATGTAATCGGCTCTTCGTTGGCAAACACTCTAATAAAGGAATTTAATTTTTACTAATGGTAAGTATTTAAAGGACATTTGTAGCGTTATGTTAAACTTGATTTTTAATGGCGTGTGTGACTGAATATAAATATATTTTAGGTAGATTGAATTTCTTGGCACTCGATTTTAAAATGAGCTGTTTTGATTCTCTTTACTTGTAGATGTTTTTAAATGGCAAAATTATTGCAGCCAGATTCTGAAGTCCACTTTCTGAATATCTATGCTGTTTTGTCATGTGATCAGTGAAATAAACTAAAACAATACTATACTTGGTCTATTCTAGGGGTCTTCAGCTATTCGCTGATGTGATTTTTTTTAGATACCTTTCATTAAAATGTGTTTTTTTTGCAGTAGTTGCCTTCCTTCTTTCATTAATTGTTCACTTTTACTGGCTTTGGCCAATTTTTTTCTTTGCTTGGTTCTGTTTTAGGTTCTTTGTTGTCTTTCATTGTTCTTTAATGACATGTAAACGTCTTTTAATTAGGACTGCTTTATTCAGGTTACCCCTAGAAAAGGGGGACAAGTACCCCTAAAAGTTTATAAATACTTTATGACTACACGGCGTCATAACCCAGAAGATCACGATCGAAAATTTCAAAGCCTTGAAGAAAATGTAATTTTAAGTTGTTTTGATTTGTTTCACATATCCTAGTGTTCTTATTTTAGCTGTTTTAATATAGGCCTATATTTAGATGTGTTTCTATACTACATGCTTTCATATTTGTGATACGTAGCGGTTTCCAGAAGTTATTGCATTAAAATGTTTACATATAAACTATAAACACATATGTATGCACTATATACCTAATATATCTACCAAGCTGTGTCACACATTAAACCAGTCCCAGGCAATATATTCAGGGAAGAGCATCCGAAATGAGGAATTTTTACTTCGTATCGACAGAGCAGAAAAGACTTTATTTTGTAATTAATATGCAGTATCCCCTCATTGTGAGTAGCCAAGTCTCCTTAAATTAAATTAAATTAATTTAAATTGAATCCGTGTCGTAACAGCCCTCTGAGAGCCAAAGCCGACTAACTTGACTGCTGGTCTCACGTTCACATGCCTAAGCAGAGGTGAACGATCATCCAACCAGATATAGGGTGACGTGTGGTCAGCACGACGAACCCCCAGCCATTGCCATTTCATGACCGGATTACGCTACCCATTGTAGCTCCCCAATTTCCTCATGATGCTGGGTTGGCACCGGTCCCATACACTGGTCGAAAATCTCATGAGAAAATTTCTTCTCCCCCGAGACTCGAACCAACGCGCTTTCCGTATCGTCGGTCCGAAGCTTGATGCCTCAGACCGCGCGGCTACGGCGCGGGACAGCCAAATCTCATATTTACCAAAATTACAGGTAAATTATATTCTGATATCATAATATTCTTTACAGAACTGCATTGCTACTAAGCGCGACGGGAACTGGGAACATCTCGATGTTCCGTTAAAACTGTGACCACGTGGCTGTGTTATGTAAATACTACATCCCTCTTATACCTTCAATTCATTATAAGCATTCTGATTGCGTGATTACGTACGGGGTACAGCCATGTTATTCAAGAATGGAGCGTCGTCGGTAGCCTATTTTATAGGCAAATGTTCAACAAAATTGCTGCTTTGAAATACAAATTTCCTGTCTGGTTGAATGCAACCTCTGTTGTGTGACTTTAAACAAACCGAATTACAGTAATGCAGGGCGACCAACAACAGACACCAATTGTGATGTGGCGCAATCAACAACATTTCAAGTGAAATTTGCATTCATGTATTTTCAACTTCTCATAATAAATATGTTGATTTCAAGCATATAGTATATGGGCTAGGAAATTTACCGAGATATTATGATCACATATTCATGAGCACTTCTAATCAAATACAGTACAACCCCTCTATAACGCGGGTCACGGGGAACAGGGGTAAACCCGCGTAAAAGAGAAACCGCGTTATTACGGGAGTGCATCGGAAAAATCGGTACAAGAACTAGACATATTGTACGGTACGATTGATTTTTACGGAAAAAGTAATAAATAATTAATTTGGCTTGCATTTTAACATACCGGACTAAAATATATTATACTACTGGACTGTATTTTTTATTTACAAACGAAAACTAAGTACACGCTATTTATACACTATTACATACTTTTTATATATCAAAATTTAGGTGTAAATTTAGCAATATTTTTGTTATCAGCGTCCGTAAAAAAATAATTGTGAGAAAGTGTATTGTACTTACGTATAATATATTTCTTAGGTCACTTGCTTTACACTGCACTCTTATACAGTCCAATAATATATATTTTGTTTAATAATTATACACTTTGAATACTTTTTACGCTACTAAAATTATACACTAACACTAAAAGAAAACACTAAAAACGTTTTGAACAAATCTTACTCATTTTGTTCCTTAAGATAGTCTGATATTGTTTTCTGTTTAGAATTTTGATATTTCTTTATTGCATAAGTTTTCATACTACCCTTCGAACGACCCTCTTTCACTTTGTCGATAATGTCTAATTTTTCTTGAACGTAATAAATTTTTCTTATTGTTGCCATTTGTGACTAATTCAGTAACGTGCACTGGACAAGAAGTAGCATTGAAAGCAGTTTAAAAGTACAAGTCATTTTAATTTACCGGTAAACAAAAATACAGAACAAAATGTACGTAAAGAAATTAAAAGAAAAAAACGCTTTTAGCACACTTGATAGATTGCAATGAAATTACACGAGAGATAATACTGCACGACACGATAGCATGCACAAAATTATAGCTACTTCGTAGGTAATGTAACGGTACATGTTAAGAAGTGAAGGATAATTGATGCTTATTTTTCTCTTTTCTCTGCACTAAGGGGGACATGAGGTACCCGTATTACATCCCTTAACCGCGGTATAGCGAACCGCATTATAGAGGTTTTGTGCTGTACAGTACTATCGGAGTAGACTATACATTCAAAATGTATTATTTCCTATTTTTAATATCTGATTGGTCGTGACGTCATTTTATTCCAAATAATGTTTTTGATACAAGTAACCACTCTCCGTTACACTGAATAACTAATTCTGCTATTAATAATATATGACAAATATCACACTTTAGAACAATACGTTACAGGCATGAACTATTTGTCTTGTAGTTGCTAATACTAAGTTGACTAAACTAATGAGAAATCGCTGGACAGCACATTAAAGGCGCACGAAACAAACGATGAACGCGCACAAAATCTGGTCAGCATTGAAAAGACAGTTTGGAGCCCAGGCGTACTAAAGTACATACGCTTATTAAAGAAATGGAGTCTGAGGTTAGATACTAGATTCATCTTCCTCACACGAACTCCTATACAAAAGTAAATAACATTATATTTTGCATAAAGACGAAGAATTTCATGGGTAGCTGAATGAGTTTCAGTTTATAAATTAGGACTCTATTATTCAGAGTATTTGAGCTGCTGCTATTAAACCACGTACAGAAATTGTCCAAATAGTAATTATAGTTCCTAATTACATATTACACGACTAAAATTCTATGCGTAAATCGATCCATTTTGGAACCTTCTACAAACTTGAATTTCAAAGTCACGTCTAGAATAATTACAGTAGGCAACAGCGGAACGATGCAAATACGGCATTTGTCCCTTGAAATGTAGTTATGTAGTATCAACATTATCTTTATTGGAATCTGTTAACTAGTACTGCATACCAAGCATGACGGCAGGCGAATGAAATTACTCTTATGCGTTTATTTCAATCACTTAATATATATATATATATATATATATATATATATATATATATATATACAAGGATAAGCACGTCTGAATCTATCCCCATGATTTAGACGTATAGATAGGTGGATATGAACCTCAGTGTAATGCTAACTTAGGCGCTAAATGAAGATAACTATTAGGCTCTTGCTGGCAGCCTTCTCCAGAAGAACGAGCCCTTGGTACTCATTGGAAATAAAGTGGCAATTTCAAATTTCTTTCAATCTTCCTTTAGGAAATGTGTCTAAGAGGTGGATGGATCGGACGAACTAGGCCAATCAATAAACTGTAATGGCATCGCTTCATCGTGCTTAATTGGTTGAAGTAATCCTAGGAAATTGCTGAACATTATCTTGCACGGAGGCAATTTAATTGTAGGCAAAGTTGAAAGGTTTACTGGAGGCTAGAAGAGGTTCAAAGTTCAGACAGGTACAAAAGACACCACAATATCTTCAGTATTAATATAACCGGAAATGTAAGGATTCCCTACCCTTAATAGCACCACTGCAGGATTTAGCAGGATTTAACGCGTTTCAGCCGAGCTGTTGGGCTAAGACTCCATGCAGCTTAAAACTCGCCGCCACAGAAATCACGAGCAGACTCCTTCGTGGATGAATTATTGCAGCACATGTAAAATATAAATTTTGTGGTTCTAGTCTACGGTGTTAAGTTCATAATTTGTACTGAAATGAACTTTATTAATTTCTATATATATTTATTTGTACAGTCTATACACAAACGTTTGAAGTTTATTGGTGTTGTAAAAATTATATAATATTAAAACATTTTATTGTGTAAATTATTATATTAGCGCTCTTAATCGTAAATACGATTTTACACAGATTCTCTTCACCAGCCGTCAGACGCACGTTATTCTACACAACACCTCTTGATAAATATAACGTCTGACTACAATAAGCAACTTACCATGAAAATGGAAAGCTACAAACAGAACTACGGATCATTATAATATATTGCATTAAATATCTAATAGTTTTTAAAATATTTTAAATTGATAAAAACCTGAAGACGACGGTATAATTTCATAAGGCCGAAATTGATTTAATATACTTATATAATAATATTTGTAAGCACTGATTTAAAAAAAATGAAAATAAATTCATGATTGTCCGAATAAAGGAAATTGTTAGTTATACAACCTTTCCAAATACATTAGTCTGCTGAATGCAACATTTGAAAACGGAGTAAAATCGAAGAGCAACCAGTGAATAGCAGAACGTAATTAAACATTGGTTTCGATTATAGTTTGTCTACAGGCATTATATTTTAGGTCAATGAGTTCCAAAAGGATACACGTATGTATGAAAGTCCTGTAATATTCAGTAAACAAACACAAACTGTTAAAATTGTTTCGTTCGGACTTCCAGAACACTGATCAATATTTCGACTGCCCACAGCATTTACCAGAGAGAAAAAAAACAGCGTTCGTAAAACATTAAACAAGTTCGTTCCCAAGCTTGTTTCAGCCTTGTGTGCTCTAAGAGTTGAGTGGAGTCCCTCGGAGTGAAGCCTACGGAGAATGTACGTATGTTCTCCGTGTGGGCACAAGGTTTATAACGTTTACATTACTAAAGTTCTTTATCTGAACACTTTCAATCATTCTTGAAGGTTTATACTATGTTTAGTGACAAAGGTCACTGAAATTAATTATATGTAAAACTTCAATACGACGCTCGAAGAAAATTCCTGAATCATTATGAAGTCTGTAAACGTTTCATTTTATACCTGTCCCAAGATAGCTTTGCACTTCAATGTTTAAATTTCAGTATTGTGAATCTGAACTACATACACATCAAGAAACATTTTATTATGAGCGCTACAATTACTTTTTCCACGAATTACGATAATTCAAAAATTGTTCGTAAGTAAAAAGTCAAAATTTAATTTATAAAGAGCAGATTAAATTTGGAGACACGTGTTACCATTGATTCCAACAGATGTTTTCTACCAGTTTTCGTTCTAAAAATCGTAAAAGATTAAATTTTGAAATGAAAGGTTTATAGTTCTATTTACCGTTTTGTACAGATGTAAAAATTTGTTTTCTTTTTTAAAATACAGTTAAATTCAAAAAGACATAAACAGCGGATTAAATTCGGAGAAACGTTTTACTATTCAGCATAAAAGACTTTTTCTACCAGTCTATCGAGAAAAGTAAAATATTAAATTAAAAACATAGGTCTATAGTTGTGTCTAAAACTAACTAGATGGCTTACCGAACCCGAAGGTTCATCACCGAATTAACCAAAGCCCTCCACCGGACCTTGTCCTGAGCCAACAATAACCAATCGCCTTCAACTTCTATCTCCCATAGATCCCGCCTGACATTATCCTCCCATCTACATCTTGGTCTCCTCAGCGGTCTCTTCCCCTCAGGCTTCCCGACCAATACCCGGTGCACACCTCTTGCGCCATTCATGCGCGCTACATGCCCAACCCATCTCATTCTTCTCGACTTAATCACCCAGAAAATACTGGGGGAGGAGTACAGATTTATAAGCTCATCATTATGCACCTTTCTCCATACACCATCATCTTCTCTCCTCGGCCCAAATAGTTGTCTCTCCTGTTTTATGTAGATGTACAAGATTTTGTTTTACGTAAGAAAATAACATAATTACACGCGTCCTTGATTTAGTTTATAGTTTAGTTTTGATTTGTTCTAATTAATTCTGTCCCAAATTTTGTTGCCAAAACACAAATGCATGCGTACTCAGACGAGTCATCACGGAATGGCGCGTCCCGCGGTTTCATATGGAGAAAATGGCAGTATACAAATCATAACCTCATTTACACCGAACTGAAATGTCTATAAATGCCCTCCTTTCTTTTGCCTGTGCTTTGTTCTGCTGTAGATTTATCTTCATCTATTGGATGAATCGACTGGTACGAAGTAATTCAGTTTCTATTAAGACCAAATGACTGAGGGTGAGGTAGTCAAACCTAAAGGTTTCGAGACAAATTCACAGCAGCAAAAAATACGTAATCGATTTTTTTTCACTCGTTTCTATCGACTTTATTTCACTATGAAATCGTATTGCGCTGAAGTAATTCTTCGGTGATGTCTAATTCTAGAATGTTTTCCCGTTTAAACGGCTTACTCTTATGGCCCAATTTCAGGCGTAAAAGTGTTGAAGTAGTCCCCGTTATAGATTGCTGTAGAAATGAGCTCGAGATGTACTAAAGTGATATCCGAACAATTACCTTCCTTAGGAAATTTCTACTGTTTACTAGCATGAAAACCATTCCAGTTTAGAAAGAAGATACTTATCATCTTGTGATCCCATTCTCTGACTTACTGCCCGTTCAGCTTCTCTTTGCCGGTGGCGATCTATAGAAGTATAGGATGACATAAGCTGATAAGCTGTGCTTGGGAGGTACAGAATGTCACAAACAAATCTCACCTATAAATGTGCTGCTTGTCCCAATGAAAATTAAAAAAAAATGAGGTTAGATTATTTGGTTTTGACTGCAGAAGAATTATATATAAATGTTTAAAAGTTTTAAGAGGAAAAGAAGAAAGGTTTACTCGTTCCCTTTTTTACTGAAAAGCGAAAAAAAAGTTAAGTGTTTGTGCTGATCTTAAAATGTGTAGGGACTACGAAGTCGTTGAAAGAAGGAGAACAAATTTGTCAACGCTGAGAAAAACCTGTGTAAGTAGAAGGAAAATAAACCTTGATGACTCTAACAAATATGCAGTGCCCAGAATATTATTACAGTTATATGAAGACAACAAAGAAGTCCTTACGTTGCCCAACTCTGTCAGAAAAAACAACCCATTTCTAAGGTTGTGAGCCCGATCTGTGACGAATTATCAGGTGAATGGAATTCCTGTTCATAAAATGTTGAAGCCGAAGCTCTGTGTTAACGGATCATTAGAAATTGGCACACGGCGGGCAGCGCACACGAAATAACTGAAAATGAACGAAAAAGAGCCCAAAACACCCGTAGTGTACACAGATGGTAACAACAACAGATACATGGCTACAGATCCAATATAAGGTACAGAACTGTTGGAAACATTATGAGCTCGTAGTAGTTACTGAATAAAAGTGTTGGTCGAGGAACAACAGTTGCTCATTTTCTGGCGTGGGGGATTGGCTTGAAAGGAGGAGCATAACTGATATTCGATCCAAAATCAAATTTAGAAGATTACCACCAGAAAATGAGAAATTCATACATACACACATTTTTCATTCCATGGATCCTAAAGTTAGACACACTGTAGGATGTGACATGTCATAAAGTTCAAAACATATAGATATGTGCAAATTAATATCGATTTTCAGAAACGATTAAGGTTCAGCAAGTTGTACTAAATTCACTGCTGTACGGAATACTACATAAAATGATTACGAGTCCTGGTTAAACTGCATAAGTAAATTGATAGAATAAAAGATCTGCATATGTAAGTGTCTTTTTAAAGCTACGACTATAACTATAATGAATCCTGAGAGAAACGACTTTTCTCGAATCTTCCGCCTAATTGCATTATCAATGGTAATGCGCTGTATCATGCTACACAAGTAAATAAAGCCACGGCCACGCTTAAAGACAACATTATAGAGTGGTCACAAATTGACAACAATAATTTTAATCCTTCCGCGAAGAAACAAAATTTTTTAGAAACTGTGAGGGACATTAAACTTCAGCCTGTTTACACCGTCGACAGAATCGTGAGAGTGAAAGGTTTCACTGCATTGCGTCTTTCTGCTTACAACTGAGACCAAAATCCGATGGAACTCATTGGAACCAAGTCAAACAGAGCTCTGACGTTAGAATCTCGGTATTGTTTTACTTTCCGTTCCTAAGGAAATAAAAATCGTGAGACAAATGACGAAAGACAAATGTGAAAGTTTGCGGTAATGTTAACAAAAACTAAGGGGACTATCGGTTTCTGAAGAGATTAGTTGCTGGTGAAATCGAAAGGATTTTTACTAATGTTAGTTTGGGGAACAGTGATGTCGATTTCTACGTATGTAGCAATAAAACTGTGAGCGGTGACAATGAAAGAAGATTAACGGACACAGAAAATAAAACATCTTCCAACAATTTAAGAAAGTTAACAAAGCTCTTGGTGGGTGAAGTAAATCAACGAAGAAAGGTTTGTTTATTTGTTTGTTTGTTTGCTTCCCTAATCTTTCCACTGCCACCTAATCAACAACAAGTTATTAAATTACTGTATTTCCACTATATGCTTGTTCTATATCAGTTAAAAGTATGTACATACTTTGTTGCTGAAGGAGCTGCCATGGAATTCTAGCCTCACGATTGAGCCTATAAACATATTTTACAAACACGGTTAAAGTTCGCCATGCAGTAGTATGGAGCAGGAAATAGTGTTGTGAGTAATTGGTAAATTGTCAAAAAACGAATCTTCAATATACATAACGGTCTCATATTTAGGCAACAAAAATCAACCGCGTAACATTTACCGGTCCCTAACGGAAAGTAACATAATCGTAAAGCTGAAATCATCCGAGAATTCCATTATCTCTTTGTAATTTCTCGTATTTTGCCTTTCTCTGTCTTCAGCTAATTACAGTTATTTGTGCCACGATTTCTTGAGCAGACATAAAAATGCTTGTTTGCTTTGAATAACGTGTTTAATGATGATGACATTTTCGAGAAGTATCAGTAGGTTCGACAGAAAAGCAAAGGCGAATACTATACTTAACTTCTACATTAAAATCCAGGGGTAGGTAAATCGGTTGCGTATCAGCTTAGAATAGATGCGAATACTTCAAGCAAGTTCGAGTCCGCATGTTTATTCTTTTACTTAGTTTATCACATTATTGCATTAACACAAATACTCATTCAAATTGTAAACTTGTATAATCGACTACATGTTTCAAAATCTCCATATAGAATGTACATCAAAAGCAACTGGAATTATATGTGGAATTGTGTATATTGTGGTATTCGACGTTTGTCT
Source organism: Zootermopsis nevadensis (assembly GCF_000696155.1). The sequence goes on from NW_019059693.1 coordinate 1,330,459, forward strand.
GTAAAGCATAAACAGTCTAGAAACCTTTTGACAACGATCAGAAAGTAATCGTCAATATTGTCACTCACATTACTAATATTATTTGTCATGCATTAGCGAAGTTAAAGGTGCGACGCAAGCAAGTACGAGGCGCGTCCACAAAGTAAGTTTCCCACTCGTCCCACAGCTAGCAAACCTTATATTGCGCGAAGCGACTGTGCGTACGTGATAGAGCAATGACGTAGCATGGCGCATGCACTAACGGAACTTCCCGCGTTCTCACAACTTGCTGTATCTGTTGCAATAAATATTTCCATGAAATTGTGTTTTGTTTCTGTAAACGGCTCCAGGGAAACTTACTTTGTGGACGAGCCTCGTATTATATTTTTCGTGATAATTTGTTCGTTTATTTTCTAGTTTAAAGGTTCTGCAATCGAATTTTACTGAAACGAAAAAACTTTGTTTAAAGATATGCACATTTTAGAAGTGATTTTCTTTGCTATAGTTTTTAAGTAACTTACACAAAATAGGACTTTGCGGAAATTTAATATTATGCTTCTGATAGATCAAAAATTAATATTATTATCTTTCTGGAAACACTGCAAGTATTATATCTTGTATTTTATTTAAAAATGATGGTCATTGATAAATCCTTTAAAAATGTTAAAATATTCGGGAATGACGGTAACAAATTAAATTGCATAAATAAAAAAATTATTAGTACTAAATTTTTGGGGGATGCTTCCTACATGCAGTTCAAAATTTTTTGCTTTCTCATTAGCTTTCTAACAAGATTAAGATTAATGCACAGAACTATATTTTTAGCTGTTTTGTATAGGTTTAAACCTTGGTATCTCACGCTATCAACTAAACTGTCACTGACAACAAAAGTGAGCCTATTTTTATGTGACACATAAATTTAGAGTGAAAACACTGCAAAATAAAATTCTATATAAAAAAGAAACAGTGGTCTGTCAACACCTAACTTCTTGACCAGGAAATCGTGGGACGATTTGCTGCCATACTTCAGAAATGGAGTTGAATCGAAAGATTTCATTGAATTGGCGATGCACTTTTAATCGTAAATACACAAAAGTATTCTGATTCTGACCATTAAGTCGAATCGAAAGGTTTCATTGAATTGGCGCTGCACTTTTAATCGTAAACACACAAAAGTATTCTGATTCTGACCATTAAAGTATTTCCGTGCCTCTGTTATATAAATTAACTAATGTATTTATAAAATATGTCAGACATAGCAAATGAAACCCACAATGAATTAAGAAAAGGCTGACTAACCGAAAAGTTACTTCTTCTCAACATTGTAATTTATATCTAATTGAGTTAATGTCGAGACAAATGAGATCCGTGTTTCTGGACGTCCTATTAAAGATCTAAGATATTCAAAACAACCCTTTCGAGGTCTAAGATACTACTTCATAGTTTTTATAAGTAACTTGTGTACTTTAAAAAACTCAAACACTATCAAACTATGCGGTTTTTGCAAATATAATAATTTGTCTGTAATCAGATTCAAACCGGAAACTCTTAAATCGAAATGCCAATAGACAATAAATCGTGTGGAAAAAATGTTCTCTCTCCAGTGCAGTATGCATAATATAGTTATAATATAAACGATAACACTATCGATTATATTTCAATCGTTAAACAAACGTTACTGGACTGCGTATGCTTTGCTAGTAAATAAAAATTGCACATGGTCCATCGCATCACAATCAACATATTTCGATATTCATTTCAAACGCTCTTGGTATGAATTACATATCGAAATGTTGAAACACGTGGCTGATAATATACAACTGCAAAGTTTAAATGGGTATTTGTGCGAATACAACAGCAAAAATAAAAAGAAAATATGCTAACTGTAACTTGCGTGTGATATTCGCATCTATGCTAATTGGCGACGCTGCCAATTTGCCTACCATGGATATAGGCGTCGGTTGCGAAGTATAAATTTCACTTTCGTTTTGTTGTGAAACCCACTGACACGTCTCGGAAAAGTTATTAATATGAAGTCAAGCTCTTGTTAAAACTATAGAAACATATTTGAGTCTTTTATTGTGGTGTTATTAATTTTACTTGATGGAAGACAGGAAAGTGAAGGAGATTATAAATTATTAAAACTATAACCTCAGCTGTATGGTTGCATTACTTCTGGGTTAGAAATTAGAAAGTACAAAGAACTTTATTTTTGTTGTAGAGTAAGAACACGAGTAACACAACTTTCGTTTCTGTCCACTCGGCAGCCGATAAACTGATCACAACAAATAAAGAATGACTCCTATGCTTGGGACCGGTGCTCCTATGATCAACGGTGGCGTCGACAGAATCTGTTCAGAGAAATTTTGCGTCGTGACATACATACACAGAATGTTGCGTATCATCATATTGCGGACTCCTAATTCCTCAATAGTAGTTTTCCTCACATTTTCAACTTAACAGATACTAAGATCTAGCAATAACAAAGATTTCAAACAATTTCCGGACTAATAGACCATGATCGTGCCTTGAGCATTGCTTTATGAAAAGTTTTCCATCGTCCGGATTTGTTCTTTAAATAACATATACTGAAGTTATAAACCTGTCTACAGAAAAGCAAGGAGAGTTGAGAAAATCAAATGATAAAAGTAAATAATTTTAATTCCGCGTATTTTTGTTGCCGCTTTTCATGTTTAACAAGAACCGTTGAATACAAAAATGCAATTCTTGTTAGCAGTTTTACGCATTTGGAGTTCAATGTAGATTTGGCTTTCGGGTAACAGCCGTCGGATATTTTGTTTTAACCGACGTTTCAGGAGCCAGATCCTCCTTTCTACCAATCACCATCACCTGTAAATTAATCTCTCACCCGGTACCTTCTGTGTATAAAGCCTTCTGAAATTATCACACCTCATCCACCTTGAAAATGGCAACTATAATTCTTTCCGAAACGTTCGTTAGAAATAAATATTCGCCGTGGCTCTCACCCCAAAGAAGAAGTTATACATAAAAAATGTAACTTTTAGTAAATATCCTCTTAGTGATTTAAATGTAATTAATGTCGAGTTATTGTTGTTCTCGTAAAAGAATTATTAAAAGTAAATTTGCATTGGATTGTAATGTAGATTTACTAAAAATATGAAGTAAATTCAGTCTATTAATCAAACGTCTATTTATATCAACCGCCAATATTCTGTTAAGAACGAGTTTCTAATTTTTGAAAGAAGCTCAACTTAACCTGAAGTCTTATATTAAGAAGTGTAAACATTATATATTAAAAGTTTAGTGTACTGCGTAGGTAATGCAGTTAACGTACTGAAAGGCTTTGGACGTCAATTCAAGATTCTTGTGCTTTAATATTCAAATTACAGACGGGACTGTATCTTGCTGATTCTTGTTCATCCACAATTCTAAGAAACCAGATAGGTTTGTTTGAATTACAGAACTTCGCCTGTTCGTCACAACTTCATTACCCGTATTAAGCATCCGTTTCATCCCACTTGATGCCATTCATTTTAGATGTGGGATTTGGTACAATTCCTTTTCCCTTTGCCTCTTGCACCCCATTTAGTACAAAATGCTGCCTCAGAAGTTGCTTTTATAACAATGAAAGAACATTACACTGACTTAGATCCAATAGAAGATTGTCAAAGTGCTGTGCGATCTTACGGAATTACTGTAATAAAATTGAGGCATTACGAATTAAATTTAATATTAGGTTTTAAAATTTAGTTATGATAGTTCACTTTCAAACTCATAAAAGTGGTCACAAAATTAAATTTAAGTATCTGAACTTCCGTTAGACTTAGTACATACTTAAATTAAGCATTTCATGCTATGAATGAGATACGTCGGATTGAAACATCTTTCACTTCTTTGAAAGTAATTTATTGTACCATAGAAAATAAATTATCCAAACACATATGTTGATATTTCAACTCTTCTATTGAGATTATATGGTGCCATATGTCTATACATCGTGAATTTGCATTGAATTCGCTGTTTTTTGTTATACAGCTCAGCACAACCCATTCAAAGTCTCTTGTGGTGGTCTCCTATCAAGCCATTGGTACGCACAAACAGCAGTATCGCAATGTAACCTGTGCATGAATCGAGTAACAACCAGTTGCCGGTTTGTTTACAGCCTTTGTAAAAAATTGTTTTAAGTATACGCACAAAGAAGTTCACCAGTTGGAACGCTGCTGTAATATTTAATAAACACTGATGGTGCATAAAATGTATCATGAGGGATTACATAACAAAAAAAAGTTAGGAATTTGATATTGATCCTGGACAAACGAAGCGAGGAATTTAAATCGAAATCAAACTCGGCATAATAATGTTTTAATTTATGAAATAAATAATTACAATTATACATAATATTTTACAGGGCTCTGCTCTGACTCCATTTTGAAATCACTGTGAATGAGACATCCCGTCTGTCTCCTTCACCGTGATTTCATTATCCAAGTAATATTTTACAAAGACTATATAAATATGAAAGCCGGAGGTAAAACTTTGAAAGTATGGTAGATCGGACAAAAAACCATTTAAGTAAAATTAAGAAAATGAAATAAAAAATTATTTGTTTACGAGTATATATTCTAATTGGGTGTCTGATATATTTTTCACTGCAATCGGTAGCACATGCATTTTCCCTGTATCTTATCAGTTTGAGATGGTAAGCGTTATCTTCCTTATCCCTGCCAGTTAGTTAACCATGAAATAATTCTTTATTATTGTATCCATTACTGTGACCAACATTACTTCAATTAAAACAATTCCCCAGGCAACAGACCGATCGAACATAATTAAAATTATATACTGGCAATTGAAACCGGAGTATAAATGTGTACACAAATTTGGAGTAAAATAATTTTCAGATGTGTCTCTTTCTTGATTTGTAATATAAAATTATATCGAGGTTTCGTAGACATAAAGGCATTGTGGCAGATAGAAATTTACAGTCGCTAATAATATCATTTATACTATTCCGAATGTAGTCAGAAATTTATTTCTATTAGTTATATTTTGTTAAAGATTCAACATATCAAAAATATTTAAAAAAACAACTTTATATAATGTAATGATAAATATGTTTTAGGTTATATTTGAGCAGCAATGATTCATGTAGCAAACGGCGAAACTTAATTTGTGCTTCGTGTAAAATAGAGGTAATATCGGACAAGCACTGGCCAAAATTCAATTGACGCACAGCTTCAACGTAGAATCCAATACCAATTTCTGTCACCAATTTCGGAGATTTTAGAAGCAAAGAAACTGATACTTGACATCTCCACAATACAATAATTTCAGGCACTTTGTGCAAATGACGTTTTGAAATAATAAGTGGTTAAAAATCTGCAGTTTGATACAGTTTAGGTTTCATGTGTTACAAAATCACAAATGACGGCCGAAAGGGTCTGCTAATTTTCATATAGGCTACAAAACAAATGAAAACGTCATTACGAAACACATCGCTATAATTTATCACATGTAATGATGTGAGCACAGAGCTGTTACAGACATACCAACGATATCAAAGCTAAATTACAAAATTACAGCAATCGCGTTCCGTTGACAAAGATGAATGTTTTGGTGTTCAGGCTTGGATGCTGTGTGGTAACACGGTCAGAGTATTCCTATCAGAATAATCTTGTTTAATGATATAGCACATACAACACTTTATTTTATTCAGTACTGCATATCCTTTTCCGTGAAGATGAGATGCAGGTAACAGCGTTTCCATTTTCCGTATAGACAAGTCCGAAATCTCAACGTTCTAATAAACTACA
>NW_019059693.1:1350621-1369505 GCF_000696155.1 Zootermopsis nevadensis
AAATTAATATTATTATCTTTCTGGAAACACTGCAAGTATTATATCTTGTATTTTATTTAAAAATGATGGTCATTGATAAATCCTTTAAAAATGTTAAAATATTCGGGAATGACGGTAACAAATTAAATTGCATAAATAAAAAAATTATTAGTACTAAATTTTTGGGGGATGCTTCCTACATGCAGTTCAAAATTTTTTGCTTTCTCATTAGCTTTCTAACAAGATTAAGATTAATGCACAGAACTATATTTTTAGCTGTTTTGTATAGGTTTAAACCTTGGTATCTCACGCTATCAACTAAACTGTCACTGACAACAAAAGTGAGCCTATTTTTATGTGACACATAAATTTAGAGTGAAAACACTGCAAAATAAAATTCTATATAAAAAAGAAACAGTGGTCTGTCAACACCTAACTTCTTGACCAGGAAATCGTGGGACGATTTGCTGCCATACTTCAGAAATGGAGTTGAATCGAAAGATTTCATTGAATTGGCGATGCACTTTTAATCGTAAATACACAAAAGTATTCTGATTCTGACCATTAAAGTATTTCCGTGCCTCTGTTATATAAATTAACTAATGTATTTATAAAATATGTCAGACATAGCAAATGAAACCCACAATGAATTAAGAAAAGGCTGACTAACCGAAAAGTTACTTCTTCTCAACATTGTAATTTATATCTAATTGAGTTAATGTCGAGACAAATGAGATCCGTGTTTCTGGACGTCCTATTAAAGATCTAAGATATTCAAAACAACCCTTTCGAGGTCTAAGATACTACTTCATAGTTTTTATAAGTAACTTGTGTACTTTAAAAAACTCAAACACTATCAAACTATGCGGTTTTTGCAAATATAATAATTTGTCTGTAATCAGATTCAAACCGGAAACTCTTAAATCGAAATGCCAATAGACAATAAATCGTGTGGAAAAAATGTTCTCTCTCCAGTGCAGTATGCATAATATAGTTATAATATAAACGATAACACTATCGATTATATTTCAATCGTTAAACAAACGTTACTGGACTGCGTATGCTTTGCTAGTAAATAAAAATTGCACATGGTCCATCGCATCACAATCAACATATTTCGATATTCATTTCAAACGCTCTTGGTATGAATTACATATCGAAATGTTGAAACACGTGGCTGATAATATACAACTGCAAAGTTTAAATGGGTATTTGTGCGAATACAACAGCAAAAATAAAAAGAAAATATGCTAACTGTAACTTGCGTGTGATATTCGCATCTATGCTAATTGGCGACGCTGCCAATTTGCCTACCATGGATATAGGCGTCGGTTGCGAAGTATAAATTTCACTTTCGTTTTGTTGTGAAACCCACTGACACGTCTCGGAAAAGTTATTAATATGAAGTCAAGCTCTTGTTAAAACTATAGAAACATATTTGAGTCTTTTATTGTGGTGTTATTAATTTTACTTGATGGAAGACAGGAAAGTGAAGGAGATTATAAATTATTAAAACTATAACCTCAGCTGTATGGTTGCATTACTTCTGGGTTAGAAATTAGAAAGTACAAAGAACTTTATTTTTGTTGTAGAGTAAGAACACGAGTAACACAACTTTCGTTTCTGTCCACTCGGCAGCCGATAAACTGATCACAACAAATAAAGAATGACTCCTATGCTTGGGACCGGTGCTCCTATGATCAACGGTGGCGTCGACAGAATCTGTTCAGAGAAATTTTGCGTCGTGACATACATACACAGAATGTTGCGTATCATCATATTGCGGACTCCTAATTCCTCAATAGTAGTTTTCCTCACATTTTCAACTTAACAGATACTAAGATCTAGCAATAACAAAGATTTCAAACAATTTCCGGACTAATAGACCATGATCGTGCCTTGAGCATTGCTTTATGAAAAGTTTTCCATCGTCCGGATTTGTTCTTTAAATAACATATACTGAAGTTATAAACCTGTCTACAGAAAAGCAAGGAGAGTTGAGAAAATCAAATGATAAAAGTAAATAATTTTAATTCCGCGTATTTTTGTTGCCGCTTTTCATGTTTAACAAGAACCGTTGAATACAAAAATGCAATTCTTGTTAGCAGTTTTACGCATTTGGAGTTCAATGTAGATTTGGCTTTCGGGTAACAGCCGTCGGATATTTTGTTTTAACCGACGTTTCAGGAGCCAGATCCTCCTTTCTACCAATCACCATCACCTGTAAATTAATCTGTCACCCGGTACCTTCTGTGTATAAAGCCTTCTGAAATTATCACACCTCATCCACCTTGAAAATGGCAACTATAATTCTTTCCGAAACGTTCGTTAGAAATAAATATTCGCCGTGGCTCTCACCCCAAAGAAGAAGTTATACATAAAAAATGTAACTTTTAGTAAATATCCTCTTAGTGATTTAAATGTAATTAATGTCGAGTTATTGTTGTTCTCGTAAAAGAATTATTAAAAGTAAATTTGCATTGGATTGTAATGTAGATTTACTAAAAATATGAAGTAAATTCAGTCTATTAATCAAACGTCTATTTATATCAACCGCCAATATTCTGTTAAGAACGAGTTTCTAATTTTTGAAAGAAGCTCAACTTAACCTGAAGTCTTATATTAAGAAGTGTAAACATTATATATTAAAAGTTTAGTGTACTGCGTAGGTAATGCAGTTAACGTACTGAAAGGCTTTGGACGTCAATTCAAGATTCTTGTGCTTTAATATTCAAATTACAGACGGGACTGTATCTTGCTGATTCTTGTTCATCCACAATTCTAAGAAACCAGATAGGTTTGTTTGAATTACAGAACTTCGCCTGTTCGTCACAACTTCATTACCCGTATTAAGCATCCGTTTCATCCCACTTGATGCCATTCATTTTAGATGTGGGATTTGGTACAATTCCTTTTCCCTTTGCCTCTTGCACCCCATTTAGTACAAAATGCTGCCTCAGAAGTTGCTTTTATAACAATGAAAGAACATTACACTGACTTAGATCCAATAGAAGATTGTCAAAGTGCTGTGCGATCTTACGGAATTACTGTAATAAAATTGAGGCATTACGAATTAAATTTAATATTAGGTTTTAAAATTTAGTTATGATAGTTCACTTTCAAACTCATAAAAGTGGTCACAAAATTAAATTTAAGTATCTGAACTTCCGTTAGACTTAGTACATACTTAAATTAAGCATTTCATGCTATGAATGAGATACGTCGGATTGAAACATCTTTCACTTCTTTGAAAGTAATTTATTGTACCATAGAAAATAAATTATCCAAACACATATGTTGATATTTCAACTCTTCTATTGAGATTATATGGTGCCATATGTCTATACATCGTGAATTTGCATTGAATTCGCTGTTTTTTGTTATACAGCTCAGCACAACCCATTCAAAGTCTCTTGTGGTGGTCTCCTATCAAGCCATTGGTACGCACAAACAGCAGTATCGCAATGTAACCTGTGCATGAATCGAGTAACAACCAGTTGCCGGTTTGTTTACAGCCTTTGTAAAAAATTGTTTTAAGTATACGCACAAAGAAGTTCACCAGTTGGAACGCTGCTGTAATATTTAATAAACACTGATGGTGCATAAAATGTATCATGAGGGATTACATAACAAAAAAAAGTTAGGAATTTGATATTGATCCTGGACAAACGAAGCGAGGAATTTAAATCGAAATCAAACTCGGCATAATAATGTTTTAATTTATGAAATAAATAATTACAATTATACATAATATTTTACAGGGCTCTGCTCTGACTCCATTTTGAAATCACTGTGAATGAGACATCCCGTCTGTCTCCTTCACCGTGATTTCATTATCCAAGTAATATTTTACAAAGACTATATAAATATGAAAGCCGGAGGTAAAACTTTGAAAGTATGGTAGATCGGACAAAAAACCATTTAAGTAAAATTAAGAAAATGAAATAAAAAATTATTTGTTTACGAGTATATATTCTAATTGGGTGTCTGATATATTTTTCACTGCAATCGGTAGCACATGCATTTTCCCTGTATCTTATCAGTTTGAGATGGTAAGCGTTATCTTCCTTATCCCTGCCAGTTAGTTAACCATGAAATAATTCTTTATTATTGTATCCATTACTGTGACCAACATTACTTCAATTAAAACAATTCCCCAGGCAACAGACCGATCGAACATAATTAAAATTATATACTGGCAATTGAAACCGGAGTATAAATGTGTACACAAATTTGGAGTAAAATAATTTTCAGATGTGTCTCTTTCTTGATTTGTAATATAAAATTATATCGAGGTTTCGTAGACATAAAGGCATTGTGGCAGATAGAAATTTACAGTCGCTAATAATATCATTTATACTATTCCGAATGTAGTCAGAAATTTATTTCTATTAGTTATATTTTGTTAAAGATTCAACATATCAAAAATATTTAAAAAAACAACTTTATATAATGTAATGATAAATATGTTTTAGGTTATATTTGAGCAGCAATGATTCATGTAGCAAACGGCGAAACTTAATTTGTGCTTCGTGTAAAATAGAGGTAATATCGGACAAGCACTGGCCAAAATTCAATTGACGCACAGCTTCAACGTAGAATCCAATACCAATTTCTGTCACCAATTTCGGAGATTTTAGAAGCAAAGAAACTGATACTTGACATCTCCACAATACAATAATTTCAGGCACTTTGTGCAAATGACGTTTTGAAATAATAAGTGGTTAAAAATCTGCAGTTTGATACAGTTTAGGTTTCATGTGTTACAAAATCACAAATGACGGCCGAAAGGGTCTGCTAATTTTCATATAGGCTACAAAACAAATGAAAACGTCATTACGAAACACATCGCTATAATTTATCACATGTAATGATGTGAGCACAGAGCTGTTACAGACATACCAACGATATCAAAGCTAAATTACAAAATTACAGCAATCGCGTTCCGTTGACAAAGATGAATGTTTTGGTGTTCAGGCTTGGATGCTGTGTGGTAACACGGTCAGAGTATTCCTATCAGAATAATCTTGTTTAATGATATAGCACATACAACACTTTATTTTATTCAGTACTGCATATCCTTTTCCGTGAAGATGAGAAGCAGGTAACAGCGTTCCCATTTTCCGTATAGAAAAGTCCGAAATCTCAACGTTCTAATAAACTACAGTTAAGACATAACAATGAACCATGTATTACAAGTGGCAGGTTGCATTGAAATAAACTTTTCTACTGCAAATATTTTCTTAAATTTACGATTCGCTCATTCTGTATAGCGTCGAATGATAATGAATCGTAAAGGATATTGAGAAAAAGCTATCGTGACCATTTTAAGGTAGTATATAAATATTTTTCTGTAGAGGCCAAAAGATAGTATTTGAATTGGGAACCTCTAGAAGTACAAAGCACGAGTTCTAACTACTTATCAGCAAATATTTTATTTCCATGAACACAAAGAATAATGTTCTGTATAATTGCTTTTTTTCAGTCCAATTAATGTTTAAGCCAGCTTTGGATCAAATTTTGTCTGTGAGTAGAAGTACCTTCAATGTTCGGCCGACATGCAAATCGCGTTCATTTTTGTCATTAACAATTAATGACCACAACAACTTTGACTAAACAGTATTACGACCACGAAAACAAAAAGGGTAGAAAAGGTAGGTAAATCAAGAATTAGGGAGATATAAGCAATGCGTACAATTTTTTTGGTTTGAACTAAAAGAAAAAGAACATTGGGGGGACCTAGGAGCAGATGGGACGGAAACGTTGAAAAATAATCATAATTATAAATAAGATATTACACGATAGAATTTATATGACTCAGAATAGAACCCAATGGCAGGTTCTTGTGTTTACTGCAATGAAATTTCTGGTTCAATAAACAAAAGCAAGACATACTGACGTGTTAATATAACAAATTTATATTATATCTTATATCTTAATTGCGTCATGCTTGTGTTCTTCAATACAATAATTTTATTCACCGTCTTTACACAAGCTTATAGATTGTTAAAATCACATAAAATTATAACATTTCAACATATGATATTGTTACATTTTAAAATGACGACATGTTTCGATGTTCATTCCATCATCGTCAGGTCTATCAATCAAAATTAAAAACTGTTGCATCTGCTGCTCTGCGTATACTGATTTTGTTCTACCCGTTAGATTTTATTTGTTTAACCTCCAGGCTTCTTCCATTTAATTTTGAGGGCTGCGCCTGGATGCCTTAAATCTGCAAAATCAATTTTAATTTTCATATCCTGATCCTGGCTACTGACATAGGAAATGGAATAATTTTAAAGAATTACTCAATATATCGTAATACAAGCAAAAGAAAAGTAATCACAAAATATTTAAAGTATTATAACATACCGGGTTGTGTGTGAGGTGCGTGTCCGATATTAATCTACCAAATACGTTTAACATAACAAATTCTATAAAATTAATAAACGAAATCCAACAATTGATTATATTATTTTATAAAATCGGAGTGTAGCCTGAAAGTTTGCACATGATTGCTTATCAAACGTCGTATAGACACGTCTAATTAGTCAAGAAATTCCACGTCTTGTAAGGAACCTACGGATATTACCGTGTTTACATCAGCGTAACAGCTTTCACTATTCTGAGCCAGATAAATTCAATCGACACATTCACAGTTTGCGTAAGTAAAATAATCTTTTAATATTATATTATTCTACCATCTACTCTTAGAACTTCCTAGCGGTCCCTTCCCTCAAGGTGTTCCGACCAACAGGCTGGCTATTGGTCTACGCATTTACCGTGTCTCTCATGCGAGCTAAACCTACAGAGCGAGGCATAAAAAGTTCTGTCAAATTCCGAAAATAAGAGCATGAGAAAGCTTTGGACGTACACAACAGTTACATTGTGCATCAGCCTTCGGATACAGTAGAGGCTATCGATTCTTTTCTCTCTCCTTCTTTCTTATTTACTCTTTTTATTCCCCTGGGATCAACTGGAGGCTTCCAGAACTATCCTGTCCAGACGTGTGGGACTGGGCACGAACCCAAATCTCTGGTCGACTTTAACGCTGTGTGTGGGTCCTTAGGGAGGACCCCGAGGAGCGAATAAGCTTTCCTCCGACCTGATGTTGAGTTACCAGCCGTCCGCTGAGAGGCGGTAGCGTGTTTAGACATGCAGTAGACCGGGCGGTATCCGTGTTTCTAATCATTTGTTTCCTGTGTATAGACAGCCACTCGCAGGCATGTATCGATAGTGGTCAGCACCCTGGCGTCCTCTCGATATCTCATACATTTCCTCAAGGAAAGTTCTTTAAACTAGTACAATGTCGCTTATTTGAGAAGACTTTCCATTTCTTCATTTTGAATAATCGAACAACGCAATAAACTTGTAGGTACAATTATTTCATTCAAAAAGGTAACTAAACTGGGAAATTTCGAGTACAAACGTGTGTGGTTTCTTATTTGTACCCAAAACACAAATAGGCGTGTAAGTGTTACAATTATATTTTACAACCTACATACGCTGCAAGGTCTGTGGTTTAACACAACTGTTTAGCTGGGCGTAGATCGATGTTTTATGATCGGGTGATCAAAGTATAAGCCTGGAAATTACTTTAAGAGCACTGCCATGGCAACGGTAAGTCATGCACAACGATCATAAACCGCGCCCCATTATGCACAATGTTCAATGCCTGAGAATTTTTTGTTGTGTAGCCTCACCCAACCTGCTAAATTCCCTTGTGCTGGTCTACTTTCAAGCTATCAGTGTGAAACGTAGCGCTACTGTTACGTACACTGTGCATTAACCGATTAAGCGCCCGCCAACCGCTGGTATAATTGCATACCGCTTTTGCCGTAAATACGTCTATAAGAAAGGGTCATTCGGCAAAAAAGTGGAACAAAAAAGGGAAACGAAAAAAGGAAACGAAAAAGGGGAACGAAAAAGTGTAACAATGGTTACCTAGGGAACGTCGTCTGTTTACTCGGCATTATTGTTACCTGGGAAACGTCATCTGTTTACTCAGCATTGTTGTTACCTAGGAAACGTTACATTACATTTCATTACATTACATTAAAATACATTACATTCAGCTACCACAGAGCCATCTTAAGCGTAACTAATTCAAGTTAAATAAGCAATGTCTTAATCAAACTTTATTGTAAAGCATGTATAAAGGAAATATTTAGAATAAAGCCAATATATAAACTTCCTTTCCGTATAGACGTATTTACGTCAAATTCTCCGGAACCGTGGTTCCACTATAACCTTTTTAACAACACGGCAATGGAGTACAATCATGACGTCATGACAGTGTTGTTTTGCTGGGTTTTGCGACGTTTAGACTAGAAGGCAGAAAAGGGAGTTTCGGAGAACCATGTCTTTGTCTTCAGGACATAATACAGTCAAGTTCAGAAATAAATGTATAGATTAAAATATCGGATATGGAAAAAAAAACATTTATGGCAATACGAAATAAAGATTATTTTTTAAGCAATAGTGTATAATTATTTTTGTGGACGTGTATGACCGAGGACAGGGACCAGTGGAGGGCTTTGTTGAATTTGGTGATGAACATTCGGGTCCCGTAAGTTAATGGAGCTATATGATATAAAAACTTCGAAGATGTTGAACATTCAGTCTTATGTTTTCCTTTTTCAGGTCACTGCGACTACTTGAAAATGTGCCTATTACTGAATATAACTGACTTCTGGGATATTACGTCATGTAATGTGGCCGATCTCCTTAAGGATGGAAGTAATAAGCACCTCTGAAACGTCCGCTAATATATATCATAACACACTGTGTAACATATCAGAAGACAGCCGTCTTAACACTCTTTGACTTGAGAACCTTAAATCTCAACTACTTATTACTGTTTATTGAGATTAATGTTACACAAATAAATCAGAAATCTGTCAAGCATTCACGAATTATCTGTGACAGAATTCCGTTAATTTGTTATATTGAAACTGCTCGGTTACGAACAGGCAGCATTAAATAAGAACAAACTGTAGATTTCTTGAAGAGGATCGGAAAAACCAATGAAAGAGAAAGGAAATTTTTCATCGTAAGAGTATCTGATAGGAAATGGATCTACTGTAATTTATTTGTTAATGGGAAATTTCAGAATCTTCGGTAGAGGGATTAATGGCTTTTAGAATTCGTAACTACACGGGAAAGTATCATTCAGAGTTGCAGACAGACCAAGTTAACCTTCCCTCTCAATTCGTAATCGATAATAAATTTTTGTGGAAACTAATTTCAGGGAACCATTTTAGGAATTCATGGGCTGTGAGCATCGCCTGGCCGGGAAATAAAACTTTAGAGATATTTTTACTCTTAAATTTTACGTCACACAGATATATCTTTCATACTCGAAGGTCATCTTCCTTGTGTCTGTGCGCTGTTAATGGAACAAAGAGTTCCAGCACCAAGCAGCAGACTACATTGTTCTTACGTTACTTAACGACGCGATATGTCAGCGCCCTGATAATGGAGATAGCAAGGACCTATGAAACGTCCGTTTACTTCTACCAGACTACACGGCGCAACAACCCAGAAGACAGCCATCATCCGATTCACCGCCGTAAAAACCTCAAAACCTGGTTAACAGGATGTTATCAGCTGGAGATGTCAGACAGCGTAGAATAAGATAAATGGAGGGTTATGAAAATAAAAGAACTGGATCGGACGCAGCAGTGGCATATTCCGGAAAACGCTGGAAAGACTGAAGTGACTTCAAATAATTCGGTCAGGATAATATATTGCGCGGCAGAGAATCAAACATGAAAACTCCCACATAAAATTGTGGAAAGTCGTCATTTAAGCTTTTCTGAAAAATGAAATTTGCTCGACTACATTTATTGTAGACCGTTTAATTAATTAATGGATAACGACATTTCTTCCGTAATTACACATCGGCCCGAGCGTGAAGCTATACTACTACTAATCATATTTAGGTAATAATGAGTACTTAAATAATAAACGCATAATAAATCGAAATACTATAAGTGATCTTTGTGACACAAACATGCGGACAGACCCATTCAGTTTAAACTTTTTGGGTAAAGAAAGCAAGGATTTGAAAACGGAAGATTGCATAAAACAAAAACTTGATAAAACGAGAAAGATTTTAACCAACTGGAATCCGAAAATAAAACAAGTGGTCTACCACTGATCTGACTGCTCGTATGAGGTAGCCGATAATAGGCTAGATATAATATAACATAAGAGATACTGACTACAGTTACTACTTCCGGGTTTCTAAACCGCATGCCAGGGTTCAGACTGCATGTATACGGGGTATAAGTAGTTAATTAGTTTCCAGGGAAAGTTACGGAAGGTGTAGAGCCACCTGTTGGCTAGTTCTGTTAATGTTCTATTCTCACAGTTTATGTTTGACAAAATTGGATCTAAAGAAACGTTACAAGATATTCATTGACCACATAAAGTAATGCGAGTACTCATTCTTCTTATTCGTAAAGTCTTCTTTTTGAACTGAAGCAAAATAATGACTAACCTAATTGAGATTTTTGTGGGTCTCCACACCGAAAATCGCGGCCAAGTTGTTGGCAAACCTGCTTTCTGTTCGGAAGTTCGGGGGCTCAGTTGTCGAACACCTATGCCGACTAAGTTTTTTAATGGTTTTACTCAGTCCCTCCAATGTCCTAAGGGAACCGTCTCAGTCCCTGGATTTACTCAAACAAGGAAGTGAAAATGTATGACCTCTGAAATCGCAAATCAATTTGGAACAAAATTCTGACAGCGTTTTATATAGCAGTTGTGGCAGTTCCCATCTAAAACCACATCCTGAGAACGAAATACTGTTATTATCATCACATTTCTTTGTGTTCTTTGCAACGGATGCTTTAAAGCATCGCATAATAATGAGGTAATATTTTTTCACTACCGTACGTGCTTGTCTATCAAAATTTCGTTTATTTGCATGCTCAATACGCGTAATTTGATAATACATTTCTACAATATTCAGTACTGGGTACCTTAAAAAAGATTTCTTGCACAATAAATTTTGAATCGTACAGATGCAACGTAACAGAGATTTTACATGAGTTCGAATCAAGTTGTATCAGACTTTTAAAAAACTTCTCAAGCACTGCACAACAAATATGACATACTATATAGTTCTAATCGTATTTCAAATAATGGTATTTTAATAGGTAAGTTTTGATATTGCTATTATTTAATCATAATCAATTAAAATTAATGCTAGATTTATTGCAGTGTGTTATCTGTAATGTGACTGGTTCTTCAACCATGGGTTTGCAAGTTTAACAAATGAACTATGAACCAATGAGGTACAATACATATCAAAGACGTCATTTGGAAATTATGCCTGCACTAGACTGTGGGATACATTTCCACTCTTTTGAATCGTATTTAAAGCCACCCTTTTCGGTTTCCGCAAGTTATGCCTTCAGGGAGCTTTTAAAAATCGTAACGTTGTGCTTTTCTGTTTCGCCTAGGAGACACTGTGTGCAAAGAGAGAGAGAGAGAGAGAGAGAGAACTGCCGTTCTCCAAACTCCGGGAATCGATTCCCTCGCGGATGTATGACGTCACAACCCTCAGTTCCTCTGACGTCACAGGACCTAGGAGAAAATAATGGTAAAGCTGAAAGCATCGAGGAAAGAAACCTCTTCGCTCCTTCGTCCTTTCATTACATTCCGTCTCTAGTTCACTTCATTCTGAGACACGGCATAATTCGTTCATTCCCCCCTCCCCTATAGTCGTCCCCTACCGCCTGACCTTTTTCGCAGTTCTTTAGATTCAAAAGTGCTTCGGATAATTTCACCCAGATAATAAATATTAATAGGCCCTTAAGCCAGCACTTCGGTCTCGTCGAAAATAACATAAAGGACACTTTCCATCAGAATGTCGTCATATGATTGCAATATAAATCATGGAAACTCAGCAAATTTTTTATTGAATGATCTAGAGTTTACAGTCGATAACATTTTTCAATAACGATCTAACGAAAAACAGTTCTAAAAACGAAGCCAGACGTATTCTAGCACAACAATAAAATCTCAGTATTTTTACACTGAGCGACTGTACTAGAATTAGAAAGAAACTGTTTATCCTATGATTTCCGTTGTGTTTTAGAAAGTATTATTTAACTAGATTCTGATGGAAAGTTTTATATATATTTAAATTCCAAAACAATACTGCGGAGTAATAGATATTTCGTGACTATAATAATATTCTTATTTATCATTAGGTTCACAGTCCGTCTACACAAAAATTGTTTATCATAGTCTCAGTGTTCATTAAGATCCATTACATGTTTCGACCTTAACATGTCATTTTAAGGTCTTTCTCATTAAATGTCTGAAATTAGTCGATATAACGGAAGATTTGTATGCATTTTGCAACAAATAATATTCGCATGTATCCGTGCGATTCTTTTTAAAAGTATATGCAATAGGTATGTACCTGGAAACGTCGAAAATTTGGCCTAGAGAAGAAACGTTTTCTTTCACTCGGGTTTAAACGCATATGCTGAAATGATAGGGAGATGCTTGCACGTTTCATGGCTATTTCGTGAATGTTGGTTAGAATAGTAGAATGTTCAATTTGTCTATGAGTTATAAGCCCTTTAGGTTATTAATCTTGGAGGTAGAGGCGAAATCATACATAGGTTTAACATTCTAATACTTTAATATTTTAACCAACATCTTACGCATTAACATAAATACCACAAATAATATTCTGTGACTCAATTCAATGTACATTGTAACAGAAATTTCTGTAATAAATATTGTAGATACTAACAAATATAATTTATGTCAGGCACGAATGTTAGTTCCATGTGCAGTTCTTGATAAAAGTTACATTTTTTATTTGGGTCTTTTAGAAGGAACAGTTTTTATATAAGTGATACGGATCAAACCTAATTTTGGCCATAAATGCCAACAACTTTGATCGATAATGTTAAATAATTTCTAATATAAAATAAGTAGACAGACAAGCACGCACAGCTTCTCCGTAATGGGATAATTTTAAGAGGTTCCTTGCAGTTACTAGTTCAAAACAATGACAAAATTTATGAAATTCAATTTTAAATGATATTATAAGCTCGTACTATTTATATAGAATTTTGTAAAATTTTGTAATAATTAGGTAAGCTGTAAAATTTTATTGTCAATAAACGAATCAGTAAGTGGAAATATCCAATGTAAACAACGAAAGGACTTTTTTATTTTTGGCTGATGATCAATGCTGTCTTCAAAATCCCTTAGATTTTTTTATTTGATGGAATTTTCCGAAGCACACATTTGCTCTATTTTTGAACTCTTTAGGGCTACTTTCATGATTTAGTATTATGTTACAATTTTCATTCGTCTTTTCAAAGGAAGTTTCTTTAGGTATTCTGTATGGTGGAATTCTATATCTGCTTTTTTCCAGACTAAAGTAGAGATATTCAATACTGGCTTCAGAAATTTTTCATGCCAATGTATTTGAGTTCATCTTCGTTTACAAAACGAATTCGAAACATGACTGTCAACCTTAAAACCCTCAATAAAAGAAGATTAATTAATCTCCTTACACTGTAGTTTGTATTATGAGATCCACAAGAGTGAAAATATTTATTTATTTATTTAGTTATCGTTTACTCAATGATACTGTAAGAGGCACGAATTATCTAGAAACGAATGCTAGCATAAATAAAGACTAATAATTTGAAAATATTATGAGAGGAACCTGCTACACGGTATTTTACCAGCATTTGTTACGAGCAGCTAGAGCAATGAACAACTATAGTCAAGGCAGCCTAAATTAGAACCTAGGACCTTCCGCGTACGAAGCTGGAGTGCTAACAACTTTTACATTATCTTCTTTTCTACCTTTGTATCTTCATTTTCATTTCTACCGTTTCTCTTTTTTGCCTGTTTTTCCATTCGCTGTGATTATGCACAGGAAAACACAGCACAGAGGACAAACATCCTTGCCCGAAACGGAATTCAAACCTACTATCGCAACAACCTAGGGGCCAAGCTCCATTTCACAGTCAGCGCGACAGCTCTGACAGGCGCCAACTTTGAGCGACGTTGGGTGTGAACATTTCAGAATTTAATTACAGATTAACGTAGAAGATAAATATGATTTAAATACAGATAAACGTGTTGTGCAAAAATTGTCTACAGAAGCGTGGTAAACCATGTAAGCAAACATTACTTCAAAACTCTTTAATTTACTACTAACCACCACAATTTACAAAATGCTTTATGTAGCAGTGCCGATAAAATTTCTGAGTACGTTGAAAAATATTGCGAACCTGTTAAAAGAATGAAAGAAAACGTTATCAAAAGGAGAATTTTGCATTATGTTCTATAAGAAAAAACCTGATGTTGTAGCCGAGTGATTAGTGATCATGCTGGTTCCCGAGTTCAAATATCGACCCGGAAACCCGTTATCCTAACTGAGTTTCTCGTGACATTAATCAGCCCTTCCAGGAAAATGCCGGGATGATAATTTGCATTAGGCCACAACTACTTCCTTCAATGTCTTTTCCAATTTATTATTAATTAAACATTTCATAGTCTGAGCTACTGACAATCTCGTAAAATAAATCACATACTTACTTCATTAGTAACATAGAACGATGGAAGACCAATTACAAGATGGATTGACCGATAAAATTTTTATTGAGAGTGGAACAGGAAAATGAGCCTACTTTTATTGCGAGTCTGTGAAATGCAGCTTTTCATGATAACAGTAAGTTAATGTAATCTTAAAAAAATAAACTGCAACCAATCGATTCCGTTCCCCAACTTGATAGTTCTCTCCCTGAGACAAAGCACGACTACGGAATTCCTTCTGCATTTATACTTCCTCCCAAAACTGGTCGACTACACATTTTAGACATACTCTTCATATTTTGGTCTCGTGGTCGATCCTGTTGGCTCGAGGCTTCATGAAATTTCCTCGATGATTAAGATAAACTAGACATAGAAACATACCACCCTAATGCCCATGAAAAGGAGTGTGAGGCACTTTGTCCTTCCTGGTACGCCATTTTGTTGTTTCGCAAAGGAATATTTACTACTCGAAGCTTCGTTATTGGATCCTTTTATATGGAAATTTTTACTTTCTTGTGAATCTCAAAGCTTTGTATAACTTAATGTATTAAAGTCTCCACCAAACAGGACGCAAAATATAGCCGAGAGCTTTAATGAATTCTATGGGAGAATGAGTTTGTACGAACTCTATTGGCCACAGCTCTCCTTGAGTCACTCAGCCAAACAAGATATTTTCCGTATTTTACTTAACCCGAAGGTTCAATACAGTTCATGTAGGAACCCGCCACTGGTCCCCATCTTGAGCCCTATGAACCCAGTCCGCATCCTCAAAGTCTTTTGGTTTACCGACTAAAACTCTATATGAATTTACCATCTCTCCAACTACATAGCTAATTAATTAGCTAACAAAGTAACGAACTATTTAGTTAACTAACGAACTAACTAACTTTTAAGAAGCAGATTTCTTCTTCAGAAGCTTATAGGCTTTCCGGCAGTAAAGAAACTCCCCTGTTATGGAACATACATTTCCGTCATTGGCCCTATCCTGAGCCAGATGAATCCAGTCCACACACTCAAACCATGATTCTTTTAGTGTTTCCACCAAATATATTATATTAATTTAATATCTGTAGCAATAAAACTAAATCTACAGACCTTAGTTAGTAATAGTCATTCGGCTAATTCAGAATTTCCACTCCTTTTATGAAACCAGGAGGTTCATTACCGGGTCAAAGGAACTCGTCAGCGGACCCTATCTTAATTCCGGCCCTCATCCTTACGCTTAGTTTTTTTAAGGTCTAGATTAATATCAACTGCACACAGACCTGTCGAGTTTTCTCTTCCTTTAACTCATTCTGATCCAGTTTTATATTATTTTTTCTGAACGCTCCCAAATATGATTCACGTTCAGTCTCACTCACCCTTATTGCTTATCTCTCCAAAATTATTTTAAAATAATATTTCTACCGGATAACAGAGCAGTTGTCTGTTACTGTCAGATTCTGCGCGATATCGTACACACAGCAGCTGAAGCAAGCTTTAGCTCCATATGCTTTAGAATTCACTGCCATAGACTTCGCGAATCAATATACTGTGGTTACAATCAAGGAAGAAATCTTGTATGGTCGCGCAAAATGTCTTCGGGGTCTGTCAACCTGCACCACATCACACACATTTAGTGGTGTGCTCGGTGTAGATCCAGTGACGTTGTCGGGTCTGACTGATCCCACAGTATTTCAGTTCTTTGGAAACCAAGACTTGTGTTATGAATTTGGGATGATATTTTGACCACGTAAGTACGTCAACCACGAAACCAAACCACTGTTCTAAAAACAGCATCGTCTCGTCTGCGCTTCTGACACATTATCACATCTCTCGTAGTTTAAATGCAGAGGATAGTTTAGAAAAAGGTTCATAAAATTCAAAGCTGTAAACATATCAGAAGCAGTCTGTAAAGACAAGTTTACTCCGCTGTAATCAGCGTGATCCGCATATTTGACATAAAAAGTTAAAGCGATTCAAGAAATTCGCTCACCATTTCTATCATATGGACAATAAATATTTATGATTTTAAAACTGACCGTTTGTACCCGTATATTTTTGGTGTGTGACATTCTTTGTAAAATTATGCCTATGTGGTATCTATTTACACTTTAAACTATCCCACACAGTTTATTTTCGGCTTAATCAATAAATTAAACAAATCGTGGTAAGTTATAAAAGGAATGAAAGAACATCATTCTCTAGTAACAATTTAAAAATTAGTCCAAGAACGCAATTCTGGCGCTAAGAGCTTGTGCCCTAACAAGCAAACTATGTTTTACTGCACAGCCATTATTCCAGACGTAAGCCTACGTAGACAAATCATTTCAACCACAACTGGTAAGTGAACTGGGACTTGGAATATGCCGATAAACAGATAGACAGGCGAATAAAAAACTTCAAAAACAAAATGGAAACAGCACGAAGCAAAGTACTTTCTGTAAAAAGGTCAGATGGTGAGGATGTCCCCTGCTTTATACAACAGTGAAGTTATTTACCGTGTTCATAACAGCATACGAATACGAATCTAGTTCACATTTGTAGAGATTATTTCTCTAATACCGATTTTAATATTATCCTCCCATCTTCGCCTAATTATAGAGAGTGGAATTGTTCCTTCATGTTTTCGGCTTTATTCTATGGTAGTTCAATACATTTTACGTCTTCAAGATCTTTCTTTAAACATTTGTTTTTGAAGTTTCATTCTATCTGCGATTAGGTCGCCATAGATAATTATCCTAGTGAAGGATTGTAACCAACACTTTTGAGTGTAAGTACGTACTGCGTCCCAGCCATTTCATCCTCCTTGATTTAATCATCGTGATGATACTGGGCGCAGAGAATCTGCAGACTGTAAATCTATAAGGAACCTTTCTTTAATTGTCACTACTCCACCACTGACACTGCGAGATGCTCACACCATAGCAGCGCCTCCAGGCTCTGCATGTTCCAAACTTTCTGGTTTAGTTCTACTTCTCGACTCGCTCGATATAACAAGGGGAGGCTAGGAATTCCATTAGATAATCCAATAATCTACCCCTTCCATTCTTTACCACTACTAACACCATCATTCCTACCCCTATACTTCATCCCTTCTAGCTTAGCGTTTCACATTATGTTGCGCTGCATGCCCCTGTATTAGCGCCATGAATCTTACATCTGTTTGCAGATTGAAAATATTTCTGTCTCTTTTACTCTGTGAAGCACAACATTAAAACAAAGGAAGCAAAATAAAAGGTGGAATAGACAATAAGGAGAAATAAAATGTGGTCTACAAACAAGCAGTTAGGTAAGATTCAGAAAGGTTTGATTCAGCAATGCTGGAGAATTTTTATCAATACACGAACGCAACTTTAAAAGAAAGATAACTTTCTAAAAATTGCAGATTTTCTTTTATTCGTGTTTCACTCATGGTTTTTCAAACGTGGGAATGTCTCAAATTTATAAACTCTTCTCCAAACGAAATAAAGCTGATATAATCTCTAAACAATTTTCAAATATTTATATAATTTCAACATTTTGATCGTCTATTAATCTTTTCTAAAAATTATCTATCTATGCACGAGACAGGCAGCTTCCCCCTACTCGCCGATTACTTGGAGGGAAAAGGCTGTAGGAGGCTGTGCGTTTGTGGCCCTGCATAATTTTTCTATTTGCCACGAAGTACAGACCATCCCTGTAACCCACTTTGCCTCAACTGGTTAAGGGTTCTTTATTCAACGATAAACTGCAGAAAACAAAGCTTACCACACCCCTCCATCCACTACCGAAATTAGGAAGAAATGGGGGTTCACGTCGCCTCACAGTGTCCGTTTTCGTGATGTGATATTGGGAAAACGTATAATATTAAGAGCAGAATAAGAGCGGATGATGCTTTAAAACGTGAAAGAAGTTGAAGATTTCTGTCTTCTGGGTTGTTGCGCTGTATAGTCTGGTCGATGTTAACCAACGTTTCAGAGGTCATACTGCCTCCGTCATCAGAGTATGAAGATTTCTGTCTTCTGGGTTGTTGCGCTGTGTAGTCTGGTAGATGTTGCGCAGCAACCCAGAAGACAGAAATCTTCATCGCCCTGAAGACGGAGGCAGTACGACCTCTGAAACGTTGGTAAACATCTACCGGACTACACAGCGCAACAACCCAGAAGACCGAAATCTTCATACTCACAGCTGAGAAAATCTCAAATCTTACATGAAAGAAGTTATAGTGTGTTGCTAATGTCTAATCCTAATATTTCTATGGCAAAGGAAGAATGGAAAACCTCAGAAGGTATAACTAGGCTGAGAATCGAAATTTCTACATCCCGCACAACTTTGCACTAATAAAATGACCAACGTTG
>NW_019059693.1:1369546-1382081 GCF_000696155.1 Zootermopsis nevadensis
GGTCTGGATACTGGCTATTCCGTCTGAGAGTTCCGTGGTTTTCTTCAGTGCCTCTAGGAAAATGCCTGGATATTAACTTTAATTATGCCACGACCACTTCCTTACACTTATTTTGCAATTCAGTGTACACTATTATCCTCTCATTCGACGCATAGGCTGAGATACTGAAAAAGCGACGTCATATAACTACACAAAGCTGCTCCGACAGAAGATTTCTTACTAATGGAAGTGACAACACTTGAATATCTTTTGTTTTACGCTAGATTTCTTCTCCCAGGCAGGACGTTCAATTACAGAAAAGGATGTGGAGGATTTAACACCAACTTTCAATGGCTTGTAGCCATGAGTGCGATCCATCTTACATCTAGCGACAAATAAAACCGGGGTTGGAGGTTTCCAAACGACCAAGAAATTGCACATTGATCATGTGATGAGACAAATGAAGGTTACGTAACACATTAATAAATATTAATTACGTGTAAGGGCAGAAAAAGGCTAGTTATTTTAAAATATGACAACATATTGCAGAGAGGACCATATTATTAATAAAATAGTGATTAATTTGATAATATCAGCTACGATTTTAAATCACCAAAGCACTCAAAACAAACTGAGGGAACTGTAAATAAAATTAATAAGTCCTTGCCATTATTTCAGAGTATGTGGAAACGTTTCAGCTACATCCAACCCCCCCCCCCCCCTTACCACAATTTAATTTCATAAGACGCATTTGTGTTTGTGTTAAGACGACTCTTTTGTAAATATTACAAGAAGTAACTACTTTTATTCATTATTTGCTGGCTTTCACTTTCATCACCAAATGTGTTTCGACTACTATAGAGCCGTGATCAGTGTTTCGATGTTTACATATTTGGTTAAAAATTGCTAAATAATTACACTAACAGCACTGAGCTAAGAAATACTAAATTAATTTTATAAAACAACATTCTATTTAAAGAAGAGAAATAAGGTGTAGATTGGGCAAAGAAGTCGTGTAATACAGAAATATAACGCAACATCCTTAAAGATGTTATCTATTGTGCTGTTTACTGCAACCACACAGCAACCATCTTTCGAATGTACACGACTTCGCGCCCTCATGTAACCTCAAAACTAGTTCTACATTATTCCTATAATTTGGAATGTTTTATTCCTGCCATCACATTTCAGTACCATACAAGACCAAAAGACTTTAAGAAATTTGTTCTTATTTCTATCAAATTGGCATCAAGTCCGTACAATACACAAATTTCTAAAGAGCGATTCTTGAAACATCTGAAGAAAATTATATCCTATGAGGGATTTGATGTTCTCACCGCGGTAAAGATGTTGAAAATGGTCTTCTGGGTTGTAACGACTTGTAGGTACACACCAGTTTTCGTAAGAACATGCTGCTCCCATCATCATGGCTAAATTTGGAGGAAATATTTTAGAAGTCTGAGGGTTTCTGAACATGGAGCTTTGCATTATATTAAATTTCTCCTTTGGACAATATCTCCAAAATATTTTTTATCAGAAATCTAAAAGAACAATTTACCAAAATAGAGGCAGTGTGTTCTGCTGGAACGTTGGTGTTCCCACAAATAAGACCTACGTCCACACCAAATTATATATTGCTTGTTCCTTACTTCGTATTGGAGATAGATAATGAGGTGATGATATTCTTTATCAACAGCTTTGCTCGCACACGCGGACACTTGCTGAGTGTGCATCAAGTTGCGCGGTGTCGCTAATGTTTCCAATGCAGAATTATTCTTGCAGAATCGTCATTCGCTTTGGCAGTAATCATATTTACCTTTTACTAAACGCACATATTTCTTCTCGTCATCTTTGTAGATGAAAAGAATTAGGAAAACAAAAATTCACGGTTGGATATTTAAGACTCATTTAGAAGATTCTGGGGTCTACTATGAAGGAAATCAGTTTATGCTGATGTAAGTCTATCACGGATTTTCTCAGTCATTCAGGCTTAGATTTATGAATACTTTTACCGCAGAGCCTAATTCTTGCCCACTATTCCAACAATTTTTCTCTGAGGTGACGATATCCGACACTTGGTTTGCTTGTCCTATTCTAGTCGTGGGGAATTTAACCTCTACTTTAATTTATCTATAATATCTTCAAGCAAAGTATATATGCGACTTTAATACAACAATGAAATCTACTTTAGAAGAAAAAGTAAATCCAAATTCTCTCAAATCCATTTGACAATATAAAATATGCACAGTAATGTATGACTAATTCTCTCACAGAATTAATTTTTAAAATTCTAATGCCTTTACAGATATGCTATAAAAATTCAAGAAGTTAATTTCAGACCATTTCCCATTATACTAAAACAACGCATGACACATAGTAAAGAAAAAATAATATGGGAATATTAACAATTATTTATACTGCATTTAAGGTACACTATTGAAGTCTTATATATATAAAGCATTGTGACGACCCATACGCATCACAAAATTTAAACATTCAATATCTCTGCATTTTTCCCACAAAGTGAATATAATTTATACGATTCTCAGAAAATGACAGCGACTACTTGGATAAATAACCAAAAAAATTAGCATTTCTGAGCGTCAGAGAGATGATTTCTTTTTTAAAAGCCAGGTTTGACAAGGCTGGCCGTTGAAGTAGTGAATGAAGGATGAACCTGCTCATATCCACGTTCTCTTCTGTTTCAATGATTCTGCAGTATTACTGCAAGCGAAGACACAAGATTTAGGCTCTGCTACACATCGCTGACGCTGCTACCACAGTCTCCTCACTGGGGTTTCCTATAACAGCAAGCTAAGAAGCTTCTATCTTCAAAAGCCACACACAGCCTTTAAAATATGGAACTTAGAAGACAGATTCTGCCAGTGCAGCTCGATAAGAAGATTCTCGCTGTCAATTGGCTCTAGAATTTACGTTAAATGCTGTCTTATGCGTCCGGCTCAGTGGTAGTACTGCATTCGACATCTAAATCAAATTCTCCAACATTCCTCTTTGTAATTGAAGAATCAGAGACATGAAAAGCAAACACATTCATAACAGCTTCTTTATGCACGTGGGTACCTAAGCATGACGCATAAATGAACAAACTTAAGTTGTATGTGTGTTTCTAACCCCTTTGGCTGTTTATTAATTCAATTGGGTAGCGCATAAACGTCTGAATAATGGAGCCGAGGTATGACAGCCTGTGGATAAAACAAGGGAGGACTAGACATTCACAAAACCATTCAGTGCCGATTTATGCCTGAATTTCAGTTGCTGGGGTAAACGAATTATGAAGAAAATTACACAAATCACTTTTTCTGTTGATTTAGTTTAACAAGTTTCGATAATGAAGCTTCAAATGTGTTAACCATTGAATCACTACCCAGTGTGAAGGGGTTTTCCTCATAGGCTTCGTGATCTGTCTCCTGATGAACTTCCCTGCTAGTTTGAACTTTTCCAGTGTAGGCGCTTCGTTCTAACCAACGTCAGTCAAGACACAAAAAACGTTAATAAGTTAGTAACGTCTAACGTCAGTCTTCCTAACTACATCCCGAACATTTTATTTTCGATTTCTCTTCCCTGTAGAAATGCTCATCCAAAAATACCGAGAAAATAACAAAAAGTCTTCGGGGTTGTAGCGCCGTGTAGTGTGGTAGAAGTCCACCAACTACTTTTCAGAGGCCCCTGCTGCTTCCATCACTAGGGCGATGAGTTATGCAAGCAGAAATAAGCTCTGAAACGTCGGTCAACTTCTACCAGACTACACGACACTACAACCCAGAGCGCAGTTATCTTAGTACAAACCGCCGTTAGAACATTAGATACTACAAAATAATACAAACTTCGAATCTGTTTAATATATGATATTCGCTATCCTCGTGTTCTCGATAAACTAAACTAAATTATCATAACATCAGTCAGTGTAAACTGATATAAACTTACTAATCTGCACTGTGTACAAGGCCCGAACAAACATGTGACTCGAGTCAAGGCTGGTCTCATGAAACCCAAACACACAGACGCCTGAGGCCCATCGGCAGCTAAGTTATATTACACTCAGTTCCAGTAACGACAGAACATTCAACATGGCCGAAAGATGATCACTGAAACACCTGCTACCGGCTTATACATGTAAACCTGCACATGAGAGAATGCGAGTCAAACTGTAGCTTTACGACTTTCAAGTGGCTCACGATAGATGACAGTGGATAGTTTTTTGAATATAATTAACAAATACTTGCGTTATATAGATGTGCAGTACATAAACTTTACAAACAAATATCAGTTTCTGAAGAAGGCAGAAATTTCATGGAATTATTTACCTCCTGAATGCAAGTGTGTGTTATTTGTTACGTAAATATGAATAGTGACGTGCCTAGTTTATGAAGGGGTTTTTCCTGAGTTGCGTTGCAATGAAAGAATAATATTGAATGATGAATGACTTAGGTAAGACGTCGTTAAAATCAGTTGAGACCAGTCTGACGTAGGTACTTGATGATTTTAGAACCAGACTAAGAACTGAAGCGATGACCTCTCAACATGAAGCAGAAATTCTAACCCCTCAACCATGATGTTCTATCCCAAAGTGGTAAAGCTAATGCCAAAACTCAGTAGCACACACACCGTGTACAGGGCCGAGACCAGTATTCGGGCACAGTGGAAGTGCTTTTAAGGCAACTTAATTCCAGCATTGAGGAAGGAATAATATATTCCTACCCGCACAAATGTATTGGTCGGGATCTGAACAACACAGCCCAGGTACAAGAAGTTACTTTTACACAATGACACTGAAACTGTAAATGAATGTAAACACATTAATGTGCTACATCTTGGAGATGATTTTGTACTTAAAAATATGTTTAAAAGATAAGGAAACGTACTGAAGGCTTTCCAATTCTGAATCGTTCGCCATTTTTTGATTTTTGAAAAATTTTAATGGCGCCAGTGACGCCAGACTTATGTGGTGTTATTGACAGTTGTATGGGCGGGAGTTCTTCCAAGGCGATGACGTCACTGAGGATGGTTCCACAACGTCATTGCACGGATGTTTTCTGATTTACTCAGTTAACCGACGTAATCAAGATAACTGCAACAACTAAGATAACTATGGTAACCAAAGTAGCCACAGCAACCAAAATACACTTGAAATTCCCCACCCAATCAATTATATTCCCAAAAGAGCACTCAGC
Source organism: Zootermopsis nevadensis (assembly GCF_000696155.1). The sequence continues at coordinate 1,374,718 of NW_019059693.1, forward strand.
TATTCATGTAGTCTATTGTTGATTCCCGGCGGATAACACCAATAGATTGTAGCAAAACTCATCGAAATCCGTTTAATCTTTCTGAAGTTATTCCGTGTTTACAGACGGATGGAAGAGCCCAGACACAGACACATGAATAGGAATTTCCAACAAGTTTTATTACCTCTTGCAGAAGCACGTACATAAATACACTCAATTTTTTTGTAAGTTTTAACAGCTCTCGTAATTTATTTTTCATTTCCGTTCAAGATACCACCTTATCGTAACAACGCTGCATCAACCTCAATTTTTCTTTAGTGTCGAATATGAGAAGCGTTAATATTACAAATCTAAAAGACAAGATAAGAAGCTGTTTTTACCTGCATCAGAGGGGAATATAATACGCAATGTGAATAATCCAGCCTGACCTGTGAACATAGGCGAGGTATTATTAATAATACCACAAGTTATATATCAAAGTGGCATTCATAGAAATAACTGCAGTTATAAGATGAAAATAAAATAGAACTGACCACATTTTGACAGAGTTACAGTTTTCGAAGTCCGCAGTACACGTTTTTCTAGTTTCAATTTACTACACCTACGACTGGGGAAGTTCTTGTTGTGTAATATCCTAAATTGTTCACTTAAACAAAACATTTCTCGAGACTTTTGGTGTCCTTATTCTCTGTCACCGTAGGAGACTTGTTTTACATCCTAACTAACACTAAAATGATTGTGTTATATGCATTTTGAGCGACTTTTAAACTAATAGTTTTCGAATTTAACATCAGTATTTTCAAAATTTACAATTTTTATAATTCCAGTATGAATCTACTTTAACACCAAACGCTATTAAATATCCACATGTGGTCTATTTATTACTGTGTTGCTGATATAAACGTGTAAAATTAAACACACAGCTGACCACTAGACAAGAACTATGTGCCGCTGTCAGATGCAGCATACAGGTTTTGTGTAGCGAGATGGTGCATATTCTGGTGTTGTATATATATGTTGTTATACACATGTTTATAATGCAGACTTACAAAGTCTGTTGTATGTAGTGTTGTGAAACTTGTTACAAATAACGCTTGTCAGAAAGCGTACAGACGCAAGCTGTATGAAAAATTTCATCTTCACCTGTTAAACATTTTAATTTATAATTTCAAAGGAAACTCAATTATATGTATGGAACAATTACGCCAGACCTAAACGTGAAGCCTAGACTAAAGTTATGAATGAAGTCGCACGTGAAAATGACAGTGCCAACAGCCATATAAACAAATAAAGCAAAGGCAACGAAAAAGAAACATACGTAAAAGAACGTGCAAGGCAGAAATAAAATTTATTTCAGGAGAAACAGGATATATATATTGAAGTACCAAAATTGTAAATCCATTGTTCGATATGAATTAAATCATTTTGATTTAAATTAAACAATTACACACCACACAGAAAACTGTTTACAAGGTTTGCAGATAATGATTGTGTGTAGATATCTTAAACATATCTGGTAGTTTCAGCCCGTTGGAATAGAACATATTGAAAAATCATCGAAAAGGCAGAAGGTCCCATGAAATACAGGAATGGAGCTGAAACTGTTCTGTAGAATAGATGTGACGCTGGTGATTTCATAAGAACATTATCAACATAATATTACAAAATTTATTTACATTAGGAATACTGAATGTGAATACAAGATGATGGAAGAAAGTCGCACATCTCATATTACAATATTTATTGATGCTTTCAACTCAGTACAATTCCGTTAGGTTAATGGACACAAAATATCACTGACCCCACACACGTTACGTCATGTCGTAACCTGCTCGCGCAAGTCCGTCAGTTGTCTTCAAACAGTCGAAATGCAAGGATGTCTTTTTCAGAAGTGCAATTAGTGTTTTGTCTAGTAAACCGTCCTCGGTCACTGTCGAATTTCTACAGGGTTGCATCAAGCATGAAGAAAAGTGTGAATGCTTGCAACGATGAACACGGTGGACATTTCTAGGACTCAATACAACAATTTTTTCTTATTTTAATCCAATTTATTTTTTACAGATAAAACATGAATAAATTCTTCTCAGACTATCAGCCGTGTCAACTATAGTAAATATTGCTTTTTTGTACAACTAGCACGTCATGATAGAACAATTAAATATTTAGCTGATCACTTGAAGTGGGGCAATAGAATTAAACTTACGTGTTTCAAAACCCTTAATTTGGACGGTACACTTACTACGAAAACAAAATTTATACTTCAAATCGGACTCATGAATAATACTTCCATTCCAAACCACCACATTAAATTTTACTTACGTAGGATACGCGTTACACCAACACCTTATAGCAAAAACAGCTCTGGTGACTTAAGGTATGAAAGTACGTAACTTACGATTATGGGCAGTTTAAGCTTCGAAAAATTTTAACATTTTTCTTAAAATGCTGCAACATAGGAAGAATCTTCTGGATTGCATTAGTAATGAACTTAAGTTATTGATTTTAAGTAAAATAAATCGGAGAGAAATGAGAAAGGAGAAACTTAGTGTAAGGGTAAAAACTGCCCGTATTAGTAACCCCATGATTCAATAATGGGCACATCCCAGAATTTAAAACAATAAGCCTTTGTTCACACGACAAACTAATTAAATCGTGTTTTATAAAGGCCTAAGATTGTGAATATATACAAAGAAAAACTTTCATTTAAAGAAATATCATACACTCTAAATTAATTAACGTTAATTTTATTTGTATACTTTCTTCAACTGCAGTAGCAGATTCTCAAGTATTACGTATCCTGTGACCATTGTCACTTCTATATAAATTTTATGTTTTGAGGCAATTCATCTCCAGTCATTAGAATATTTTCCGTTTTAGGAATATATTAATCAAGACGTTGCCAAGTATCGGTACCCAAATTCCATATTTGGTACCATGTACTTGTATTTGAATTTTTGTTAAGAGAATCCTTTCAAATAAGACCCAGTAAAGTAGAGTCACATTATGAAGAGGTACACTTAGTTGCCTATGATGTTATATATAGCAATACATATTTCATAAAGGATTCATAGTTATAAATAAGCAAAATTCATTTACCCTGACATCAGAAGAGCCTTCATACTTAGTAAATATATTTGTTCTCACAAACAATTCTCGATACGAACTGTAAGCAACGTCAACTGCTAACGCTGTGATCTGGATCCGTTTGCACGTCCGAATATGGGCAAAGACATAGTTTGTATGATTTTTGCAGGAGTGCCCACATTAAGGATAGTAATTATTATTTGTTCCAGGTAGCAACAAAAAGACAGACTTGTACATGAAACTAAACAAAATAGTGTAGGCTAATTAGGTAAAGAGTATTATAAGATGATAAGAATAACAGCAATGATAACAGGAATGACTGTTGTTGAGAACTATTTATTATAGTTCTATGCTTTCAGTTAAAGGCTGTTTGAAGATTGCTGTCTTCTGTGTTGTTGCGCCTTGTAGTTAGGTTGAAGTTTACCAGCGTTGTAGAGGTCCTTGCTGCCCTAATGATTGAGGCAACACGGACTTCTGAAATGTCTGCAAACTTCTACCAGACTACACGGCGCAACAACCCAGAAGACAGCCATCTTCAGACTCACCTCCGTGTAACCTCAAATCCTACAAAACTCTGTGTAATAGATGAAATGGGCGAGGTCATCGTTGAAAATTTTCCTGGAAATGACTCGACATGTGACACGGCTGATATTTTTTACAGTAATGGTGCTAAAGTGAAAAATGTTGTTAAGAAGGCCTAAAGAGTGATTTTCAGTGATATTCTTCGGTTTCATAAAATTTGGGCACGACATGAATAGAAAAGTTACAATAGATTAAGTTATCTGTACTGGATACTATAAATGTTACATTTCGAAGTGCAGGTGTAATAGTGTTTTATGTGAGCCTGTAGGAAAGAAATGTGGAGAATATTCAGATCAATTTTTTCAAACAGTGTACTTTAGGTGTGAATTAGAAGAAAGATGCAGTAGCAGGGAGGGGAGATAATAGTGCAAGTGATTAGAAAGACATAGAAGGAGATAAAGACAGAAAAGGAATAAAGAGGGCGAGACATTAAGATACGAAATAAATCATTCTCTGTTAAATTTAAATTTAATAATGTTAGAAAATAATTAATCGAAGTTTCCCATTTAATCATAATCATATACGAAGATTTCAAACTAATAAAGCTTTACAACTAAAGTAAAAGCTTTAATTGTGTAAAACATGACAAACAGATTTTATTTAATATGGGTCAGACGTGGCTTTTACCCCGCGGAGACATGATGACAACTCACCTTCAAATACTGCGGGGGCACAGATCAGTTTACTGCTATGGCCCCTCTGAACGTTCAAGTAGTCGGGATTAGGCACAGAAGCAACTTTAACTTCCAACGAAAGGATCCATTTCGAGTGAGGATATAATGCCAGAGCAAGCGATAGTACCTTATACGGAACTATTTGAACGTAATGTTTACTTCCGTATGACGGACAGATATTTTAATAATCCACAAGCTAGCAATGGAGGTTTTCTAATATCACACTAACTGAAACACAACAAAATGGCACAAACCAGATTTACTCAGTGAACAACAGAGGCACTTTGTGAATAGAAAAATTTAATTTTTATGCAGCGTTGATAAAAACTCAGAGCATGTATTGGAACTAACCAGATATATGGACGTGACAGCCAAGTACGAGAAATCTTGTTTGACGTTATCGACATTGGCCGAATGTCTGTCTACAATCAGAAATACGCGTACCCAATGTGAATAATGCTCTAAAGACTTTTAAGAAACAATTGCTCACTAATTCCTCATTTTACGAAAGGGATGCTCTCACTGAGTCCACATGGCGCATAATAGCCGCAAGAACGTCATTCTCACTGACGTGGAAACATCAGATCTTGCAAAATATTAATTTGAACACAACTGTTAACTTGAATGTTAGGTGTAAGTAAAATTAACGTTATTATAATTTTAGGTATACTATAAGCTTTATCATAGTTAGGGACACCTGTCTGTCACATTCTTACAACAATGTTATTAAAGTAATACCGTTCAATGCCTTTGAAACCGATGCTACATTTGTTACTGCTTTGGTTGTTATTCTGACGTCATCACCAGTGGTATGACGTAAAGAACATCTTAGGAGTTTTATTGTATTCTATATAGTAAGCGTTTCCAGTCCTATTAACTTAATACTAAACTGCATTAAAATGAAAATTACTAGCAAACATAGATTAAACGAATGATAATTTGAGAATAGAAATCGAATCTGCTTTTTTACGCTGACATGAAAAATTCATTATGGGTGCCGAGAAGGTTCAACATACCTCCAGTAATGTTCCTTAATCGAATGTTAGTTAAATGCGGCGTTAGTGTAAACTGGAACGAATACCGTACTTTAAATTCTCCATGAACTGGTAAAATAATCTAGGATGGAATAAAAGTGTAATTTGGATGAAGTATCCGCTTCTTATTATAGGATTAAGCTGGTAAGCATTGCCGCTTATTTATTGAATAATTTATTCTTCCTATGCGATAATATATAAAGAGTTCGCTTAATAACATCAGACCTTCTCCTCAGAATAAATCCATTTTTTACGATGTCACTGAAAAGAAACATTTTCGGTCAATTGGTCCTTAGGTGTTCGTGGCTGGATTTGAATGTAAAACGTAGGCTTGCCCTGATGATGGCAACTACAATGGTTGTCAAAACGTTGGAAAGTTTTTAATATTCAAAGCGGCTCATCCCCTGTATATGTTATTAGAATTAATTTCGGGAACATAATGAACAAATAAATTAAAGTACAATGAAAAATACAACGGCGCTGTCAGCTAAATTTTGTATGTAACGCCGAATTGATAATTGGAAATGAATGGTGATTTATAGATTATGTGAAAATACGTTAACGTTAGTAAAATGCTTCAACATTAATTACATTTAATGAGGAAAACCACAACATCCTCAGTTATGGTGTCCGATCTCCAATCAACATTCGAACCTAAAATATCCGTTGATGTGACACGAGTGCTTTCACAGGTTTAAGAAAATTCGCTACTACAATGATTGTAATTATAATTCTGAAGTTATGGGAGATGACGTTTGGTCATGTAATTCTCTTATTTCCTCTTACTTTGTCTTACATTTTTCTGGAACGAATTAACTGTAATAGATCTATATACGAAAACGCGAATATTCAAAGACGTGAATTTCGATGTAAACCTGTATTAATCACTTATTGATTTTACGGTGTGTGCATTTAAGTATAAACTAGATTATACACAAATCTAATTGCATTACTGGTTAACCCCTTGCCACAGAATATTAATATTTCGCTGGCAAGACAGAGTTTCGCAAACTTACGACTGTGTGTTGCTCCCACTAAATAGTTTGTATAATTCGTTTTGTATACAATTTGAAGCTTGAAGTTGTGGCCTCGTTTCGGGTATTGCTTCAGGTCGATGGTAGGAGTCTGAGTTTAGTTTTAACTTGATTTTGAAACGTAGTTACAGTAATTACACACACAGCCCCATAAATCTCGTGAAAACAAGAGCTCAGCTCTGGGCTTCATGGCTACAGAGAAAATCGCCCTACTGCAGTGGTACAGATACATTCAAGCTAATGGAGACCATGTTTAAAATGCCAATCGCAATTATAATACATTGTAATTTAATTTTACAGCCTATGGACAATAAACTGGGATACATTTTTACAGATTCAAATACAAATGTGAACGTAGGCACTAGAGATAACAGTGGCACAACATAGGATTTATCTTACATTTAAAATTAACAAACATTTAAACGATAAAAGCAAATCCTGAATAGTTCATAATCTCCAATATGCGTAACAAAATTTAAGTAAATCCCGTTATTAATGTATATCTTATTACTGGATTATGATACATTTATATATGGACTTTCTTTCTGACGTTTCGGAGATACTTACTGTCTATTTGTAAGGAATCAACTGTTAGTCATTTGACCTTGGAAGAGAAGCGTCACCTTTTAAAGCGAGACTATGTTAAAAGCAAATTGAGAACTGAGCATTTACTACGACACAATAACCTATTCAAAACTGTGAAAATTGTACCTTTGTTATTAAATTTTCTTATTTATCCAACTCCAAGTTCATATACCACCGGTTATTTTATATATATATATATTAGTGCCGAGGTCAAGGAAGAGAGGAGCTATACCTCCACTCACCCCAAACGCCTACATGGCGTATAGTGGGACAAACTTTACTTTACTTTATATATATATATATATATGTACGAGGGTCGCTCATTAAGTAATGCCCCACATTTTTTTCCTCAGAACATATTTATTCAAGATGGCTCAAATTTAGTGACAATA
>NW_019059693.1:1388758-1432218 GCF_000696155.1 Zootermopsis nevadensis
CAGTTTTTGGCCTCAAACACCATGGCCGTCATCCCGCACCCTCCTTATTCGTCGGATTTAGCTCCGTGTGACTTCTTCCTCTTCCCCAAGATGAAAATTCAGCTAAAGGGAATGAGATTTGAGACGATAGAAGAGATTCAGGCAGAATCGCAGATGGTGCTTGACAGGCTGACAAAGAAAGATTTCCCGGGATGCTTCCAGGCTTGGCAGCGGCGCCGGGGTCGTTGTGTTCACTCCCAGGGGAACTACTTCGAGGGTGATGGATGAATTTAATACCTGAGATAAGTGTACGGGTTTTTATAGGCGCAGTCTAGAAACTTTCCGATCGCACCTCGTATATTCTGAATTCAAGTGTTCTAGTTTTCTGCTTAGTATTTTACTTTTGTATAAAATTCATGTTTCTTTGAAAGACGTCTCTCGTATTTAATATTTAGGAGAATAAGGCCAGCCACCCACTTGTCCTTGTGGCCAGTCAGCAATTACGCACATTAAAAGAGAATTCAAAGATCACGTGCGAAAGGGTCCCATGTTCAGGATATAAGACGCAAAAAGTAATGAATATAGAAGAATGTAGACCTACTTTTACGACATTTCTTAATATCATAGGTATTTATTGTACAGCCTTACCGGCTAATTCAGTTTATTGGTGGGTAAGTGGTGGATTCGAAAACACGTTTCTTACTTTCATAGTTTTTAGCAGTAATTCTTAATTTATTCTTTTTAAATTAATTTATCTCTTTAAAGTCATCTTACTTTCATTTAATTCCTACTTAAGACAAAACACTTCTTTATCCTAGACATGACAGGCAAGAAAAACAATTATTTTAAGTCCTATACCTCTTATATACTTAAAAGTTCTTCCAGTCATGGAGTCATATAGATTTAAGAAGTTAGAACATACTGAGATTATTAGTTTTACAAACTTTGAAGGTCGCTTGCGAGTCTTCGTTTTTTACGCAGACACTTTAAGCGATGGGTTACACCGTTGTTAAAATAAAAGAAACGATGGTCTTTATCAGGACAAACGACAATCGACCCCAGTTACCCTTTATTTATGTTACTTTGTCTTGCTGGAATTTTCGTTCCCGTCCGTACAAGAACTATAAAAGTTTAATACAGACAAGAAGCAATGCACTGTTGAATGTGTGACCGGGCGGTTCTGTTCCCAACCCTTATAATTGTTTCTTAGTTTGTTCTGTCTAGGAAAGGTGATTGTGAATTGTTAAGTGAGAGAGGCTGGGAAATTAAAAAGAAGTGTCACAATTAGACCCGTTCAATGCTGAATTTTATTTAGAAATAAGTATTAATTTCAGTATTGCTGCTTCTCAGGACGTGATGAGTTGCTTAAAATTCTAAAACGAAGCCACTGCTTTCGTTAGCTGGCTCAAGCTATTCTCCCGACTTCAAATGAAAATTCCTGTTCAATCAGCACAAATGTAAGGAGATAATCCAGGCATTAGCCACTTTCTGAAACGTAATTTATCGTTTTAGAATTTTAAACGATGGACCAAGCCCAGAGAAACGTCAATACTGAATAATATATACCATCGTCAGAACCATTTGGAAGTATTCCTGTAATGTATTCATTCCAACTTCGACTTTCCGTAAGCTCATGAAACGTCGCAGATAGTTTTAATTGACGAATAAAATATAACACATCGTTCAAAACCAAAGTTTTTCTCAGCAAAAGTGTTTCGTGTGTTGGTACAATTCCGGCACATGAATGGACGTTGTGTGTAATACCACAAAAAACAGTCAATTTAATCGGCTTCTGGTTCGAGAAGTGAATCAATAAGCTCTTAATTCAGAGCTGGAGTGATAAGCATTCAGCAGAAAGTTCGGTTAAATATTTTCTCTGTTCACTTAAAACACTCTGACACCGGAGCTTCTATTAGAATGCAATGCATGGAGGAAAAACAAGAATTAATTAGCCCTAGTTTCTGAACCCCATAGCATGATGAAGTATAGGAGGGGTAAGTTAAGGCTCCACCTATTCTATATCTCGTTAAGGGAAAGACGTAAGTGGTCAGTTGAACGCTACCCTCACTTTATTCAAGACGAAAGAGACACTGTAACCAACTGCAAGAGTCGTTTAGTGGTGCGTGGTAATGAAAAGATAATTCCGTATGCCCCTGTAGGGCCATGAGTACTGTAGTCCAGTTCGAACTCAGTCCCCTTATTAAATTGGCTGTCCAGGCCCATAGAGCAGAGTTCGTATTGAGAAGCTTGCTTTCGCTCAGTCAGAATCTGTCTCAGACACCTTCGATTTATTTTCTTCCCTTATTTGAAAGAAACTGAGCTCTTGTTGTTCCAAAATGTGTGCTACCAAAAGTTCTAACTTCGTAAACAATATTCAGTTTACGACGAAAAGTCTGTGGATTGTAAAGAAAATAGACAGAATACACGTTGTATTGGGTTTATAGTTTTGCAAATAAACTAGGTAGTCGACACAGCTGTGGATTCCTTCACGTCAGTTTAATTTCTTTTGATGATATTCTGAGCAAATATCATCATCATTATAAGTGTATACAAAAGATAGGAAGTTACAGAACAGAAGAAAAATTAGCACAAGATCTACATAATTTGTACTAACGCCAATTATTATTAAGATGATAACATCTAAGGGAAAGAAATGGGGAAAGCCATGTAGCACGCATGAAATTAAGTACTGGCACTACATATATATTTAGTTAAAAAATTGATAACTGAATTCTACTGCCAATGTTTGGGCGATTGTGAATCGTTGCTTCACGGCTATGAAACTCAGCGGGGAGCAGTCACCTGACACACTTTTGAATAGAATTCCATCAAAAAAATATAGCAGTCAACTGCAATGAAAGCAACAATTTATAACTGTTATATGCTAGGTTTATGAAGGATTGTTGGGTTAGTTAATCGATGAATAGGGATGGGAATCCCACCCCATGTAACTGAGACCTGGACGTACCGACAGGTCTTGCGTTTCTTTCGGTCATGGGGGAGAAGCAGACAGTGGGAGTTTAGGATTAGAGACACTAAACTAACGTCTATCTTCTTGAAAGTAAATATTCTGTTATAAAGGGCAGACGCCTTCAATCAGCGTGAAGCTCCAGTTTAAGAACTAACAATTAGTATCAAATAAAATTAATATCCATGTGTATTTCTAGCATTAATATTGGAAGTTATGACAATTTATTTGCAAATTTCGAGGTTTACATAACAGTAGGCAAGACACGGACTGAGTTTTCAGACCACAGGGTTTAAAGTACACAACTGGGATACTGAGAACGACCCGTTCTTCAAGTGCCTAAGCACTGCGGGTCCAAACCTTTCGTTGGTTTGATCTATAGACATTCGGTAGGACTCCTTGGACGAGGGATCAGCCCGTCGCAAGGCCTCTACCTGTACACAGGACAGCACAACACAGAAAAACGCGGACAAAATCCATGGATTGAGTGGGATTCGAACCCATGGTCCCAGCGACCGAGCGGCACAAGGCCCACGCCTCAAACCGCTCGGCCACTGCGGACCCCAAATTAAACTACTTCATAATATTTTAAAATATTCATTAAACAAGATAAATGCATTAGAAAAACAGATTCATTACTGAAAACCTCAACAATTTTTAGAATCAGTTCAAAGAACATAGGGCTTGGCATATGATCATATTTGGTTCATCATTCCAGTGTGGGAAACAGTAAGTCACATTTACTATTAATTTTTGTTTTTAAAATAAACTTATGCAGGAGGTTTAATGGTTTTTTGAGGAATTGCAATAGTGTATTGTTCCCTGGTTCCCTTCCCACTATTTGAATACTGTTCTCTGTCATAGATAAAGATTTTGTGTAAATTACTACATAAATATTTCCTCAAAAACAGTTAGGTCAATATCAATAGATAATCTTAGCAATAGTTTCAAATTTGGAAATGTTTATAGTCGTTTTCTCCGAGCAGGACACACAAAATTCTTTACCAACCTTACCAATTCATACTCTTTATATGAAAATTCTGCATCACCACCCACAAACAGAATAGTTGATTTTTAATGTATAGTGACTTTCTAACAGTGGCATAACAATAATATTCGTTTCGGAACTTAACAAACAAGGGTCGTACTTCGTGCAAATTGAACCTGAGTTACCAACCGATGAGTAGAAGAGACATAATTAGACTTCCTTTGAATATAAGGAGCAAAAATTATAAATGCTAGAGAACAAGATTATGATGTCGCTTTGGCGATGTGTAGCAATCTTAATGGTGCACCAGAAAAAGCGCTCAATAGCAATTTACGTCTACTGAGCTGCCCGTGGTCTGAATTTAACCATCACTGAACCTTGTTCAGCAGCTCCTTTCTGAAACTGCTTTAAAATTCTTTCTTCTCTCCCGGTTACAAAGACAAGTGAGTAATCACTTTCAACATTACCACACGTTAAAACACATTTAAGGATTACTGCTGGAGTAGATCGATTAATGGACTGCAAGCACGCACACACATAGAAAGAAATCGACATTTCAGAAGACGAAATAAAATTAAGAACTCTCATTAGGAAGAAAACGCATGTGTCTGGATTAAAACAAAAGTCCTACTTGTTTACAGTGAATTATTTCTGAAAGATACCTTACCATTATAGGTCTAGTTGTATTTTCATGACAGATATGAAACATAAAAGATATTTTATTCGTAAAGTGCAAGAGCAAACTTCAGGGACCTGAAAGTAGATGGAAGAATAATACTAAAATACATATTAGAACAGCTGTGTGTGACGATGTGTTCATAACTAATCTGGCACACTATTTCTGAATGGAACAAGAAATGCATTAGATAATTGCTAACTGTCAGACACAAGACTTAATGCCGGTTTCTTACAATCCTTACAACAGTTGTCTAGATAACGCTATGTATTAGAAGTAATGGGTACAGCGAGACGAGTGACAGGTTGAGTAGTACCATCCATTGTATTGCTTCCTAGTCTGTTCTTATAGTTACAGGTATTAAATACGTAATTATGGGTTCGGGGAATTCTGTGCTGTTCTGAAAGTTTGTTTTACTTAAAATAAAAATATTTTGTCTCTCAGATATCAACTGATGAACTGGCTTCATATAGTGGACCTAACACACTGTATGTGTACATATATACGTAAGTAGGCTTATTAAACGATAAATTAAGGTTCCAAATTATACGTCAATCACGAATTTTAAGGCTCGCACCCTGTTGTGTGTTGATCGTTAGGTTAACAGTCAGTCTACACAATAATTCTTTATTACAGTTTTAATGTGTATTAAGAGTCACGTGTTTCGACCTTAATTGGTCATCTTCAGGTGGTTTTCTTTACGTGTACGAAAGTAATAGATATTGGCAGTCATGCCTATTATTGTGTCAACCTAAATGCGCCTATAAGTTTCGCCGTGTCTAGCTACCCGTCCGACTGTCTGAATGAATGAATTTTGCAACATTTCATAATGGAAAGTTTTACTAAAATGTAAAGACACATTCCAAGTTTCGTAGAAATGAGATAATGAAGGGAACGTTACTTGAAGTCCTGCATGCATTTCTACAACCAGATGACCTGAAATGCAGAATTTCCCAAAAATTCACAAAGGTCAAATGGTAACTTCTGGCAAATATATTAGAATTGTTACTGCATGTGTACTCGTTGCTATATTATATGGACATGATGATCGAATATTCCTTGCGTTCCATATCTTAAACTTCACAGATGTTTAGGTCAGAAATATTGATAACTCGTCACATGAATAATACCTGGTTTCTTGTGTCCGGTACTGGCTAACCATGCCAGTCTGTGTCTACGTTAAAAGTTGATTTTGTTATTAATCTTACCTCAAGAATGTTCCATAAACAAGAATATTCGTAGGTAGATGGTTTGTTCCACTGTTGATGGTAGCTCTCAGTTCCTATTTCCGAAATGTCTTTGGTTTACCTTCTACCCACAAACTAGTGATGTACGCGAAACGTACCATTTTGAACCTCCACAAGATTTCTAGAAGAGGCACAGTATATATGAAAATCTTCTGTCTCGAGGAATACTTTTATGTGCATAAAACACTTTAATGATACATACGTTTCCGAACACTACAACACGGCAAAACAAAACATGCACTGCAATAAAGTAACATTGGTGTAATGCCAAGCTTATGAAAGTCGCAGCTGTCGCTTGAGGTCTCTTTACCTGAGCAAACCGGTTATCAACCTGCGCGAAAGGGATGATTTTATTGCAGTAAACGTATTTAGGTCGGGTAAAATTAGAACGAACTGGATTCTGACATGTTTGTAAATAATAAAAAAAGATCAAAACAGTCTAATCGCATGACATCAAAACATCCATTAAAATATTTAAAATAATGTTTGTGATTAAAAATAGGTAATACGATCTTTTATCTCCACGTTTCGTAACTCCATTTTCTTCCCAGTAGCCCTAAGTTGTTACTAACCTGTTTCCTACGGTGCACACGCAGCGTCTCCAATGAAACTGAAGTCACAGCAAGCCATTGGGCCCCATTTCGCTGTTGCGCAAAATTCGTTTCATGTCAACCCATGTGTGACCTCCAATTTTATACAGCGGTATTTTTCGATAAACTTAAAATGCCCAGTTTTATGAAACCGATTTAATTCAAGCGGTTCAATCAGTGTATGGTCTGCCTTAGGTCATATAATGCAACATTTACATTTCGTCTGTATTCGTCCGCATGTGGTTTAGCGGTCTACTACGAGCCAGGCAGGAGCATTAGACACTTTATTGAAAAGGACGAAACGCGAATAATATTAACACAAAATAATTACATGCCTACTGTGTTTCAACCAGTTCCCCTTCGTAATAAAATGTACATATATCGTATCGCCATGTTTGTGTTTATGTATCTGGTTCTTTTATTTAATTTTCGGAAATGTCAGATTTTAACAGAGGTACGTATAAGCTAACGCAGTCTTTCATACCTACCAGCACCATAATATCTTACCAACAGGAACAGCATGACATGGGATAGGTGCGATCCTGCCTCTTAAAGTATCAAGAAATTTGCTGTAAACGACCTTCCAAAAATGTATAACGAACACGTCAACTCTTTTACGGATAAAGGAGAAAAACCATCGTCTTTTATTTAGGCAGCCAGTGTCTTCTGTATGTTGTGTAATCGCTGTGAATAGCAGCTGCAGCTGGTCTAACCACACCACTCTCTTCCGAGATGGGTGTTACGTCATCACCACTCTACCGTTCCATTTATCTCGGTTAGCAGAACCTAACACGGGGCAGCGCCTAATGACGCCCCGGTAACCTCACTGCCCATCATAAGGTGAAGTTTGCATACGTCGCTAATCAACTTCCAATGAAGATAAATGGCTGAGAGTGAGCGCACTGGATTTTGAATGCACAAGTATGATATTCAGGGTGCAAGGGACAAAGGAGAAGGTTAAGGAATAGAGGAATACGAAGAAGACTGAGGAAGCGACGGAGAAAATAAGAAGATAGTGGAGAACAAAAATAAAAGAGGAAAAGTAAAATGAGATTGAGGATAATTAGGAGGAGTAGGTACATAGGAATGAGAAGGATGCGGAAGTGGTTAAGGAGATAAGGAAATTCATTACAAAAGGAAAGTAGAAATGAGGATAAAAAGGAGGTAGGAAAGTACGTCCCTAAGAGGGGACAAGAAGATGAAACAAAGAAAAAGTTGTTATTTTATGAAACCTCCGCACCAGTACATTAAGAAAACCATGACTCCGCAGAATGTGACCTCCTGACGACGTCGGTCTGAAAGGACTATTAGCTAATGAATCGGAAACAGATTTCTTGTCTTGAATTATTAAGTCTGTGATTCGCGTGTTGCAAGAAAAATTACGATAAACCTTTGAAATGTTTTGTTTGACCTAACCAAGACTTTTGAAAATACAACTTGTTGTGTAGAATGAGTAAGTGTATGACAATATATTATAAATTCAGCCACTTAAGTGGGTAATTTACCTCGCGGTATGAGATTTGGCTATGGCGGAGGTAGCTGTGAATATGTTAAAAATGTAGACGCGTAACGCCGATAACAAGTAATCATTAGCCTTTGGTTTATACCAATAAAATATTCAGAAGTTACAAAATGTTAAAAATTTTCATGAGAAAATAGCATTATTACGGACACGAGAAATACATAAGTTATAATACATTAGCTTTGAACTCTCATGTAAAGACATCACTTGAGGGATGTAGGCTTATTATGAGAGTAATGTTAAAACGGGCATTAAAATTTAGAGTGCGCAGATATATACTGAATTTAACCCGCTCAGGACAGATGGACCACTACCAGCTTTGAGAAAGAACTCTGTTTTTTGTAATCACAAACATTTAAACCGCGTAATGTATGACTGTAGCAATATCGATACTCATCTAGAAGCTTTTAAAGATCAGTCTTACGAAAGAGATTCGAAGATAATTTGAGGAGTTGGGAAGTAGTGTCGTCCATGGTGGCTTCCTAAGAACGAACACACTCAAATCGGGGGTTTCATGTAAACGTTACTCATTTATTTTCAGGGCAGTCCTTGTTTTTCAACGAAATATTATTTGGAAACGTGTCTGATAAATTCTGGCATTTATTTTTGTTATCAGGACCAGGACCTATCTGCTTGCTATTTTATATACTGTTAGTAGATATTTATCACAGTTTCAATCATTGTATATCCGTCAATAAAAAGGTAATATGGGTCGATAGACGGCCTCTTGTGAGTACAACAATGAAAGTTTTAATTTCACAAAAGCACATAATTTTTTAACTATCTGAATGAGTACTACAATTTAAAACGTGTTCTGTTTCATGAAGTCAGTTGGGTCTTTGAGACTACAGTTCAAATAAGAAGAGAACTGAGTCTTTAATCCGCTGAGATTAGACAGAAAAGGTAAACCCTAGACCTCCCAGACTACTTTGTCCCTTTTTGACGCTCTGATGTCTTGATTCTTCTTCGCCTTCTACTCTTTTACCGGCTCTCCACTTATTTCTCCCCATGTTTTTACTTTCACTCTTCTTTTGGCTGAAGGCTCACCTTCCTTTTCAGATCCTGGAAACCAGCCAACTTTCCATATCAATCTGTTGCTTCTTCTTAAGACTACTGAAGGCCATCATAATATTTTTATGCAACAGAAGCCAATGTTTCAGCTGTGTGCATTATTGTGGATGTATTATCATCGTTTTCTGTGCAACATTACAAATCGTACATAAGTAAGAATTCAGAAACTGATAAAATTGTTATGTTGGCGAGTGTTGACTTTGTTTGACATACTAGTAAGAAATCAGCTTGTTTCGTGGTCGAGTGTTGTTGGCGCTATATTTTATTTGTTAACGCGTACCAGAGAAACAGCTACAACTAAGAACAAGGAATTTTCAGTGGGATAGAAAAAGATCAAAAGAAATACGCTATATAAAATTTTATAGAGAAGGATTATTGAATATAACAACGGTTTATGGGTGGGTTAAGAGACTTCATAACAGAAGGGAAGGCGCTTGAAAGGACGAAAATCCCGGTCGCCCGAAAACCTGATAATCCAAATGTGAAAAAACGACTAAACTGGACGGCCGTCAGTTTAGTGTAATAAATTTAACAAATAAATATACAGTTTCATACACAGGAGCGCTGGTTCTAGTAATTTCAGAGAACTAGGACTGAGTGGATGTCAGGTGTGTTTCTTAAGCAAATGAACCTTACTGAAGGTCAGTACTAATATTTTTATGCAATAACTGCAGGTTGTTTCGACGAAAGTTTTGTATAATTACCCTTAGTCTCTCCTTATGGGCGTCGGTGCAGTAAGACCTACCTTCAAACAGTCTACTCCTATCTCGCCTTCAAAATTCTTGCGTGTTCGGAATTTACAATATTTCCACTTCGTTCGATGATCTATAACCACTTTAACTAAAAGATTACCGTTATACCGTTATGCAGTTGTATAACTAAAAAATTTCCGTCAGTCATCAATTTATGTGAGTTTTAACATACTATGGTCGCTTAATTTGTGGCAAAGAGTCACCTGATATGTGCTTTGACGGACCCCACAAGCGGCGTTCACATGCTAGAGTGATTCCCTAAACCGCCGAAACAGTTACAAAATACAAAAAATACACTCTAAGACGGCCCACTAAAACTATTACTTATTAACAGCAATGCTAGAAGAAAGGACACCGACAAGATTACAGCTCTTCGGCCCGTAGACTGTCTACAGAGCTCTTTCGTCACTCCAAATAATTTACTACTGTTGTTACCGCCGTCAGGTGTAGGTAACTTGTCTCACACATCTGTTGATCGGGTAGTCTGATACCGCAGGCGCCAACAGAACAAATATAAACATGTACAGGTGAATCCTTATACACGGGGCTACACACGAGGATTGTGTTTCTGTTAATCGCCGTGTATATTTAAAACACGTTACACGAGAAACGTATAACAATCGTCATATTCATATTAAACTGAAGCCGGAATTTTTTTATGCTCAGCTTATTGTTTGTATTACATCCCTTGCGAAGCATGGAGGTTTCGACGCAGGTAATAAGCTTTAACATTTTGTGGTTAATATATTAATGCTACACGCGATACTTAAATAATATCGCGGTTATGCAAAAAGGCGGATAGCGAAAGAGCGTATAAATGGAGTCACCTGTACAAAACTTTATTGGAACTTCCTTCATATTTCGGATTAATTAAATGTAATTAATTGCCCGTCTCTACACAACATACTTAATATGTTTCAAAACTCATTGTTCTATCTTGCGGTCACTAACTTTTAGCGTGAACCACAATATTATGCTAAAGAATACGACATGAGTTAAAAAGCAGTAGATTAAAATAAAAATTGTTGAACGAAAAAAAGATTGCTTACGCTATAACTCCTGTGTTATTTTGGTGGCATAGATAATAAATATTAATGTAGTCTTGAATAGTGGTTCCGCACTATGGTAGATCGCTGGAAATGTTATGGGCATTTGGTGAAATTTCTTGCTGTGTGAACTTTTACCTATTCATTACTGAAATGATTTTGAGAATGAACTTCATGACTGTCGTTGTGCGTAGTTCAGCGTGGGCCCCGTGTGGTGTGGTGGACTGTACAGTAGAGTACAGTAATATTTTATGTAACATTTAAAGAGGGTGATCAGGATTATAATTAAGAAAATAAAAAGTAACTAGATACTTTAAGTAACAAAGCATCATTTCATAGGTTTCAGTATTAAAATAGTAGGCATATTACTGACGAGCGTATTCTCATTACATGTAGGCCTAATTAATATAGTAACATGTGTAAGTAAAACAGCACTTGACGAATTATGGGGTTTCTAAAACAGATACTCCTTGGTGTCAATCGAAATGTAAAGATGTTTACGAATGATAATAGGGACGACTTGGAAGTTGTAGCAGCATTATAATTACAGTCGCTTTAAATAACGAAAAAACGTTTGAAAGGCGAGATTTATATCAGGTACATTCTCTTACACGTGACACCAAAAACCCGACCTGGTTATTGTCATTGATATAGAAAGAAATATATTTTACGATATCTGTAAATTTTCCGTATTTCTTGAAGTATTAAATTACACATCAAAAACTCAAAATAATCGGGAGTTTCAAGATTGCTTTAAAGACAAACACACACCAAAACCGAACTTACAAACAGAATACAAATTAACTTATTAAGTGGTTTATAATGTATATTTCATATAATAAAATGAATTGCTGTGTAGCCCAGAGGCAAAATTAAACAAAATTTAGAAAAGTTACAAAATGGAAAAATGAGTAGGATTTGAGGTTCTCACGGCGGTGAGTGCGAAGATGGCTGTCTTCTGGGTTGTAGCCCCGTGTAGTATGGGTGAAGTTTACCGACGTTTCAGAGGTCATTGCTGCCTCCATCATCAGGGCGATGACTCATCGCCCTGTTGATGCAAATTGCATGCAATTATGATGGTGGAAACAAGGATCTCTGAAACGTCGGCAAACGTCTACCAGACTACACCGCGCTACATACCAGAAGATAGTCATCTTTGGAAAAATAAGTTCGAAAAGCAAAACTGCAAACTGGATATGAAGCGGTTACATTAAACGTAACAATAAGAGCGTCTGTGTAGAATTGCTGCAGAAAGAAAAACAACAAGAATCAAAGGTGATAATATGAGGAAAATATTGCGTATTAATTTATAAACATTGGTGAGTGGCGGGAATAGGAATTAAGTACCTCAGATGTTCGAAGTATTAAGTCGATTAACAAGGGAATAATTGCCAATGGAGGCTCTGAGGCGTAAAGACGCCGATGTACGATTGTCAAGGACAATCAGTCGAGATGGACGGAAGAAGTCCTTTGTTCCCCTGCTTACACGCCAATGTTGTCTAAGGTATGTGGTAATTGTGATCTGAATATTGCTATCGGATAATTTTATTAATAATGGTGACAGCCGTATCTCTAGCCTCGTTTACTACATTATTTTTATTATTATCATTATGGCTGTTGATTCAGCACAGCAATAACCGAGAAAGGAAGTTAATTACTATTAAATGTGTCTTGAGTTTTTGATTTAGAACATGACACTATTGTTCATGTACATGTATATTAGTGTTTTCTTGTTTTGCTGCTGGTGGACACTCGAATAAATGAATTTAATAGAATTGTATTGTTATTTTTATTAAAAATTGTGTTGGTTCGAAGAACTGTGACTTTTCGTAACAAAGGAACCACAGGCCGTTCCTAAACTGATGGGGTCTTTTTTACGATTTGTAATACAGCTTGATATGAGGGAGATTTAAATCGCTGGAACTTCATATCTACTCATCTTTTATGCAACTGTGGTCGCATTATATGCCCCCTCACACTCGACTCCTACAGAACGATATTAGATTTCTCGATTCCTTTATTCAATTCCCTCAATTCAGTTTCTCGTAGGTAGATCGGATTCCTCTGGCTGTTACAAAAGATAACAGATAACGGCAAGTGGAACATAGTTTGATGCTCCCTAAACTATAGGTGACAAGAAACAGAATATAGAATTTTCTCGACATACATAAGGTCTCGCTTCCACATACTCTTAAAGTTACTCGAATTTTAATTGTGTCGAAAATAACCTATGTAGCACTATAATCGTCATGTTATATTCTTTGATGACAGTCTGCATTTAGTAAAAATAATTTAACATCGACACGAGCCAATTACGTCTTACTTCGTAGTAATAACATTTTAAAATTAGTCCAAACAGTAAATAATTTCATTTATAAGAGCTTGGAATAAACAGTTAAATTTATTTTACAACAATTCATTTTGCTAAGACTTGTTTAACCTTGGAGGGGGGGATGTATACATCCACGTCTGTAATCTTGATTATAGCAGCTTTAAAAATTATTCGGCCTTTGTGTAAAGTTTTTATTGACAGATGACAAAATTTTATAATAAATCAAAATGTGAAGCAATGGAATTCTGATTTGTATTTACGGTGGTACTAACAGTTTGACTGACTAAGAAACCAAACTAGTCAGTCAAACAACTAACGAACAATCAATCGAAAGACCAAAATTACAGAGCAGAGTCCTTGAGAGTTAAATATTAACCTAGCTGGTCAAGAATTCCTCGCCTTTATACAGTTCTTTCCATTGATAAAGCAACACTAAAGACTAGAAATAAAACCTTTCACGCAAAAATCGACCAAACCAATGACAATATTATATTTTACGCCGAAAACCGTTGTTGTAGCTGATGAACCCTTTGAAATCGGCAAGGCTATAATTTAAGCATTTCAAAATGTTAGAAAATTTTCAAATGTCGAAAAAAACTTTGGAAATTTCATAATTTTGCTAGAAAACGAAAAAAATTTAGAGTATAAAATTTTTGGAAAATTTCAATTTTTCATCGATCGATGAAAACTTTCTGAGTCCCTAAATTTCGTTACCAGTCTGTAAACTGTTGTTACTCGCTACTTCCCTTTCAGGATAAGCTTCGGTAAATGCTTTACAAACAGTAGGAATTAATTGCGCTAATAAATAATTTTCGGCGAATGAACACACGTTCTGCTTTTAAAAACATCATCAGATGGTACTAGCAGAGGCCTTGCAGTTAGGATGACCTTGGGTCGAATGGAATGGGAGAGATTGGGAGAGTCAATTACGCCAGGATAAACTTGTTTCTGATCTCATTTTTGTACCTTAACACGTGATCGTATTTGGATTGAGTTTTGAATGACATTCTAGAGAACTAAAAGTTTCGTTGGCTACAGTGTCCACAAGAGCTTTCGCTGGTCTACATCCTGAGCCAGATGAACCCTGTTTATATTAATATTCATGTTAAATTATAACACCATCCTCCCACATACATTAAAATATTCCAAGGGGTTCTGAATAATAGTCAGGTTAAAACAAATATACGTTGGCACTCAGGCATGATTCACACCTAAGCAGCAAGCGACAGGCAATATGCGATAATTTATCACCTATACTGGCACATTATAGCCATCAAATTCCTTCTTGGTTACAATTTAAGTAAATAAAATTATCGTTGCACACTGCATGCTCCACAATTTGCATAAACTTAATATTCCGTTGTTCTTTAGCAACCTGATTACTGCCAACCCTAATGAACTGCACGCACGGTGGAATACTGAATGGTATAATAAGCACATGCAAACAACCCTTCTCCTTAGCGATAGGCGATACATATCGTTTGACGACGTGCCAGAAAATCTGCTTTTGACACGTATCGACTGCTATCAATCGACTATTTTAAAATCGATATCACTATCATTGTGGTGTGAACAGTTCAAATTGTAAAGTTGTTTTATTTAACGACATCTGTCGAGTATTGACTGTTTTATTGTTTCTAATTGTTTCGGTGTTAATCCGTCCTAAAATTTAGAATACTGAGTGAAATAATTAATATTTCAGAGTAATTTTGCCCTACCAAAGTTCTGCAATTATATATGAATTATGGGAAACAAAATGTGTGAACCACATTTGCATATATTTGACAATGTAAAGACGCAGCATATATAATGTTACAATTGCACTACTATTTAAATTATTATGTCACTATGAACAAAACTGAGTTCCGATTATGTATTACTAGTATATATACCAGGTTTAAATGGTAATTGACGTCCTGGAAAACACAGCTGAGTGAAGAAAATACCACGTTCTGACAAATTTATAAACACACTCTAAAAAAGAGGAATTGAGATCATGAGCGGATGTTTATTTTGACGAACTCAGTGAATGTGGTACTTACTTTGGTTATCAGAAAATGAAGTAAAATTGTAATACCAGAAAACAGCACCAGACGAGTTCAAAAATACTATTCTTGAGTTACAGCCCCACTTCATAGACATATCGAGGATGTGATGGTAAATATTAAACCCTACTAACACAAAAGAAAAACACCCGATAAATTCTGATGGGTTCTATGGTGGATTTGCTGCTTAGAGGCTCATATGGGCTTTTACTTTATTGAAGCACCCTCAAACAATTACTTACCCGTTGTCGACAGTGTGCGTAGATGTAATAAGTTCTTCCACGATATTAGTTTGGTGGACGTGTTTATAAGGGCAAAATTTTAAGATGTCCCTTAACAATAAAATTCATTTTGATTTTTTTTCAGTGGTTGCGTCCGCTTAAAGTAACAGCCTGTACCGTTTTGGCACGTCGTATATGAAGCGAGTGCAGTTTTCCTGCTGCTTGTGTGTTTTGTGCTCTCTCAGTATCGAATTTCACTGTGTTTCAGGGAAATGGCTGATGTTCCAACTGTTAAGCGCAAGAGTTTGCAATTAAAAGGCAAGAAAGGCAAATTGTGGTCAATGTACTTAACTATACAAAGGTTAAAAATTCGGATAAGTCCGTAAGGTGGCTTGCTGCTGGATCGACAACAGCTAGTGGCACAAGCAAGAATACGACGCGGTCCTCTCACAAAAGGTGTAATAAACCGACTGTGTTCAAAGTGGCGTAAGAAGAAAAGCATATGAATTTTACTTCAAGAACCAACCACCTACTTTGAATTCCCTCCTGGCAGCTGTAAATAATGATCTTGACCCAGATTTCAAAAAGAACCATTTTATACGTTTCTCTGAAAGAACTGGGCTTTGTGTATGAGAAGAGAGGAAATAAAGCTATTATGATCGAAAGAGACGATATTTTTTCCTGGCGTCATAAGTATATGGTTCAAATCAAAAAATTCCGTTTGGTAGAAGTAATATCTATTACTCAACAACAATTATGAGACCAAGAAAGGTTTTCTTGCAGGACTTTCTTGTTGTTTGAAATCAGCTACTAGTCGTCGGCCACGTTTTGCGTTGGTGCATCCTGGGAAGGAATATGAATTTGTTCCGAATCCAAAACTCGTGTATTTATGCAATAAAAGCCGCGAATGCTCAGAAAAATGTACGAAAAGTATTTCAGTTAGGAGCTTCTCGAAAACCTACCTACTAAGTCGGTTATTGTTATCGACAATGCGTCCTATCACAGAGTAGAAAAAAACAACTTCCAAAAAATTCATGGCGGAAAAACAAAATTAAAGAGTAGCTTAATGTACATAATATCTCACTCGGCGAATATCTACTAAAGATGGACTTAATGGACATTGTAGACAGTGACGGATACAAGATAGACGACATGGCCAAAGCCATGGCACATTCGGTTTTTCGTTTACCGCCCTACAACCGTGAAGTGAGCCCAACTGGTTTGGGAACAAATTAAATATAATGTTAGTGTGAACAATATTCAGTTTAATACTAACTTAATAGACATATTCTAACACAAATGGTTTGACCGTGTAATTGCAGAAAAGTGGAGGAACTATGTCAAACGTGAAGCAAACATGTGAAAATGTGGACAGCAGTGGAACACAGGACAATATAGACTCCCCTATAATTAAAATAGGTGACGACATTTCCTAAACTGAATCGAACCCGACCGATGGGAGAAGTAAGTGCGATGATGGAATGGACGGCATACAGCTTCTGCGCTAATCGGATCTGTTACGTTTTGTACATGTAATTTGAAGAATAATCTTCATGTAAACCAAAGAAATGTGGATCTGAAACGTGTTCTTGCATACTTATGGCAGATGCTGTACGCATAAGACAGCGAAGTGTTGCAACACTTTTGCCGTAAGCGCAGTAACCCACTGTAAATAGCGAAACCACTACAGCTGCATCCTAACCAACGGCTTTAGAATACATTTCAAAGATATATCTCCTTCTTCTCGGTTTTCAGAGCGGCTGTTTTATAAATGCTTTTCCCATCAAAATTCAGTTTGAATTTATAGTCTTAACCAAACTAGTCTCATCCCTAGCCAATCCCAACCTCGAGCATTTCAATATCCTTGCAAAAACAAGTACCTGCTATGTTCCTCAATAACGTGATTCTTTTAGGTGCGCACAAATAATTTCATTAGAACATTTTTTAAAGCATTTGTAATTTACGTTCTTCCTCAATATCGCATTTAACACCCATACAAAAAAAGAGAGTTTAACATTTTGAAACAAAATTGCTTATAACAGTTTTCAAATAGAATAATAACAAATAGGCCAATTTCATCGTTGTACTTCTCTCATAATATTGCCTTAAACCTCATTTCTATTTGTTATCGCACTTACTTGAATTTAAAAAAAAATGGCACACTTCCATCCAATTATATGCACGCGGAATATGTACTTCAGCATCTTAATAAAGAACATAAGCGGTGAAACATTTTGTCATAGAAATACTAACGATGTAACCGTATATAGGCAGTTATTTAGACGAACTGAGGTATTAAATCGTGTACGTACTGCGGATTCCTCAAAGCCACTGTATTTCTGAACCACCGAGTATTCTCACATATTCATTACAGAGCGACGGTATCAGACCACTCATAACGGTTCACACAAACAAATGGACGCGGATTCATGAAATCATTTTCATTCTGCACATACCTGTCGGCAAAATGTCTACCCACTGTTAATTACACCGTAATTAGATGACATACATATTGTGTCTAATGAAATTAGCCATAAAATCATTCTACATTGAAGGTATTCTTCTCAGCAATTCCCCTTTCAAAGCCCATTTCAACTTGACGTATATCTGACCTTATAGTTACTAAAAACTGACTTATTATATAAAAAGAATTTCTACGATTGAAATAAGAGAGAAGCCGGGATTCTAAAGAGGGTAATTAAAAGGTGCGGCCAAATTTAAAAGGCGATTTCTACAAAACACAGTTACGAAGATAGTTCATATCAACACGGGTTACCAAAACTTCCTTTCGTAGTAGCAACATCCTTCTTTCTTCATACATGTTAATTCTACCTGTTTCAATTGTCGCCACTCCGAAGGCAAAATAGGAATCAGGTAACGTTCCAAGGTCATACAACTTAAGACTTGACGACACACATCTGTGCTAACAGTATCCACAAGCGGGATTAGTCAGTACTAAACTTACAACTGCATTCAAAACATGAAAAATAGATGTAAACATATTGCAAGAAATGCTAGACATATTTCAGTTATGGACGTGCATACGGCAGCAGCAGACGCCTCTCCGATCAAAGTTTACCGCGACGGAAACTTCCACACAGGCAAACATTTGTCAACATTGATCGCCGCCTACGAGCGAGAACTTTTCAGCTTGTTGCTGCGAACTAGAAGAGGACATTATCCATCCAAACACCTGATTTAGAGGGAAAAATACCATGCCACATTCAACAAGATTCTGCTGGCAGTACCAGAAAGATACCAGCGGTGGAACTTGCATCACACATGGCCGTCTGGAGAGTACTACTTTAACAGCTGTTTTATTCTAACCACAAGCAGAGAGTCCAGGGTCTCGGAGAATGCCAACTCTCAATGAAAGATGTCTTATAGGCTGTCTCCATCACCAGGGTAATGAGTAATGAGTAACGTTAATAAACTTCTACAAGAATACACGGCGCTGCAACCCAGAAGACAGAGAGCCGTCTTCATACTCACCGCTGAGAGAACCTCAAATTCTAAAACTGTAATTTTTTTTGATGCAATGACGCTGAAACCCTTTCTTTGTTTTTTAAGTTCTATTTACAAGAAGCGACCTTCACCAAGAATGGCTTTGCGGGCAGAGGAATTTCCTCATGCTATTGGTCAATCTAACCGTAAGCAACATTTCGGCATTAATGTGCGGGCAGGCAATGTTAACGATGTTATGTTAGACCATCATGTTTCGTCATAAAGGCTAACAGCAAAGTTATTTTCATATCCTAGAAAATAATTTTTATTTCCTAGAAAATAATTTTCCAACGCTGCTGTAAGACCTATAATAAATTCTTCTAGGTCTACCAGCCGTGTCAGGTGGTTGAAAGGCGAAAGTTACAGAGCATACATGTAAGACCTATTAGCTGTCATAGCACATATGCAATTCATGCATTACGGTGCTTTATCACGCGCTTACCTGATTTATATTCAGTTTAATTCCATCTCAGAGAGCACTGAAAGTCTATGGACTATCAAACTTCAGTAAATGACAATGCAACTCTTCGGCTGTGAATTTACGATGAATGTCAGACAAATTGCAACAGTCCAGGGATTTTCGAATATGTGTTGCAATCCATTATAAGAAGGGCTCAGTGCCGCGACGAAGCCTAGGAAGGACATTTGATGCACGTAGTACAAACTATGAGAAAGGAATGTATACCCGAACTCGAAAGCAGGATTTTCCGGACTCATTTTGACATGCTTCAATAGCATTAATATCCACCTTGTACATACACTGTAACCTTTCAAATTTTGTGTTAGCCTGCTTAGTAGTGGTAGCGTTTGTATTTTCAATTCAAGGCACAAGTGGCGTCAAAGAGTTATTCACACACCTACACGCCTCTGTCGCTTACGCATATTTCACACACAACAATGATTATCGATTCAGCCTCACGCATCATCAGACTGTAAAAGAACTCGCTTCCAGCCTCAATCTGAATTCGGTAAACCAGTCAATATTTAAACTAATTTTCATTGCTTCGTCATTCAAAGCAAAGGCAGACACATGTATCGTGGTATTTATCGACGTAAAGGGCACATTATAAAACAATTGCCACTGACGAAACTTCTATAAATATTATTAAAACTAATAAGAGTAACAAGACCAGTTTGTTAAAATATATTTTTAAATAATGATAGGTTGACTGATTTATCGAAATGAATGATTAGACAATTACTCCCGCTGAAAATATACATACAACTAAAAATAATTATAACTCAGAATTACGGATCGCGATTCCACAGGCCTATCTCAAACCGGATATAAAATGTACCAAAAAAGAACAAAGAGATTGTTTATATCCAAAAAACAAAGAGAATGACTTATCTTTAAACGGAAAAGAATATAGACCTATTATATATAATGTAGTCGAGTAATTGTTGAATTAGTCAGAGATTGACACAACATGTAAAAAAAACAAGGTTCGAACTTTTAAAACCTTAAAGATAAATCCTATTATTGGTTTTACGATATATATATATATATATATATTAAATTATTTCTCACCTTACACGGGCATAACATACACCGCCAGCGGCGGCAACTGTCCAAATTTCTCATGCGTTAATTACAATCCTTCACCCTTGGTTACACGACACTCATCCACACGGTAATCAAACTCATCCGATCCAGCGCTGTGGAAAAACACGATTGAGAAGCACTCGTACATTCCTATGAAAATGAGGGGGGGATCTCCGTCCAGTTGTAGAATGTAATCTTCCTAATTGGTATTCAGTTGGGATAACAACCATATTTCCAACTTGTCCAAAAATGAGTCGCCAGTCACAGATGCACCATTCTTTTGTGTATACCCTGTATATGATTTATTTATTGCAATTGGGTTTGCACCTGGTGGCAGTGGTCATTACACTACACAATTACAACAAAATACATATAATATAAACAAGTACACTCCATAGAACACCCTACACACATAACTAGACATCCACCCCTACAAAAACATTCCACCTTACACGGACACACAATACAAAAACACGCACACATTTCAATAACACACATCCATTAATTAATCACAATACTTTAGAGTAGAATATAAATTCAGACCTCAGTACATGAAACTTTTATCCCAGAGAACTACAGCCCTTCATCACTTGGAGACTAAGACACTTCACTTCCCTTATCACCATCTAATCCCTACTTAATAACCCCTTGCTTGTAACTACTATTCTGACCCTCTTTCTAAAGGTGCCTAATTTACAGGGGAAAGACTTCTTTTCTTGAATATATTTTCATTTAATGCAATGCTTTGGGGAATTAAATCTATTCCAAAGTCCAAATTGTATCAAACATTTAAAATGTAACACCTAAAATATTCAGATAAATTACAAATTCTATGTTTGTGATATGTAGTAGTTAGATTGTGACGTCATATAGCTTTTATGTGGTCTCTAAATTTTCTGAAAATTCTGCTGCCTATGTTATCAGTGCAAACTTAAGCAGAGCTAGGATGTGGATAGTTTACACACAGATTGCGGAAGGATCGGTCCGTCGAACACAGAACTACAGCCTGTCAAACCCAGAGGACCAATCCGAATTCTCACTGCCGTGAAAAAGAATGTCAGGTATGCATTTGCTACTGTTTGTTATGACGTCAAAGATCGGATGCGATTTCATCGAAGGGACACATCAACATGTCCCTTCAGTTGCATATTGCATAACCCAGCGACCAAAGATCTTTCAAACCAGCGCTTAGGAATAAAATCGACATTCCAAACACTGGTATTTGTAAAGGCCAAACAATTGTGATGGCTTTTACCATGTTACAATGAACGGTAGCGTAGTGCGTAGCTACATAAAATAAAAATCCATCCTTTCTCCCGCCACTAAGACTTGAAGTATGCCCCTTTTTACGTCAGGGATAACACCGATATAATTCCGCCATTCGAAAAGGGTGGCGGGTAGAGACTGATGTCTTTTATTATAGCCCTGACTAATGCAAAAGCGTAAAAAATATGTTATGTTCAGAACGTATTATTCTTATATGCAATAATGCGCAGACGCTGTGTGAACGTGCTTCTTGCATACAAGATTGATGGAAGTTTCCATGTACTCCGCAAGGCTCCCACTGCAGCACCTGCAACGTCCTGTGCTGAAGTATGACTAGCGAATGGCTATACTAGGCAACCTGAAAACATCTATCGCTTGCCTTTCAAAGCAAACAAGGCGCTCTGGCCAATACGGGCTATATCTGCGTGCGAAATTGTATGTAGAATCAACAACTTTACCAGTACAGTAGTTGCCAATTCGAAGAATTCCCTCTGTGTTCCCACAGTCGTACTCAAGCTGAGTTTGTTGTCATAAGCTCGATCACTGCAAAGTTAAAAAGACTGTAACGGAAACTAATTCTTGTAAAGGAAATACTACGCAATAGAAGCCTTTCGTGTAAAGATTATGATACTTCAGTTTTATACAAATGTGGAGGAAAAAATAAATCAAACATCAATTGTAAATTTACATTGCTCAGCTACTGATATGATTACATTTGTTTAAAGCTGTAAAGTAATGCTTGTGTATATTTTCAACGTCTTTTCCAAACCTGTCCCAACAAAATTGTTACCGATTTATATTTGTTTATTTATGGAAGCTTTTCTACTATTTGTATTGTAGAATAGAATAGTAGGTAGGTTAAAATGTAAATTAGAACGAAAGTTTTCGTAGCCTGTATTAGATATAATGCAAGCGTTTGTCTCAAAGCCTGAGAAACTTGCCGATTTTCAATCCGAGATTCAAAATCGTGACATCGGATATACGAGGTACAAGTGCTATTAAATAACCGCAAAGTTTCGTCAAATCATGGCGATCTTGCCATATCATTCATCAGCTTATAAATAAACTATGTCTTTAAATAACTCAAGAATCATATAAGATTTGAGGTTTTCACAGCGGTGAGTATGAAGATTCCTGTCTTCTGGATTGTTGCGCTGTGTAGAATGGTCGATGTTAACCAACGTTTCAGAGGTCATACTGCCTCCATCATCAGGGCGATGCATTAGTTTGAAGATTTCTGTCTTCTGGGTTGTTGCGCTGTGTAGACTGGTCGATGTTAACCAACGTTTCAGAGGTCATACTGCCTCCATCATCAGGGCGATGCATTAGTTTGAAGATTTCTGTCTTCTGGGTTGTTGCGCTGTGTAGACTGGTCGATGTTAACCAACGTTTCAGAGGTCATACTGCCTCCATCATCAGGGCGATGCATTAGTTTGAAGATTTCTGTCTCATTCATCACCCAGATGACTACACGGCTCAACAAATCAGAAGACAAAAATCTTCAACCAAAGAATTAGTCATTTGTCGCAACATTGTCAGATGTATGAAGTAATTTCTCCGCAGACCCTATGACGAATTGCACAGTGTGAGGCTCGATCAATCGCAGAGTCCATGGATTTAAATTTGTCTGGTCAAACTGACGTGATTTCACCTCCATCAAATGATTTTCCTGCACGCCCTGTACCCCGTGATCGGTAGCGCACTCCAACACAGCATATATTGTATGAGCAATTTTAGGCTTGAGGTATTTAATTACATAGTTCAGACATTTGAAGTACTAGCAAGCGTGCATCCTATATTATAGGGTTACACGTATCATGCATTTCACATGTTGTTCACCGACAGAGAAGCATTTTGTAAAACAGATCACATGTTACACTGCGAAAAGGTTTCGATTTAAACGATTACTAAGCTTCTATTTAATTGCATAAAATTCACAAAAAAATTCATCGAACAGAACCCTTTCCAGCCCAAATTAATTTCAATGGTTAAAAGATTTGTTTTCCATGAAAATATGCTAAAATAAGCTTCCTGATTATGGATTCAACAAAGTTTATCTTTTTTTAGCATTTTTTGTGAAAAATCTAGCTTGAGTCCTTATGGCATTATTGGGTAATTTTTATTAAAGTATGCAATGAGTTACAATAAATTGTCTCTCTACAAAATTAGCTATACCTCTAATGAAAGAAATTGCAACAGCAAGTTGAGAACATAATACAAATACAGTTAGAAATATAAATACAAATTGGTTTCTTCTATTTTACATGATAGGTCATGAAACAATTCTTGTCTTTGGCTAGACAAAGAGCTTTGTCACAGCTGCTGCATTTTAGCCTTCAATAGGCCTTGATGCACAATTTACACCTCTGTTTGTTTTTAATGTGGACCGTCTATGTGTTAGCAGAATACGAAATGAATGTTCGCTATACCATAGGTTCAGTATCGATCTTAATATTATCATCCCTGCATTTTAATGCCTGTAATACAAGCTATGTGCCTAGCTCATAGTAATTCCCTTGATTTAACTTCTTGACAGAGGTATGGTTATTTTTCGACGGGATTCTGTGGTGTGTGTTTATAGGGGACTTGCGATGGTTATCGTCTTCCACCTAAGGACTCCTCCTTCTTCTTTTAGTATCAGTTTAAAATTCCTCTAACACAAACAGACATGACTAGAATCAGTACGTAACTTCAAAAGAACAACGCCTGTGACCACTTAAAAATCGAATGGAGATCGAGAATTCTTATTTCCTTATTTTACAAAAGTAGATTTAGTTTGAAAAAGAAGAAATATCGTTAACCAACCTACTACTTTTATAACAGCTAAGGCTGAAGAAAGAAAATGTACCATTGTGGAATAAACAGAGTATTTAGGAAATAACGTCTAATGCATACCTAACCTAAAATGCTTTCATCCACAAGGGAGAGCAGAAATTATTCATCAGTAAATATGCAACTTTCTCGTCCATTTGTAAACATTACTTTCATTTATAAGATACATAACCACCACACGACAGTTGCGAGACACGTATCAGTATTTCACAGCCGACAGGTTTGTAAGCTTTTACTCACACAGACTTTGCAGGCATATCTGTGAAATATCCCCATTGCAAATGCCATACTTCTGGAATCAGATATTCATTAGTTTCTTATACAATATTGAAATTAAGTATAGATTACATTGTATAAAACATGACTTTAATATAATATATTTTTTCGAACGTCTGCTATTATATGTAATTCTAGAATCCTATATTACGTAACATTAATTTTTCTTTTGATTTTACTTCCTTCCATTGATAGAAGAGAGTAAGGATAGTCACTAACGTCTGTCATTAAACTTAATTCCGACGGATATAACCAGTAAAAATATTTGTAGGAGACCTGGCTTCTCACATCATACATTAGAAAGTGTATGAGAACAATGTGCTCTAGAGAAATATTTCGACCAAAGAAAGAGGAAATAAGAGTAGAAAAGTAATGAAGATTCATTATGGAGGACATAAGTAGATTATTCTCTTTGAAATATAATGTTATTGCGATTAACTAAGGACGAATGAGATATAAGAAGTAAAGGTTAGACTAGGTCGTCATGGGAATAGTCAGTGGGGAATAGGATAAGAAATAGGATGTACTGAGTGGCTGAGGGTCAATTCTAATGTCTGACATTTATGAATGCGGTAATCAACCTTCCACAAAGTTTCAAAGGAAACTTCTTCATTAGTTAAGCCATTATCAGCTTCTCAGAAAATATTCTTCCACACGAAATCAGTAATAAATTATATTACTCTCTCAAAACTCGATTTTGTATCGTTGCTGGAAAATTCGAAGCGGCCCACTCGTCGGAGAAAGATAACGTTTTACGCCGACGCCTAGAAATGTCAATTCCAGCTGACAAAGTTCAGCAATATTATTTTAGTTTTAGTACGCTATATTCTATTTATATCCAGCATAAGAGAAAGTTATTTGAAAATGTGTTACCTGAAATGTAGTAAAATAGACGAGTCATACTGTACAGAGTCAAATGATGGGATTCGACATGTATAATGAACTAGCAAGCATATGGAACGAAGCTGTAGTGGGGTAATTTAAGATATGACCCAGATAATTGCCTGGAGGTGCTGAGAAATACGACAAAGAAGCTCAATCAGGGTGCCAGGTCTACGGACTGAACTAGAAATTTCCTGAATACAAATTGGAAATGGTAACCACTCGGCAGTCACGTCTGGTCTTACTTACTTTACATTAATTCATTACAGAAACAAATTCACTGTTAGACAGCTAGTCGCACCACATCTGTACCATACCTCACTGATATGATATGACATTCACTTATTGTATATGTAGGTACACATGAACTGTCAGAAAATTAGAGTGAGATATTATTTTCTGGTTTAAAATTAAATACCTATTTTAAGTGGGTCGCTTGTAGAAACAGCATTTTGAGTTTCATGTACCCGTTAATTTAGACTTTGATTGAACGATGTGCAGGAAAATTAAATTCGTCAGGAAAACTTCAATGTGGACAACCCGATAGTAGTTTTTGAGATGAAACATGTGAATAGATAGACTAAAATACAAGACATCGTAATCGTGCATTAATTTTGTAAATTTCGATTAAGAGCACATAGCATGAGATACAATTCAGAACATGAGGTGTCAGAAATGTATGTTATATCTCTATATTCTACGGAGGTACTTTGTCTGTGCCTCGGGTCCCAAAGTATACATAATAGACAGAGTATGTCCTATTTAATGAGTGAAGCATATGGTAACAAGAGTGTGGCTACTTGTTTGGGCATGTTCGGACTACAGGGCTGTTTCTTAGAATATGTACTGACGCGGTTTCAGCTATATACCTTATGTATTGTTGATAAATTATGATTAGAAAGGACATGAAAGACTGCAAACCTCGCCCATTTTAACATGCAATTCAGCAGGTCGCTATGGGAGACGGATTAAAACCACATAAATCCTGAACCAGGACAACCGATACTGCGTAACGTCAGTTCGCCTACGTGTAAAGAGCATCGTTTCTCTACCAACATGATCGTGAGACGCTTCACTGGAGATACACAACTTTAAAACAATTAATTTGAAACTGTTGTGGGTGAATCGTTATACATACAAACACAACGCACCTCTATGAATCTTGGGATAACTTGAGTGGAGGATTATCCAAGATTAATTTAATCACAAAAAGTGTTACCAACTAATATATCTGCTTGTGTTTTAAACAGTGAATCGAATGTACGAGGCGCGTCCCAAAAGTAAGTTTCCCACTCTTCCTACAGCTAGCAAACCTTATAATGAGCGAAGCGACTGTGCGTACGTGATAGAGCAATGACGTAGCATGGCGCATGCACTAACGGTCCTTCCCGCGTTCTCACAGTAGCATCGTTGCAGCTGTGGAAGATGGAGGTTCTTATTCCAGCCCCCGCCGACTGTGAAGAGCGATCAGTGATAACGCTAGGCCGCACACGGCTCGACGGACAGCAAGTCTCCTGCAGGAGTTCAGCTGGGAGGTGTTTAATCATCCACCCTACAGCCCGGACCTCGCTCCCAGTGATTTCCATCTTTTCCTACACCTCAAGAAATTCCTGTCCGGTCAGCGTCAGCGTTTTGAGAATGACAGAGAGGCGGAGATGGTTGTCACACAGTGGTTCCAATCCCAGGCGGCAGAGTTCTACGACACAGGTATTCAAAAGTTGGTCCCACGGTATGACAAATGTCTCAATTCCGGTGGCGAATATGTTGAAAAATAGCTGGACACTTGGTGTATCTGTTGCAATAAATATTTCCATGAAATTGTGTTTTGTTTCTGTAAACGGCCCCAGGGAAACTTACTTTAAGGACGAGCCTCGTAGTATACAGGCTAAAATTCAAAACAAGTTGCCCCTGTGTCTAAACACCATGGTATTAAAACGCATGTGTGGTGTAGTAAATTATATCGCATTCCTAACTTCAGCATTAGATTTATGTGAGTCGTGAGGTTCACAACATTGCCACTTTAATTATGAAGAAATCTCATCCGGCAAGCTTAAGATAGGAGGAGACTGGGTGGACAACAGACAGTCTGGAAGCCGTGGCGAGCAGAATATTCCTACAAATGAAATCAAAAAGTGGTTATCTAACCCGCAGCTAATCACTTTAATGACTGGCCTCTTTCAGCTCACGGGTTCAAATCCACACAAGGCTCTGATAAGATATGAACTGCAAGGCTACCTTCTGCAGTAAGTGGGATGAACCCAAGGAGTAGAAGTGTTTGCTGGGCACGTGCACAAAGGCCGATCACGTTCCTCCTTTCGCAGCGCAGAATCTGTTAAAAGAAATTCCTGTGCATAAAAACAACCAATCTCCTTACTACCTTGATGAGATATATGTATTCACCGGGTTAATGTAAAACAAGTTTTTGCACTTTGTTCTTGTGAAGAAAGGAGCGTCTGAAATTTTGCAGTGGCTAAGAAAACTTTTTATCCTTTAAACACAGCGGTAACCAATATTAAATTACATTTGCAGTTTTTATTTATGGGTTTGAAATGATTCTCAGTTTAAACAGCGATTATATTCTTAAACAAAACTAACCAGCTGATCCTTGTAATGGTAATGTGTTGTTCTTTTTCGATATGGACTAAATTTGAAAATATTATTTATGCTAGTTTTAGCTTGAAGTGTTTAAGAAATGTTGTATTTATATATGGGTATATGCTAACAGTGTGTGTGTTTATAAACTGAATTCTATCAGTCGCACGGCTAACATAAGCCTATATTCGGAACAACCACATTTTGATTGTTTGCCGGGGTTAACCTAAATTTTACATCGTTTGCCTTTTCTCCTTCGCTCTAATTTCGGTTACGACAGCATGCTTCAAAATCCTTTGTGCATGATAACAACACACCTTCATCTCAATCTATAAAAAGTAGTATCTGTAGTTGATGAATAAATTACTTCATATTAATTTCATACCCCGAATGTGAAGTTTGATTACTTAACATTCTTTCTTCATATTTAAAAGATCTGAGGTGCTATTCTCGAGCAGGAGATTGAAGAAATCTATATTTAGGTTGATCTTTATATTTCTCAATTTCCATACAAATATTGCCAATTTTAAGATATTAAAATAGATCGCCTCCACATTAGTTTCCATTGTCTCTAGAGGACGTGTCGCTTTTATCCTCAAGGTCGAAGGCCACACTATACTGAATCTCAGAAAATCACAATTGACATATTCACAGCCGGGAAACCATCAAATCTTATAATTTTCTATTCATTACACAGAATCATCAAAACATTGCATAGAATTTAACACAGTTTTAAAACCATAATTAAATACTAAAATAGCCAAGGATTATACATTACGTGTTGGCTATATTATGGGCCCAGGTCTAACGACCAGTGCAAGTTCCATATAATTAACGCGGCTGTGACATAATTGGAACGTGTATTTGTAGATATTGTCTGTGGCCGCATCGCACTGTTCCTCCCGCTCTCGGTCACACATACAATTAATTATCGTCGACGGTGCCCCATACCACGCTTAATTCGAAATACCACTCGATCAGACTGAGGCAAGGCTATCAAATAGAGTTATAATACCCTCGAGGATTTCTCTTTAAGAATTCGTAACTAGGTCTCCACTCAGCCTGCCATTTAATCACGTAGTTCTGCTAGCAGCAGGTTACAACAAACCCAGCATAACATAACCCCTTGGATTTTACTACCGTTAGCAGTATTGTCACAATAACGAAATAGAGGAGGTGTGATATACTGGGCCTTTAGTTTGGATAGAAACAAAGAATGCACATAGAATTATTGCTATGATACAGAGCCCAGGGCACGCCACTAGACATGTTTCATAACCTGTTGAACCCACTTCCCTTCCATAAGACATTTTAATATTATCCTCGCACCGTTTCGTTTTCTGAAAAAAACTTTGCCCACAAACATGCAACATGAATTTATTATCTCCCCCATTTCGATAAATTTACACTCCGAAAAGTTACACCTTAAGATTCGCATTACATTTAAAATTCCATCTCCTTCTTGATCTATCGAATGTCTATTTTCAGTAGGTTTCATCAACAAATTTCTGCGCGATTTTCTTATCGCACTCGCGACATACATGTTCATTACGACATAAGCTCCATTACACTAACAAAAAAGATGATCTATTTGTTATAACTGCCATTAACACTTAAAATTATATGTAAAATACTTACGGCTGCTATGCTGATATTGATGACACTCATGAAATAAATACTATAAATGTCATTGTTTCTTCAGTGGCATTATGCATAAAATTACTCGCCATAATCGGTAAATTAATATGCGTGTTTCTGTTTCAATCAGTGGGGCCACGGACAGGCGCTTTTCGCCAATAGAATTCTGAAGACGAGAAGATTTTTTTTCTATTCCCTAACAAAACATAAGGCACTCTTACTATTCCATTGATTGTAACTTTTTATATAACACAACAGCGATAATGTATCACAATGTCGGAAGCGTCCTCCTGGGGATAACCACTCAGCAGGACTCGTTTTTCTTTCAGATATGGTTCACCACTTTTCAATTATATATCAGCAACAGGCAAATGCAGCCATGGCGGTGAATTGCGGGCATTGCCTGTTGTCCATGGCAAGATCTTTAATAATAAGTGTGGAAATATGAAAACGTCTTCCGAAATTTAACTTCAGGGACAGAAAAGAGGTTGTTTATCAGAGCAAAATTTGTAGCGAAAATTAAAAGTCGACGAGTAAAATGATAGACAAATAAGAGTACACCTAATTGGCAAGTTTTCTTATAAGTAGAATTTTATTTCATTTTTAAACAGCTAATATCAAACAATAAAATTTTATTGTTTTTCAACATTCAAACCAGTTCGGTACAAAGAATACACTAACAAACCGTTAGACACTGCAATAGCTTATGAGAATAATTAATAGAAGATACAGACATCTGTTTCTTGATCAAACTCTGGGTTATGCTAATTTAGGGGAAATGAAGATACTGCACAACATATTGTTAAAATTTCACCAGAGGGAAGTGAGCGGCCAGCATCACGTTCCGACCGGATTACACCCTGGAAAAGACCAATCGGCAGCATTAAATAGGAGGCTATTTGGCTCGAGGGTAGATTTTAATTCGGTAGTGAAAATAAAATTACTGATCCTGGCAAGAATTAAAGAACGTAGCCCTTAACCATAAAAACAATGCTCAGTTCCTAAGAATATGGATGTCTTCAGGGTTGTAGCGCCGTGTTGTCTGGCAGAATTTTATCAGAGTTGCGGAGTTTCTTGCTACATCCATCATCAGGGCGATGAAAGGCGCGCGCTTGGAATTGGTTGGAGACGTAGGAAGCTGACATTCATGACTGAGCTTTGGCCTGAACAGTGAAGAGTAGGATCAGAATTGGGCTATGGCCTGAGAGGGCGTGCCATAGACTGGCCAGCAGAAGGGAAAGAAAACATGAGAGAGAGGTCCTTTGAAAGTGTTATAAAGTTTAAATATTTGGGAACAACAATAACAAATCAGAATGACACTCATGAGGAAGTTAGGAGGAGATTAAATTCTGGAAATGCTTGCTACTTCTCAGTTCAAAATATTTTGTCTTCCCGTCTGATTTCTAAGAACCTGAAAATTAAAGTATACAAAACTCTAATTTTGTCTACTGTTTTGTATGGGTTCGAAACATGGTCTCTCACTCAGAGGGAGGAACACAGATTGCAGGTGTTTGAGAATAGGGTGTTGAGGAGGATATTTAGGCCTAGGAGTATTGTCAGGGTGATTAAGTCGAGAAGAATGAGATGGGCTGGGCATGTAGCGCGCATGGATGGGACAAGAGGTGTGCACCGGGTACAGGTTGGGAAGCCTGAGGGGAAGAGACCGCTGGGGAGACCTAGACGTAGATGGGAGGATAATATCAAGCGGGATCTATCGGAAATAGGAGTTGAAGGAGAATGGATTTTGTTGGTCCAGGACAGGGTCTGGTGGAGGGCTTTGGTTAATTCGGTAATGAACCTTCGGGTTTCTTAAGTTAGTTAGTTAGTGTTCGTCCGTTGTACCGGAGCTCTAACAGTCTACGTATGTGCGTGAGATATTCCGGCTTGCTCCGTTGGCGGCATTAATAAATCAATTCTCTGAAACTAAATGAAATTTTAAGCACTTAAACATTTAACTGTGTGGAGACCTATATAACTTATTTCTATATTGCCGCATTTGATTCGAAATTATGAGAGTGAAGAATGACTGGGTAGGTAACATCATATAAAGATTGAAACTCTGAACAGAATGTAATCAAATAAGCGGTTTGATATTATAATTTTTAATTCATTGCTAGGAAAATTACATTTAAAATTCTCCTTTTTTCCAGCAATTCACACACAAAATTTAAGTTCAACAGTAACTGAATGTAAAGGTTATTTTGAAAATAAATGTTTAAAAATGACTAAATCTAATACTAAGTTGGATGGAATTCTAGCATAAATGCAGTTGTATAACTAAAATAAATATAAATGGCAGAACAGCGTACTTTCAGTCACAAATTTTAATTTTTCTTTAATTTAAATTAATTTGAAGCGAATTTATTATTATTACATTAATAAAGAAGTTTTATTTTCTCCACAATTAAACAAATATTTTAGTAACTTTTTCGAATTCCCTATTAAGACACAAAGCTGTAAAATATCTTTCAAAGTATCTCTTTTCAATACTTTGTCTCCAACACGTAAGCTGTATATTTTCACAAGCTTTAATGTTGTCCTCTGTCGTACTGCATGTAATTCTTTCCGTTCCTTCTTTGGATAGTCTTCTGATGCTGTGTTTTACTTTAGTAGATTTAACCTTAAATTTCTCTCCGTCGTACGAATGATGCTAACAAACATAAATAAAAAGAAGCGCTTTGTTCTTTGTTATAACAGTTTCTTGTTTCAGATCCATTAGTTACGAGAATGCTTTAGATCACTAAAATTGCCATAACTTATACGCTAAGTCTTTGTTAATGTTTACGTATCAAATTGTTTCTCTTTAGCTTTCGCATTTTGAAACTAAATTTTAGACATTTTACATTGCTGTTATTTCTCACACAAAACGTTCACCTGTGCTATGTGTGCATTAACAGCAAATATCGAGCACGTGACTTCAACCACCAGTTCCCATTGGCCAGCGCGAAACAAAGCAACGGACGGGCCACCACAGACATTTTCCATAAGCTAGCGCGCAACAAAGGAATAGACTGATTACCCAGCAACCCTGAGGATGAGAACAGAGACTGTTCTCGAAAAGTTGGCAGAAAATTTGGTTTGTTCACCTGACGCGGCTTATTGCCCGGGGGTATTTTAGCTTCAGTCTCCGCGAAAGTTTCACTTCATACAACAGCAAATAATGTTCGCAAAGGCATTTACGTATTAGGTAAACATTTGGTTACATTTAATGTTTTAAATATAGCTATTATATAGTGCTCATAGCCTTCTGTGTTTTAGTTCCCCTTCTTGGCGTAAACATGTAATTTTTATCGTATCCTTCGCATAGTTTTTAATTGCAATTTACCTTTATCTAAAAATTGTACAAAGACTAGAGTTTCGTAATGTATATAAACATATTTAGGCAAACTAGCTATAAAGAAGAAAAATGAATTATTGTCAACGCAGCTTAAATATTACATCACAAACAAAAACAGATTGTTATCCCTACGTGGTTTGAAGAGTCGTCATCATCAAGTGAGGTTTATGCCACTACTAAAGTTTTTATTTGTAGTGTTCTGTCTGACGACAGGTCCATATATTATGAACAGGATCCTTCCTACCTCTTCAGGTTGTCAGGGACCTGCTCATACATATATACATTCTTGGCAGAGATGATCAGAAGTGGTTTGCCATTGCCTTCTTCTGTGTGTGAGTGGAGTAATTGTTGGGATGCCACGGAGAAACCGGGGAAGCCCCCGGAGGAAAACTCCGTGATGCCTAGACCACGGCCTTGCCCAACACAAGTTATAAATTTGAGCACCACCGGGAATTGAACCCGGGACCCCAGGCTTACAAGGCTAGTGTTCTGACCGCTAGACCACCGTGGCAGTCTACTAAAGTATATAATTAATAGAACGGTATGGATCTATACATAAAATGTAACTGGTGAAAACTAATTGCTAAAATAAAGTAAAAGGTTTATGGCCAAATGTAAAGTAACACGTGCAGCCTCTAACCTTTACCTGATTGGTTAAACTATACATAAATATAATGCATTTTTATATTATATAATTCTACAGTTATTTCTGTTTCTGTCAACTTTGCTGGCCTATGGGTATTGAGGTACAGAGCTCTACAGCCATTTTCAAGGTAGCTGTTCTGCATCGATTTTCTGACAGGTGCTTTGCTGAATTTTAGATGGATTTCTCAAATGTTTTGAAAAGAATAGTACGGTTGTTGTGATGTAGTATTGGGGTCTTAAAACGCTTTTATTGGTAGTAGGAAGCGTTGTCCTTTTCAAAACCCAAACTCCAACAAAGATTGCTATGAATTTATAGTTTTGACGTAAATACGTCTATATTTTAGGGTCAGTGTCATTCCGCAAAAAAGTGTGACGAAAATGGAAACTTCATCTGTTTATCAATAAATCGACAATAATGTTTACCTAAGAAACATCTATTTACTCGGCATTGTTGTTACCTATAAAACATTTCATTACATTACCTTACCTTACATTACATTACCTTACCTTACATTACATTACCTTACCTTACATTACATTTCATTTCATTACATTACCTTACTTTACATTACATTCAGCTACCACAGACCCATCTTAACCGTAACTAATTCAAGTTAAATAAGCAATGTCTTAATCAAACTTTACTCAATTGTAAAGCATGTATGAAGGAGATATTTAGAATAAAGCCAATATATAAACTTCCTTTCCGTATAGACGTATTTACGCAAATTCTCCGGAACCATGGTTCCACTGACAACTTTATAAGTATGACCGTGAGAAAACCAAAGTTCGATTTTGGGGGAAATCAGCATCATCAGTTGGAGGACCGATA
The DNA here is from genome assembly GCF_000696155.1 of Zootermopsis nevadensis. The sequence continues at coordinate 1,423,546 of NW_019059693.1, forward strand.
AACAGCGTTGAGCATAACCGTACGGAAGAGAAGGTAAATCAAAATGCAAGATCTACAAAAAATATAGTAATCTCTATCAAACAGATCAGTTAATGGTAAACATTTCTGATTAATTAGGATTTTAGGTTTTCACAGCGGTGAGTACGAATATGACTGTCTTGTGAGTTGTGCCTTGTGGCTTGGAAGACGTTTACCGACGTTTCAGAGGTATTTACTGCCTCCATCATCATCTTCTGATGATGGAGACAGCAAGGACCTCTGAAACGTCGGTAAACTTCCACTAGATTAAATGGCGCAACACCCAAGAGACAGTCCTCTTTGAACATTTCTTGTGTTTGTCGCAAGGGAAGTTTCATTGGAATTTACCAATCAGTGATGAGAAATCGTTGTGGCGACATTTCTAGCTGAAAGGTTGATGAGTAAGTATTAACTAGATCGTCATTACCTCGCCGTTAAACGCGATGTTGGGCCAGCATTTCAGCTTCTACCACTGAGCTACCCTGAGACCCTGTTTATAAAAGTCCCTGGATAAGTCACTATCATCTGGCATTCCACTGAGTCTCATACAATTGCAGAAGGCGCTAGAGTGGCGGTAACAAGAACGAGTGATAAAAGCAAACAAAAAAGAAACAGTGACAAATGTGATATGGCAAAATCAGCTTAGAATTGTGATGTATAATTAGAGTTAAGTCGACTCGAACTGATCTGGACATTGTTGAATGATCACATGACCAAATTAATAAATGCCTTGTAGGATGGCAGAAATTAAGGCTTAACGTATATGATGAACGTAGTAGATATTATGATCAGGAATGTTGGTGTCACTGAAAAGTTACTGAAGCATGTATCAGTTGGTATCATGACCATTGCTAAAGAAGAAAGAGAGAGAATTTTCGTTCAAATATGCGATTGTGGGCATCTGTATAGATGTCGTTCATTTGTAGGCCTTCTTTGATAGTTAAATATATATAAATTGTTAAGTATAATAAATTGTTTAACTCTTTGTGGGTTATCGGACATTGATAGCGTTCTCTAGCTAACCATATGAGTGTCAGGCTTTCAGTATGTGTTGCGCATATATTAAATTGTTTTATGTTATTTGATAAAGGGGATATGAAGAGTCTCTTTTTTGTCCGGCATATTTTCGATGGCAATTTTGGAAGTTTAAGTGATAAATTCCGCTATTACTGAATTTGTTTGTAATTTTTGTTCGTATTTAATATAGATTTATGACATTAGTACATTTAAAACTTATTGTTAAACTTGCGTATTTTAATAATATAATTTATTATGTTTTGTTTATTTTACGTAAAGTGACTCGAGAGATCTCGATGAATTTTCTGGTTTTTCCTGAGATGTGTTTGGTGTGAATGAGAACGGGTGAATAAGCCTCCGTCGGTGCTTCCAGCTGATGGCATCACTTGCTTATGGGACAGTCTCCAATTTGTGGTTCCGATCTCACAAGTTTTACGACTCAAGCTGTTTACCAATTCCTTTATTATCTTTTTGCTTTCACGCTGTGGCTGGTAATGATTAACCACTTTGCTCAGGCTGAACCATGTGACAAAATTCTCAAACGTTATCCTACGCCATTAATTAAATCAATGTATAAAAGCCCTTAAACTCCTTTGTCAAACTCTAGTAGTCGCTCACCTATTCAATAAATCCTCCATCTATTCATCGAACATTAAGTTTTGTACGGTGTTCGCAAGAGACCGCCACTGGACTCTAATCTGGGCCAGTTGTATAAGTACAAGACCCTCAGATCCTGTTATCAGGGATGAAAGGTAGGTCTTGGCATGAGTGCTAAACTAATCTGGAAGTCAGATGAAGCGTAGATATACATCCGAAATTATAGAACAAATTTTTTTGCATTGATGTCGAATAGTAAAATTACGCAGTCTTAAAACAGAAATTAAATTAAGTCCCAGATAAAAACAAATGAGTAAAAAGAAAGTAGCTGAGGAGAATTCTTTCGATTCCACACACGGACTGTAATATCCGAATTAGATTTTGCCGACGTAACGCAGAGAAAACGTTTAAATCCTGGTTAAATAGGTTTTTAAGTGAACTGAGCAAACAAATATCTGTGTATGTATACACTTGATTCACGCAGCCTTCATACTTTATAATAACTACGATTATGAATCAATTTTTAGTATTTTCTCTTTTATGCAATGAGTGTGACGAATTTTTTTATTCAGTTTGGACGAGAATTAAGCTCTGCTGAATGGAAATGCGAAGGGAAGAATGACGGTTTGTAGAAAGACAATTCCATTCTATATAAGTGGTCCGTTTTATACTTTCTGTCTGACAGAGGTGGCAAATTTAAGATTTATTTGCTTACCGCAAATATAGACCTTTTATTTTAACATAGCATAAATATAAAGTATTTAAGAAAATTTGTTCTTTAAAATAATAATAATAATGTTGACAATAAATATAAATTAAGGGTGTTTGAGAGTAAAATGCTGGATCTAAAGTAGCAGAATTAAATATTATTTGGGTAGCTATGTGCAACTGGTCCCTTGGAAAACCTAAATTGAGTAAAAGTAAAAAAAAGTAAAATTGTCCCACTATACGCCACGTAGGCGTTTGGGGTGAGTGGAGTTATAGCTCTTCTCTTTCTTGACATTAGTAATTTAGTTTATGCTTTGACTTAGATTTAATTAAATACATTATTCAGTACGTAAAGTATTTGACTCATACTTCAAAAATACCGTCTGGATATAAATATATTTTTACATAAACAGTTAAATATATATCAAAATAAAGTACAATGTAAAACCGTCTTTTATTGTTCAAACAATGTTTACCCCGATTTTCCAACTTTTCATTCCTGCCTTCACTTTGTAACTTCAAAAACTTTAATAGTCAGTACTTCAATAATTTATCTAACCTACATATTTGAACAACATATAGGATAACCTTCCTTTATTCAAAATTTGACCTCATGTCCATGTATGTTCATAAAAGATACACGCATCAAATGCCAATTACAAGCTCTGTTGACCAGTATGAGCCACAGTGAGCACGCGTTTTGACTCTAAAATACTTTCCCTGAAATATAATATTTATTTACTCAGTAATTACCTTTTAACATTATTTTACACCTTATGGGCCAGTTGTCTTTCCTCCAAACGTCATTAATTTGCTAAGAAGAAAAGAGTTATTCTTCTTACTTGAAGCTAATAACCTTAGGTTCTGTCAGAACTTTATTGAACCGCATGCATAATAGGCTAAAAATGCAAAACATTTGAGTAAACAACTAGGAAAAACAATTAAATCCCATTGGAACAAAGTTTCTTTAATGGAATTAGCTTCAGTGTTATTGTATTTTCTGTGCCTAGTATTGGACTTTTGAGCGAGTTTCCAAGCGCTATGGGCCGGGGTGTGGGGGGACCATAACAACTCGAACGTGAAAAACATTTCAGTTCTGCATTACTTATTTTGGAGCAAAAATGTAATTTCCCTTGAACTTCCAATAAAAAGTATTTTATAAAAAACACTGGTACTGACACATTAAAATCTGGTGTAATTATTTCCCTCTTGTATGTTTGTTCCAGTACATTTCAAAACTATTGAATTATAAAGATATCTACGCATTTTAATTTTGAAACAAACAATATTTTAAAGTTCTGTCTCAAAGGAAACACAACGCGTCTCCATTACAAAGACAAGCCGATTAGTGTTTTTAATATGAAGCCCATAAATTTACTCCGTGGACAAAATGCAGCATTATTAAAGTTATATCCGATGGTACGTAGAGTTACCACTGTGCATTAAATAGTTAAAACTGTTTTTGGTACTATGCCTTTTGGTGGGGCAGTAAAATACAGTCCAGTTCCTCTTGAACTACCTAATAATATGTTATTCATATAATTACGTATAAGCTTACACGTGTAATTTGGTACGTAATATATGCTATTCTTTGTTCCTGACGTTCCAAAGGCAGAACCCGAAATTTTAGCATTGCCATTGATTACTCTGTCTTTTGAACTGTGTACTTATAATTGATAACATGCTTGACACATGTCCCGTCCATAAGCCAAAGTTATGTTAACGAAAAATATTGGACCACTGTCAGTTACTCTTAAGAACTTAAAAGTATTAATAGCAAAGGACGAGCGACATCACAAATGTACCTGCATAGCCGGCGCACGGAGATGTATTAATTGAGTAGCCTATCGTTGTGACGTCACCACAATATGAATTATACAGCATCATACTCGCACTTGCAGCTCAACGGTCCCTGTTATTAAAATCCTGAACATAAGACAGACAGACAGAATTCGTTTCTTTTCTATATTAAAAGACTTTTAGCTGAAAGTTTCATCCCCTTATTTTAAAATTCGCTGAAAGAAAAATATTTTCGTTATAATTTTTGTCATGAAATGAGTCATTCCGTGCGGTGACTTAAGAGGGGTTTCAGAAACGGGCCATTACTAAGGAATTAGTACATGACAAATATAGGTTTTGTAAAAGACTGTGACCATGAAGAAGACAGAAAACGTTATACCTGTGAGAAGTGTGTTAGTTCTCTATCAAGGGAATGGTCCAGTTGGTTAGGTCGAAACCTCACCTGAAATTTTGCTCGTTTAGTGACCCCGTCTAGTAATTTTCAGCTGTTGATACGCTAAGCAAGGGTGCGAAAAAAATTGCTTAATATTGGAATGTACTGTTAAAATTCGCGCTACCGCGCATGCGCGTGACAGCTGCGCGGCAAAGCAGTGGCGCGGTATTCACCATGCAACGGTGTAAGTCGCTGATTTTCTTTCAAGTAGCAGAATTTAGGCTCCGTTCGTATTAAGCAGTATGCGTGCTTTCTTTAAAGTTGTTTTTATTTGTCCAATAAATGACACAATTATAAAACTACATTACAAAATATGTAAGACTCAATACTTCAAAGCACATTAATGTTATAGAATTTTCTTGGGCGATCAGCTTTGTCAATTTACAGTCACATACCAATGTTTCGAAGACTATCTCTGCCACTATCAACAGGGTAAGTCTTCATTCTTGAAACTTTCTCTGATAATAGAAACAGACCCACTCTTCGAAACGTTTACATTTGACTCAACATTGACACGGATGTTAGCTCGGGAGATTTGTATAAGATTAATAAATATTGATTTTGAAAAGAGCTCTAGGAATTCGTACTCATTTAAGACGAGAAGAATGTGTAAAGAATGTATTTTGATGGATCAAAGGGCGATAGGTTGTGAGGGCGAGTGGTTGATACAAATGGTTCATGATTATCCGCATTACCAGTGTCTGATTTTAGTCGTATTGAACCATCAGGTTCTCCTGCCAAATTGTTACTTTATGAATGATTCGCAACTCCAAGAACTACCTTGGAAACTATGTAGGACGGGGCTGAAGTTTTCCGCTTTTTATATAGTAATATAGACAAGATTGATTTTGTAGAGTTTGTCTTCCGCGTTTGCTTTCGAGATTGTTGAATTTTTCGAATTCAAATCATTTGATTTTCCTCTACGAGAAACAATTTTCCTTTCCTTGTATACCTATACCGTACACTTCATAAGGTTAACATACTCTGTTCCTTTCACACAAATTTATACACGGAAATCGACTTTATGTTTCTTTTACTTGTTTTTCCAGAAGAAATTCTCTTGTTATTTATAAATTTGTCAGATTAAACATTCAAAAGACACTTTTTTAAGATCTAAAAGCGTGGTCGGACATGGTGGTTTCACGTGTCGTGGACCATTTTTTCCAAAACAAAAATTGTTTCTTTTGAACGTACTTTCTTTCATCCATCATTCATTCTAACCACACATTTTCAGCCCATAAATCTCCTGCGAGCTTCTGCATGACATTTCCTGTACGTTCATCTCCTAAAGAAACAATTTCCCTCGTTATTATTATTATTATTGCGTTTTTGTTGAAAGGAACATTCAGAAAAATCGGAGCGCGACAAAATGGCAGACGAACTGCTGCTCCAATACACATCGTGCAGAAAGACATGTTAGATGAAATAAAACTGAAAACGAAAGCAGATAGAGAGAGAACGTTTCTGTTCTACTGCAGTCTACCTGGTACGTGAAAGGGGAGCATGGATATTGGCATTCTCTCGGATATTAGCCTCCTATTAAGACTTACTAGCCGAAGGCATTAGCTGCTAACCAGATTTTAAGCTGCTGTACATCTGCACTGCTTGCGCCTCTATTAGCAAGCGTGAGAACTAATCATGATCTAAGTGCCACAGCAACAGAATAAAGTTACAAAGGAAGAGACCCTTTTTATCAGCAATGGTAGAAGTACACTGACAGAAGGAAGATATATGAATAAATCTCGTTAGCTAAAATTGCAAAACTTTTATTAAGCATTTTACATTTCAGACCAAAGTATAAGAAAGAAAGAAATTTATAAGAAATCTTGAACTTTGTAAATACTGCAATAACACAGAAAGACTAAATACAATTTTTTATCTTTTGACACGTTTATCCTCAACCTCAGCATCCCTTTCTGCCCCTCGTTTTTATTTTCCTAATTTAATCGGTTCTCTTATTTCTTCTGCTCCTTGTTCTTCTCAACCTGCATTCCTTTCTTTCTTTTCAACACCTGTACTGGCATCAGAAACCTCAATAATAACTTCTTAATGTTCACTTTACGGGTCTGTAAATTACTGTCACTCTGATACACATAACTGCAATGACTTTGTGTGTCTTTATACATTGCGTTTTCATTTTATGGTTGTAGTCTAGGGACGAAACAAAACACTCAAAAATCCCAGTCAGTACAGCTCCTTTATAGGGAGAAATGCAAACCCGGTACGTCTTAAAAATAGGGATTAAATTCACTGCATCTACTGATTTTACCCCGACTTTCAAACTCAGTTCGTCCGCTGACTACAAAGAATGCAACTTTTATTTTGTGGTTCTTGCAGCAGAGAGGTAGTTACAGATTTGCTTTTGTACTTGTGTAATTTACGGTACAATGGTTATTAAACAGGAAACTACAGTTCTGGTTTTCCGACCCGTACACGGCATTTCTCATCTTGTAATCTGAATCATCGGACAGTCTCGAGTATTAGATTTTTTTCCTCAAAACAGAATGTTTACTTTCTGTTCATGGCATTCTTGATTTAGCAAATATGACCTAAATCGCACAGAACATTTCACGGATCCTTCTCTCAAAAACTACTGCTTTTAAACTTCGTTGTCAGTAATTATAAAAATTTAACAGTAAAGACGTAAGACTAGGTTTGGTTTATTATGACATGTTAGGAGCATGGAGTAAAATCTCCAGTTATTATTATTAAATTCAATATCTGGGAATAATTTAAAACCTTATTTTAAAGTACGGCACTTTGACTTACTACTATTTCAGCGAAAAAATTCGTCTATATTACATTTTCTGATGATTCTTGAAAAGCTAGTAGTTGATCAGCGACTTTTATTCTTAATATTTCATCTATGGGTTTATAACAGACGGTAGATTCCACACCATATCCTACCATATTTCTTTCGGAGCCATGTAATACTATTCTACACCTAGATTTTCCGAGCGGTCTTATCCCTTCAGAAATTGCGTCTAAAATTATGTACACATTTCTCCATTTTCATTCGTGCTCCGGAATCCATGCCATTCTACGTCTTTCTTTCTAACCATTTGTTTATTTGAAGTTTTTTCGCTTTGTAGTTTTCTCTTATCAAAATTCATTCTTATATTCGTAGCTTTTTGCCTCTCCCGCCCCATGTGTTACTAGCCCACCGCTGATCCCACAACCTGAAAAACCAGAGTTTGACTTCGGACCACTCAAAAGACTTCACTGCAACTAATGAGACTTTCTTCTGTCTTTTCACCCTAAACCTGGACAGGTTTCATTACCAGGCACCGAGGGACGGGACAGCTGAGTCTCTGAATTTTATCGAGATGAACTCCACCCACTCTTTCAATCGGGCTTGGGAAAGGCTTTGGAGTAGTTTTTGTTTGATCTTCAAAATGTTGTCTAAAACCTCCTGTTAATCCACTGCTCTAAGCTATAACATAGATTACTAAAACGAAGTGGAAAACCAACACCATATCGGAAATTTCCTATCGTGGGTATGAATGCGTTAACTTCAAAACTAGATGGATGTGAGTGACAAGCTCCAAGCTTTTATTTTGCTTTTTACAAAAACGGGAATTTCCCCTTGTTTGAATCGGACGCTGCTTGGGCTTCCACGGCGGGCGTAGACGAGGCGCATGTCGGAAAACAAACAACGGAAAGTCGAGTGGTTACAGAGACTAAACATACAAATAAACATATATAAAAGCCCTTTTATTACAATATATGTATTTTTAAGCACATTGCCACAGATTGTTCGTTCTTAAAGAAACAACACTTCAACACTGCTGACAGTTTGCATATACCACTCTTTCTCTGAACCGCAGCAGTGACATTAATCGGACCCTGACAAGGTTATAATTCAGTGGTAGAGATTTGACGCTTTGAAATGGCTAGCTTTGATTAACGTAAACAATTCTCCTAAGTCTACAGTATGAAACTGAACGTCATTAACTATTTGTGTATCGAAACTGTTTGTATTGTAGAATATAACATAACCCCACAATTGTTAACTCAATCATTCAATCTGATTGTCCCTGTAATTACGTATCGATGTTGCAAGAGATTCATAATATGCTTTAATAATTAATTAAGATATT
>NW_019059693.1:1432474-1479276 GCF_000696155.1 Zootermopsis nevadensis
AAACTGTTTTGTTGTGGGACCCCGGAATTCATTGCTCTGATCACGATACCCCTCGTGTTTGGGTTTTATTCATGTCTGAAGGTAGAATTCCTAAGGGTAATGCGGGGGGAGAGTGAAGTAGAACATCTCCAAGGAAGAGCTACTAAGTCGTGGGGCTATAATGAATTAAACTTTATTTTTGCTTACCCTAAACGTTCAAGGACTGCTTTAGATAATAGCGGGGCTAAAGTTAATCATGTATCTTGATTAACATAGAACATACGCTAAGCCAGAGTTTCCTCCATTTCGCTCTGTATAACATGTCCGGACACATCTGCAATTGTGAGAAGATTCAAAGGAAGCATGCAATTTGTGATCAAAAGGGCCACAACTTACTCGTGTGCACTACATATTAAAACGTTGAGCTAAGATCAGAGAACATGTTCTCCAATTAGTTGGTGTCTCTCAGCAAGAGTCTGTGTGCCTGCTTCCGCTTTGGATAATCTCAGTGCCGTCGTGACAAAATATTGCTAACTGCAGTTCAAACTTCTGTTTAGATACAGGGCTGACATTAAGACGTTCGCTATCTTTCCATGTATTTTATCGCAACTGTCGGTGATTTAAATGGTGATGAATGTAACATTTATGGTGCAAATAGTTATCGTACCAGCAATTTGCACAGTTTATTTCTTAAAAACTGTTTGGAAAACCTAAGATGTTTTATTTTTGATATCTCACGTAATTAATAAACAATTACTTCAGAGTTTTAACTGTGCGTATATTACTTCTACATGTATATTTAATAAAATTTTAATTACATAAGCAATAACATAGAACATTAGCATTCTGACACATAACACTGAAATTTATGAAGAGTAAGATATTTTATTAATTATTAAGTTTAGTTTCTTAAGTTACAAAGCACGTCCTCTGTATTATTTAACGTTGTGAGGCCGCATGTTGGTAAGCTATCGTTAAGCGACAGATTGCTTCACTTATTCAAATGTAAATTGTTGCCTAGCGACGAAACGGTAGGCTACATACTTCTCATCAACATCGAGAGAAACAGGCTGAAAAAACATGCAAATGGATACTAATAAGGATTTATTTTACAAATTTGTATACAAATCTTTTATTTCAAACAAAACTTATTCTCAGATGAAACAAGAAGTTTAATTCCAGAATATGACCCTAAAAGTCGAAACAGGATGAAGCAAACAAAGTTAAACCGTAGACAGGAAAGCTAAGATTCGAACTTTATACCTTCCGACACAAACGAATGCTTGCACTACACTAACACAGCCACTTTCTGTTTTTATCAATGTTATGTTGTGGGCAAATTGATATTCTGGTAGACACTAAACTCATTATAAATAATAACAATAATTTTCTGAAAATTACAAATTCATCAAATTTTCTTTGCGTGTTATCAAATTAATGTTCACCGATCCTCGTAAACACTCCAACTACCGCATTCAATAAATCTACGATGTTGCATTGTGAGATGTGCTAGATCCAACGGTCACTCCATTTCCCGTGCGTCTCCCGGGACAGTTCCGTTTCCACTCCGATTTGATACTCACAGTAGGTACTTTATAACGAACGAGGGATCGTCCGGTCTGTACGCCATTAATTTCCAGTACACTTCTGTAACCTGCGTCACCCATTAAACACTTTGTTCTGTGCTGCACGCTGCGCAAACGGAAGGGACAACAAAACAAGACTGAAGCAGTGGTGCTGTCTTTTACAGGTACTATTCTATTTTATTTTTAAGGTTCCGAAAGTCTACATCTACCAAACAAGCATGTAGCCATTACATGAACTCGACCTTCAACTTGTTCTGTTCTTTTTCACTAATCTTCCATGTGTCGTTCCCGTCTTCTTCCCTCCCTAGTTCTGTTTCAAACCCACGATCTCACGATCAGCTGAAAGTTATCTTGCGTTTCCAGTGGCTTTATGGGAAATGCTAGCAAAGACGGCTGTCAGTTCAGACTTCTATTTATTGCTCGCAGCGATCAGCCAATCGACAAAACAGTGAACAACATTCATCGAGCCCACCGCCGCAAAGGCTATTGACTTCCCTTCAGGCTCTACGACTCAAAACTCGTCTGCATATTTTACTTCGATTTGATTGTTAGCATGCTTCCTGATGTAGTTACCTTAAAATATGGCTAAGGGTATGAAAAACGAAGCATCTTACTCGGTATTTTTTTCAATTCCGTGTATTACGGCCTAGTATTCTCCTTAACACTTTTCTCTCAAATACCCTGCTAACCTACATGTTATTCTGAACAGACTGCCTCGGATAACAACCGATGCACAGCATGACGTAATTGGATTTTGGAAGAATCAGACACTAATTGAGGTAGTACCAATTTTCATATCGTCTCTTTAACTCTTTGTCACCATTTGAAAATCACATTAAATTTTAAAAAATATTGTCTTAATTTAACTTCATATGACCTTCAGATATGCGGAAACGGATTTTAAAATTTAATATACTTATCGCATTAGTACATCGATATATCGATATCATCGAGCAATCAAGGCGAAAGTTTCATACACTGTTCTTGAGTAAGAAATACTGCACTATATTAAGATTTTATCCAAGTATCCATGATTAGAGGTTATTCGACGTAATCTCTATTGTGTATAAAAGCAACAAAGTCTGTTAATAATTTGTTTTCAAGGTAAAACGTAAAAATACATAAACACGTTTAAAACACATGACTTTCATAAACATACATTCACATGCAGACTAAATATATTGAATATGAAAATGAAACAGACATAAATACATTCCCCGTACATAACGAGATTTACACATACGTACATACATTTTTCTCATATGCAACACATTTATCAACGCTCACACACGTAACAAACATTCATAAATACGTAATACATACATATTTGTTTATATTATAATCCTGAATTTATTTAAGGATCTTATCCACAAATTAAAATAAAATTTAGTCAGATTCAAAGCAGAATAAACAATCTCGTAGCCTTTTACATCAGTGGTTTTCAACCTACGGCTGTCGAACGACATAGATGTACTCGAAGTGTTTCATGATGTTCGCTGCTAGAAAGAATTTAACTGTGTTAAATACGTTATCTGTTGTGTAGAAGAAACTGTCCTGCTGTAGAAGAGGTACTTCAGACGCTTTCTGCTCTGTCAGTAACAGTGTTTCGTATGACGGAGGCATAAATTAGTAAGAATGAATCGGGATTCAAACCATAGTCACGTCGATGAATTTACATGTATCTGTGTCACAATAATTGGAAGCTATGATTTCCAGGGAGCAGCTGCGTGCAAGCTACACGTCAAACATCACGGACCGGCGGGAGTGTAGCAACTGTCCAAGTCCTGTGGGAATGGGCGGCTGCAGACTTGACACTTCACCCTTCAGCTGTAGGTCAATGATAAACATGTTTTCGAATTTGGATTCATATATGCATCTGCTTTTCACTTATTCAAAACAAGCGATACACCGTGTCGCTTAATTCTCCTGTCTGTGTTGTGATGAATTCTTGTGACAGAAATAAACTCTACAAATGCCTAACATAAAACAGCAAACAAGTGACGTGACAATGCCGAGTAAGAATACAGAAATGTCTCTGCTTTGTTATTAACACTTTTCGTTTTCATACTGAGACCTGTTTAAAAATGTAAATTGTGATGTAACATTAATTTATGTTATGTAACAAATTTTGTAAATAAGCGCTTTTGTTAACTTCATGGAGGGTAGAACTACAATCCAGCACAATCATTTATTGGGCTGAGTTCACTAAAGATGACACTGTATGTTTGACACCGGGATTTTGCGATCTAAGGCTCTGATATAACCATTCCCAATGGCGCTATTCTCTTGGAACACAGCCTTTCTTCTTACAACTGAAAATATACCGCTCTATCCTGTTTCTACTTATAACTTACTTCTTCTATACAAAGCACGACTTACATTGTGCCGAAACGAATCAAAACTACTTTTGGATATATATATATATATATATATATATATATATATATATATATATATATATGGGCAGCATGCCAAAAGACTTGAAATAACATTCTTCCACAAATTAGTTTTTAATTATTTGGACAATGCAGTTGATTTTAAAAATTTCTCAGGTATCTTACCAGATTCATATGTTTTATGGATGTTGAAATATCAAATCTACTAGCCGTCTCCACAGTTACAACTCTGCTATAATGTATACTACATGTGCAAATATAGTGGAATTAAATTATGCACATGACGTTCCGAGAATTACTAAAACATTCCTTAACTTATTGCACTCCATGTGCTGAGATTGTAAGAGGAATATTATGTTAGATCTAATCATTACACTATTCCTAATTCTTTCTTTACGTTACTCCCAATAAGTATTCCTTCAGTTTCTGATTACATTAAATTTGTAATATATAACCTTAAAATTTCGCAATGTCAACATATTTATTACTGTCAATGTAAATATGAAGAAAAGAAAACTTATGTCCGTACCAATAAGCTATCCACATTAAACATTTTACAGGTATAGTTCCAATTCATTTACTCTGTATGGAAATAAATCTAAATACAAATTTTGCACAAAAACCGTGTTGCTATATTAAATGAACAGAAATCCGCCTAACAATAACAGTCGCAAACTTTTCGAACTTTTCAGAAACTAACGTTAAGTGGCACTAATGTCACTTCCATCTCGGATGTTTGCTCGGTAAGAATGTTGCTATTATTAAGAGCATAACTTTGAACGGTACAAAAGCGGATTGAAATCTAACAGCATGATGGTTATATCAAGATTAATCAAAACGTTATTAGATGAAACAAATATTATTAGAATCGATACATGCAAATGGATGTAACGGCCACAGAGATAACAAAAGCCCGTTTTTCTTTATTGAATAAGTAAAGTACGAAACAAACAAAGAAAAACAAACAAAACAACGATAATCTCGCGGCGTTTTAAGACGCTTACAGAATGGAATAATGTATTAAACTTGATTCATATATAAATTGCCATGTAATAACCCCAAGAAGAATCGAACATTTTTTAAGTTAAATGTATTAGAATTCGGGGGCAAATCCTTTGAGCCATATTCTACACTTCGCATTTTCTAAACGGTACGTAGTTTGAATGTTCTATATCAGGCACAGACAGCAAAGAAACACGTGAAACGCAATGTTATCTTCTTTATCGTTAAGTCGGAGAGAAAAGTGTTCAGTGAACAGATGTTTATATTTAGTCGACTCGTCTGCAAAACAAAGAAAATGTCGAAGTTGTAACAATAGCCTCTGGCGCCTCCAAACATGTGGAAGAACGTGTTATCATCTAAATCGCGAGTCGGAGAGGCCACTTTGCTGTTGTGTAGGAGTTTATGTTTTAGCTGTTCCTCCAACAAGGATTTCTTGTCGATTTTGGACAGCTTATCTGATCGTATTGTTTTACCCTTGCATGCCACCGTCTTATCTGTCTCGAATTGGTCTCCGTAGTTGTATCAGATCTCCAGATTTATAACTCGCTGTACCTCAGGTACAAATTTTTAACATATTCTTATTCTTACTGAAAACTGTCTATGGGCGATTTAATGTGTAAATCAATGTTGCGTACCGTTTCTAGGCTAGGAACCCTATTCTGTATATATGTTCATTTTCCTTGCACTCCATTAATTATTTTTAGCTTGTTCAACGCCACAATTTTGGTGAAAAATGTTGAAATTTTAAGGCACATGCTTTCATGCAAAAACATTGCACCCAGCTTTATTGTTACTGTTCGTTTTCCGTATATAATGCAGCAAAACAAAACAAAAAAGAATGGTATATATATATATATATATATATATATATATACACATATCTTTACATTCTGCCACGCAACCAACATCCATTCATTAATATTTAAAGAACCCAGCAGCGTAAAACGTCAGAATTGCCTTATACAAATACATTTTTGCAGAATTAGTTAGCTTATAGTTTCAGACAATTAAGATTTTCATGTTCATAAACAAAGACAATTTTTGTTGTTTATGACACTGACTGATTCACAGCACATTGCGCACGTTTATGTGTTTGTTATGACTGATTCATTGTACTACATTTCTATTTGGCATTGCCCTATGTCTCATAAACTGTACTCAGTCTCAAGTATCATCAGATTACTATCAAATGACCAGTCAGGAAATACGTGAACATCTGTAGTAGTAACGTACTTAAAATACATTTTTTCCGAAAAGTCTAAAAAAGGAAATAATTGATTATCTTTGATTAATTAAGAATGTATCAAGATTTCATGTAGTGCAAAGAGTGACTTTAGAATGGTCACTAAAAGATCAATATTTGCCTATTATTTCCGTATATGATAAGCTTCAAACCTAAGGCGTTTCAAATGGGTGGAATGTGCAGCATATATAAAAACAAATAAGACACAGAAATAATTGTGATAGATAAGTGTAAAATGGGACCGAAGGGTTATGAGAGGAAGAATTTAAATTACGAATCATCTATGAGGGCGTGAATTGGGTTAATATTACTGAAGACAAGTTGCGGGTTGTTGTGAACTTGGTAATTAATTTTGAGTTCCATAGAAGGCAAAGAATTAATCAACCGTGAGAAGGTCTATCAGCTATTGAAGGACTCTGCTCAGATGAGTTACTCAACAGCCAACATTACATGACAACAATTAGACCGAAGACGGGCATAGAAACAATATAGTAGTTCCTCATACAATGAAAAATTATAAACGTAACTGAGTTATAACTTCTTTTATTGTGATAGTTTGTTTTATGCTTCTAGGTGTTTCCTTTCATGATTCTAGTCTCGGCCAACCTGGTAAAAGCGAAATTTCAAAATCTATGTTGGAATTTCCATGTTGCTCCTGGTCACTGATCGACAAAGAAGACATAAGGAAACCAAAAGAATGACGTACAGCTTCTTGTGCTGTGGGAACCACGGCTGGAGCATGACATACGTACCTCAAATTTACAAAGTTTCCACTTTAACATAGTAGAGGAAAGAGAAAGCCTTGTGAAGAAGTTCGAAGTAGATTCTGTAACCTTGCCGTTTACTTAAAATTGTCAGCGTGAGCTCTTCAGCTTCTAAATCGACCTTAACGGCGGGCCTACACAACGTGACATATGCTACAAAGAAGTTAAGAAGTTGCCACGAAAACAGATGGTGACTGCAATTCTGGAACATGTAATGCCTTGTTTGAGCTTTTTGAGGTTAGGGGATACAGCGTCTATGCTATCGCACTAGAAATGCTGCGCCATCTTGAAGTTAATTGCGTCACATCCGTTTGCTTCATAACGCTTAGAGAGAACGGAATCTGAAGTTGAAGTGGCAGACAAGGAGGCGGAGGGAGCGATATAAATGAGACAGGTCATTCGTGAAATAGCAAAACATAACAGGATCTTTACAGGAACACCGTGTCTTAAGACATGAGAAAGGGTTGAAAATGAATTATTCTTTGTGACGTTCTAATATCCATAGCTTAAATATTGTGAAAGAAATGTTGTTTATGCTCTCGCATAAAAGGTCTATTCGTACGCTTTTTATTCACCATAAAAGTGGGTAAATGAACGCATAATTGGGAGGTCACATCTAAATAAATACGGACCAGACATTTTATCTCTGAAACTACGCATAGAAATTTGATAACATTGTGCATTAACCCGTTAGCGCTGAGTGATAAGTCAACATACCACATGCATTAACATCCATTAACACTGCATTTTCATACAGAATGGTTTTATGGGTTTCATACAATTCTCTGAATAAACATCAATCATTCATTAATCGGCATTAGCCTATTCATCTACGTAAGGGAGAAGAATTGTAATTTCTTTAAGACTGAAGGCGAATTTGTAAAAAAAGTTTAGTTTAACACGTATGGCTAAAGATAATAATATGAATTTCATTTTATTCTAGTCAATGTATGTAAATTATAACTTATACATAACTGAAACTCATACTTGTCTTTAAATTTTTCAATAAAGTTTAAGGATATAAAGTATTGTGTAGGACATATTATGATCTGTAAGATACACAGCACCAGGCTCTACTCGGGCTTATAAATGTATAACTAGAGAGTACCAGGGCAATTATACAGAATGTGTAAAGTTCACTTGGCCCGAAATATGTTATGAGCAACAATATTTTGTATTAGTGCCAGAAAAATGTAACAGCCGGTAATAAGGTCACAATAAATGTAAATCTATTTAATAAATTTTGTGTTCTATGTTAAAGTAAGAGCAACTGTTACGATATTTACGAGAATAGATGTTTTCTTCACAAGGATTTGTTGGTTTAGACATTAAATGGCAAACAGTGGAGGAATATTCCAATTGCTATATTTGTAATTAATATATTAACAATCGACAATATGAAATATGTGATTGTTGCGGAACGAAAGTATATTTCCTGCTTCTGCATTCTGGGAAACACGTAACAAGGCAAACTGCTCTCTAGCGGAAAGTTGTATAAGCTACTTCACGTCGCTAGACACATCTAGCATGTGCATTTGTGATTTTGAATACTTTACTGAGTTTTATGAACATTTACTCTAGACGGTAATTAATTATTGTTGATACGAAATCATCATTGCAAATGCAATTATACCAAATATTTTATGTTATAAGTCAGAATATATATTACATTTTCTTGTAAACTAGCTTCAAATATTTGCCATATAAAAGAAAATTGTAACTAATTCTCAAGACATTTGCAATGGTTTATCATTGTAGTGACAGGTTGTTGGACATTATCTAAAGCAGGGGTGGCCAACCCGCGGCCCGCGGGCCGCATGTGGGCCGCCTTGAACATTTTTCCGGCCCGCGAGATTCATCACACTTTTACAAAATATATTTATATTTAATTTTTAGTGCTATATATTTCTTTACAATGTACGCTTAGTATCATTATTATTATATTATCTATGTTTACATGTAAGAATAATAGTAAACACAATAATAATAACTCATTATGTTTCAATTTTTCACTCCAAAAAAATGTCTATAGTGTATCTAAATCTAATATGGGGATATATAATTTTATATGTGGCCCGCGGAGTTATGATGCATTTCCAAAGTGGCCCGAAAGATCATTTGGGTTTGGCCCAACCTGATCTAAAGCCTTCACTTTAGTTTTAAAAACGCGTTTCGTAGCATGGATTCTGTATACGTTTTCAGGTAAAGCCTTCAGCCTTATCAAGGTATGTAGTCGCAATCTCTGTACCACAACTGTAGCTCAGTCTGAGATATATAAACAAAGGAAAGCCATAACCAAAAGCGGGAGATAAGACGAAGTAACCACTCCTAAAAATTACAAAAATGTAGATTATATAATACCGCCACGGTGGTGTAGCGGTTAGAATCCTGGGGTCCCGGGTTGGATTCCCTGCGGTGCCCGAATTTATAACTTATGTTGGGCAAGGCCGTGGTCTAGGCAACACGGAGTTTTCCTCCGGGGACTTCCCCGGTTTCTCCGTGGCATCCCAACAATTACTCCATTCACACACAGAAGAAGAAAATGGCAAACCACTTCTGCATCATCTGCCAAGAACGTATATGAACAGGTCCCAGTCCGAGAAAAGGATGGAAGGATCCTGTTCATAATATGTTGCCAACCTCCTGTAAAGGTGATGGCGTAATAAAGAAGAAGATCATATAATACCTATTACCCTGCTTATATTAGAGACATAATGAATTAAGCATGAACAAAAATTAGGGTATAAAACTAAAGCCAAAATTAAACTGAAAGAAAAGATTGTGGAAAATTCACAAAATCCAGACATCAAGAAGGCATCAAACAAGATATAAAAACAAACCCAAAAAACTACACCACTGTTAGAAATAACAAAAGTCAAACCAAAATATACGCTCCAAGCCAATAAGGGCTCTTCAAAAGATAAATTCCTGTATATATACCAAAATGTTTACACAGATGACAGAATGAAAACTGTCTCATGAAATTCTAACTTGAAGCAGTCTCATGAAAAGTTAAAATGAGCGATTTTGTAACTTGCCAACTTACTCGCTGATAACAGGGGTCCATATGGGGTACGGCAGCTATGTCCAATGTGAGACGACCCCTGGTACTGCTGCTCCCCGCATATATGTGTTTGACTGAATTTGTAATAACCTACCGTCCTTACAACATACGTAATAGTCCTATTCGTAAAGATGTTGGGTTAATTTTGTTATACTAATTACTATTTTATGACATGTATAAATTTCTTGGACGATGAGCGTTTTGAAAACAATAAATTTTCATCTGAGCTTTATGGTAAGTAGACGTTCCGTCAAAGAAAGTAGAATAAAATTAAATTTACCCAACAACATCAAGAGCACTGAATTTATGAGTTTAACCCTGAAGAAGGTAAAATATATGAAGAGTCACAGGGATGATCAGGGCCCAGAGATTTTTAATTTATGCAATGTATTTCTTGCAAAGCAATCTCAGTAATTTAATCTTAGCTTTCCAAATGATCTCAACTGCTAGAATTCTTCTGCTAAATAACAACTTATTTTCATATAATTAATTTATACAAATTATGTTTGACATTAAATATGCTATAACTTGTGAATACTTATAGCCTATTAGAATCTAATATAGAGTCCCAAAGTTTAATACATATTAAAAGTTTCAATTGAAACTATGATTGATTAAATTTATTAATTATATATTACGAAATATGATTTTGTATTTGTAATGTTTTAATTTTATTATTATCGAAATGAGTGTATTTATTGTATTATATTTCATCCTGTACTGTTGTTCAGTGCTTGACTATTATTGGCCTTACCTGGTTGTTGTCAAGCACTTAAATAAATGAATAGAATAATAAGGCCGCTTTAATCATATTGTATGAACAAATAGTTGGGCGCACTATGATATGCTGTATTAAAGTATGACGCGAATATGATATAAATATTATCGAAACATGACACCAACATTTTTTTGAATTAATTGTGTTAAGAAACTGTTGTGAAAATGGAAAAAATACAAATTTTTGTACGGGAAAACACAACCGGAATGCTAGACAGTTAGATTTTGCTGGTAGAGCAAACAACTAAAAGCGACGGAACGAGATTGCAGTTGCAACCACCGATGCATTTCTCGCTCCGAGGAACCGTTTGTTTGAAATATATTTATATTATCTCCCTCTTTATATTAAATCAGTGTGCCAACAAAATCAGTTATACAGAGGATGGAAACTTCACATTGATCTGCATCTCATTTCTAATAGATTGAAAGCGTCTCTCTATCGCTCAGGAGCCTCAATATGATAAGATACCGATAAAGTTAAAAGTGAAGTAAAATATCAGGCTTGTTGCTTTCTTCCAGTTCTAAACACAACATTTTGCAAGATAATAAGATTCGTGCGAAACCTTTATATATTTCTGTCCTCTTCTTACAAACATTAAAGTAAAGTAAAGTTTGTCCCGCTACGTGCCATACAGGCTTTTGCATATTAGTTACATAAGTAAAAGCTGTCCCACTATAAACCATATAGGCGCTTGGGGGGAGTGGAGGTATAACTCCTCTCTTTCTTGACCTCAGCACTAGATGGGGGTGAGTGGTCAGCATCACGCCCCGGCCAGCTTTGACGGGGGCAGAGAATTTTTCTTCTAGCCTCTGCTTCCAGACCGGCTCTGGGGCCCACCCAGCCTCCTCTGAAATGGGTACCGGGGTACCTTATCGGGGGGTAAAGCCGGTCGGGGCGTGACGCTGACCACTCACCCCCATCTAGTGCCGTGGTCAAGAATGAGTAGGAGCTATACCTCCACTCCCCCCAAGCGCCTACATGGCGTATAGTGGGACTGCTTTACTTACTTACTCTTACAAACATTACGTAATTATATTTTCATGAAAATACTTTAACCTTTTCCCAGCATTTTCGTTTCACTGTTTTACGCTCGTTTATATTCTGCGACATAATGAGCGATCACAGAATAAGTGGCATACGTTATTTGAGGAAATTAGGCGTAAATATTTTTCAAAGGAGTTTTCTGAACTTTTACACACATAGTTTTATACGTTCATTCCAATACCGTACCTTACCCTGCTCTACTCTGAATAATTTTCATGTTATGCCATTACATACACATCACGAGGAAAAAATATATGGCTTACACGTTAAGTTTCAAAATACATCTTAAAACTTTGCATACCATGTAGTGTATTAGAATATAAAATAAGCATACAAACTATTAACACTATAAAAAGTTCAATTTTATACTATGAGGCGCGTCCACAAAGTAAGTTTCCCACTCGTCCCACAGCTAGCAAACCTTATATTGCGCGAAGCGACTGTGCGTACGTGATAGAGCAATGACGTAGCATGGCGCATGCACTAACGGTACTTCCCGCGTTCTCACAGTAGCATCATTGCAGCTGTTGAAGATGGAGGTTCTTATTCCAGCTCCCGCCGACTGTGAAGTGCGGTCAGTGATAAAGTTTTTGAATGCACAGAGCATAGCGCCGATCGAAATTCATCGTCAGCTGTGCCGGGTCTATGGGCCTAACGTCATGAGCAAGCAGATGGTGCGTCGCTGGTGCAGACAATTTTCAGCAGGTCGACAAAGTGTGCATGATGAGAAGCGCAATGGGAGGCCATCCATCATTACAGACGACCTTGTGGAGCTTGTGCGGGAACGCATTATGGATAATCGTCGCTTCACAATTACGGAACTCAGCAGTCCTTTCCCGCAGATTTCCCGCTCCTTGTTGCACGAAATTGTCACGGAGCACACAGTGGTTTCAATCCCAGGCGGCAGACTTCTACGACACAGGTATTCAAAAGTTGGCCCCACGGTATGACAAATGTCTCAATTCCGGTAGCGAATATGTTGAAAAATAGCTGGACACTTGCTGTATCTGTTGCAATAAATATTTCCATGAAATTGTCATTTGTTTCTGTAAACGACCCCAGGGAAACTTACTTTGTGGACGAGCCCCGTATTTTGATTAAATGAATTAATTTCCCTGTTGTCACTGATGATGACCTCTTGAGGTTGAACGCGTATCGCACTTGTATCTTTTTTATAGTGTTAATAGTTTGTTTGTTTGCTTATTTTATATGCAAAATACATATTTTATATGAAATGCTTATATTTTTGTAGACTTGAACTGTTTCGATTTGCAGGAAATTATATATTTATAACTCAGTTTCAAGTAAAGCCGGATTTGTAATAGATCGAAACTGTTAAACAATTCTTTTTGATCCCACAGAATTACCGAAATACTTACAGCTCTTCAGAGGTGAAATGCTGAACGCAATGTCCTCCATGACACTTTTATTTTATATACTTGATAAAATGTCACGTCATATTTTAACATGTACTTACTTTGGGATACATTCTGCTACCTCTGTTTCCATGGCTGATCTTATTAGATTGTGTAAGTGACGTTGATAGGCAATCAATAGGCTGAGCACTTGACGCAGCATTAACTAAGTAGGCCTAAGCAAGAACGTGTGAGTTACTTTAATAATAAGTACAAAACTTGTTAACACTGTTCCACTATTTTTAAAAAAATAATCACATAACAACGGGATAAATTATTTCTTTTACAAACTTGGATTTGTAAAATACCGGTAATATTATCTTTACTTTTTTAAAATGCAATAAAAATGGATAACATTCAAGTTTGTCGGATGTAACTACGAGTAGTAGCGTTGCATTTTCAGATGAAATCAATCCAAACCATCGAAATTCAAAACCTGTGAACGGACCTCAATCAGAGTGGTTAATAAATCAGTGTTACTAATAAAGTAGACAAATAACAATTCTATTAAAGGGATCACAATCCTTCATAAACTACAGTCTCTCAGGTGTCTAACAAACGTCCACTTTTAGACAATGTGAAGTTGTTCACAAAAGATCGGAAATCATTATACACAATCTAACATCAGTTACTATTAATGTAACAAGAACCATATTATTATTGTTACATTTGACAACTTGAAATGCAGGTCTGTAGATATTAAACGGCCTTTAGTAACCTACTTAGGTAGTACATGAGAGGTTTATATGAACCTGTCTGTTACCTAACAAAATATTGCGAAACAGAGCTGATATGATTTTACAGTACGACTATAAAAATATTCACCACTCCATTTTCTTTGTGTTCATTATTAAGCTCCTTTCATTAAAGTCTGATTCTTTTAAGTGGATGATGCAGAATCTTCGTATGTGTTGCATAGGCAATTATTGGGCCTATTAGAATTAGAATGAAGCTAAGGGAGAGAAAATGTCTGAACATGGCAATGAAGTGAATGGGGTTCGGTTCTTGATGTAATTAATAGGTATTTGGCCTCTACAGATTTATCTGAACACGTACTCGAAATTTAAAACCTTACTGGACTTCGTCTTACATAATATTCGAAGATATAACGCATTCCGAATTCGCTGATAACTGAAGACGCTGCATTAATCGAGTTCATTTACTTCGGATGATGTAACAATTCTTTACCTTATATTATGATTGTTATTAAATCATGAAGGAGCAAAGTAAGGAATTTACACACACACACACACACACGTTCCTTGTTAAAAATCTGTAAAATGAGGTAAATTGGAAGACCTAAGGGAAGACTTATTTTGGTTAGATATAATCTATTGTATGATACTTACAATTGCACCAATAATAAAACAAACACAACTATTAAAATTGTAATATTCACCTATTTTTATATTGGTGTAATTTGAAATAACAGAGCGTACAATGCCCAATCGAATGTTACAATAACACTAATATATCGATTTCAATAAACTTTAAAAGGGAATCTATTGTTCAGCCGAGCTTTCGAAGTCAAACTACGTATCACGCGTTTAGTTACTTTATTTACAGGGTTATTCATGATTCCCTGACACATTACAAAAATCACTAGACTTCAATGGTGCAATGGATGGTAACATAGGACATGCCGATAGAAAGAGGAACTCTACAAATTTATTTGATTTTTTAAAGAGCAGTGACAATGGAAGTTTCATTACACCAAACTTCTGTTGGTCAATGAGCATTTACAAAATATATTTAATACACACGACTTTTCGAAAGCCATCTCTCCTCCGGAATTTAGTGATTGGTCGTAATCACGACGAGAGATATTTTATTTTTTAATTTAATACTCGTGGGCAGTAAAATTGAACTTCATATAACAAGTCTGTACAGTAACCATCCAACTTCCAAAGTAAACAAACCTTGTACTGAATCGGTGGCGGGTTCTTTACGAACGATGTCAACGTAACACCTTAAAAAATCTTTCAGTATAATGATAACTCATGAATACTAGAGTAAGTTCAATTGCTGAAACGGCAGTGAACCTGGCGAAAGTTGCGAAGTTATATGCGTATAAACTTAAGAGCATTCGTAGATTCTGAATTTAGTACGTTCCGTGTGCCAGAAACTTAAAACAAAATGTTTAAGTAAAAGTAAATATGAGGTTGTCCCAGTGTGTGCTTTTCTTTATGCATTGTACACTCCTGCACGAAATTCAGACGAATCGCCAGTTACAAAGTCTAACCCCTTAATCCTGGTAGGAAATCGCAATGTATCTGTTGAGTGACGACTACGCAACCGATCGGGACGCAGTGACGAGGAGGAACATCGAATTCCTTTCGTTCGCTCTGTCCGTCGTCCGTCCCTTTGGCCGAGAGACTTGGTCAGAAATGACGGAGGACATAAAAATTGGGACAGAAAATGAGAGAGCGAATTAGAGTGAGTTATAGAGCAACTGGTGCGAGAGAAAGAGACAGCGAATCAGCGAATGAGAGTGAAAGACGGCGAAGAAGAGTGAGTTATAGAGCAACTAGTTCGAGAGAGAGAGACAGCGTATCCGAGAGTGAAAGTGAGAGTGCGCTAAACAGCAAGTGGAAGGCTGATTGAGAGAGCAATTGAGCTATAGAGGGAGTGACTTTGAGTGAATCAGTGGTGCAAGATTGAAGCATAATCAGCAAGCAACATATACAATGTAAAAATGAGTGGTTGAATTTATGAGCAAGTGAATCACTGACAGACAAGAGTCAGAGAGTGAAAGAAGGAGTGAACGAGCAAATCAGCAAATCTGAAAGCTCATAAACTGAAGCAAATTAGTACCCTTTACGGCTTATGCCATTAGTTTTCAATTATTTTTATCCGCCGAATGTAAACTATAATCTATCCATCATGTGAACAGTAATATATCAGATTTAAACTACATAACATTGCTCATTATACTGATATTTAAATATTCAGTAACTGCAACTGAAATGGCTGCCATGCGGTGTTCGCAGAAAAGCTCACTGAGTATAAAACTACATCAGCTATTCGATATAATTCGATACCAGTTGAAACACAGACAACAATATTAATGTTCTATACCAATGTACAATATGTTATAACCTAATTGAAACAAGCTATATAAAGTGTGTCAATAATGACTTAAACACAATTTACTGTTTAAACGATAGACTAGCACACACTCACATGTTCCATAGTTCGCAATATTCACTAGCAGATTCATGAAATACAGACCTTCGGACAGGGAAGTTCTAAAAAATTGCATGCAATGCAGATAGTTATGTTCCACACTTGGTTTTTGTTCCAGTCGATATAGTGTGGCACGGGAGACATCTTCCACTTACATATTTAATGAGTTCTGGGATATTAGCTAAATCTGAGAGCGACAGTATAAAATCAAAATTACATTACGGACAACCAACGAACAGATTAAATTCGGGCAATTCTTGCTACGCTTCGACTCAAAATCCTTTATCTTCGTGTCTCATGTCCCACTAATGAAAAAGAAAAATGTAATTTTACGTGGTCTACATGGGCACAAAACTTTGCATCACATCCTAAGAGAATGACATAGACTAAGAGCGTTTACAAGAGGTAGCTGAAAAGGAAAGGTTGTTTAAATCTAAAGATTAGATTTAAGTTGAAAGAAAAGAGATGAGATTTTATGATGTGAGATTTCACATTTTCATTGCGAAGTTAGTTTATATTGTGGGTGAGATTTTTACAGGTAGAAATATTTTAGTTGAAACAATTCAATAAAGGAAATAAAACATTTTGGATGACAAATACAGATGACAAGAAGTTTTTCAAATTTAACTAGCTTATTAAAGCGAACATTTCAGAGGTATTTTTTTTCTGAATACGGTAATGGACTCTTTTAGCCCGTAAAAGGAGGAAATTTATTGACCAGCAAAGCGTCTGTCAATTTTTCAAGAAAACGTTTGGTCTGTACAGTTCATTAGATTAGAGCAGAATCTTAGAATAGGATGTATTCATATCCAGTCCTTTGCGGCTAACCCTGCACAAACATACTTTAATTTTATTACGTGGTAAATGACATAAATAACTTAGAAAGACGAAAACGCCATCCAGCAAATACAGGCAGCAGTAGGTTTACCTGTAAAGGTGTAAAACCATTTAATCTGAAATTCTAATGTTAGAGAAACTTTAATAAAGTTGACTACAATGTAGCGGTACATTACACGTCCCTGCAGTCTCATACCCTTTGAACTTCAAACTGTACCAAGCGAGCCCTTGAGAATAGTGTTATACACATGAAGCACCACCAAATACTTACCGAAAATATTAAACTTCCTTCTCCAGACGAGAATTTGAAGACTTATCTTAAGTGAACAAGTGAATTTTATCCAGATTTTTAAATGTGTAGCTTGGCCGACCAGAATCTGCGTTGGTATACTACGATACTTCGTTAAGAGCAAAGTCTCTGTGCTAGGATTGGAATAAGGGCGTTTAAAAGTAATACTCCTACGCTTATATATAATTTTAAAATTCGAATTACTGAGAGTTTGTTCGTGTTTTTAATTTATAAAATATCACACATTTATTTTGTAAAATACATTAATTGCTTTTATATCCCAAAAGTGAATATACAATTATAGTCCTACTTATTTTTTTTTTGTAGTGTTCTGTCTGACGACAGGTCCATATATTATGAACAGGATCCTTCCTACCTCTTCAGGTTGTCAGGGACCTGCTCATACATATATACATTCTTGGCAGAGATGATCAGAAGTGGTTTGCCATTGCCTTCTTCTGTGTGTGAGTGGAGTAATTGTTGGGATCCCACGGAGAAACCGGGGAAGCCCCCGGAGGAAAACTCCGTGTTGCCTAGACCACGGCCTTGCCCAACACAAGTTATAAATTTGAGCACCACCGGGAATTGAACCCGGGACCCCAGGCTTACAAGGCTAGTGTTCTGACCGCTAGACCACCATGGCGGTATAGTCCTAGTATGATTAAAAAATTTCCTATGTACGTGTAAGAACAACAAATGCTGGACGTCGGAAGTGGTTCAAAAGTCCCCGTGCACATACACGCCCATGACGTCTGACCGCTGAATCACTGCCCAGGACCAATGTTTGCTCTTATTATTGCACAGAGACTTTTGAATCTCCCGTACAGCTCAATTACTTTCTTCAGCTTTGTTCTGCTAAGATTAGTGGATGAAAGTAAATCATCGAGTTTACATGTCCGTGGGAGAGGGGGAAAATAGTGACAGATTGGAGACTAATACCAGGAACCTTACTGTTTTATATATATAAATATACCAGTAGAAGGGTGAGGGGTCGTAAGAGATTTTGAAAAGCTGCAGTGAGACTTCCCCAATGTTGATAGAGAAACGGTAGGCACTAATGTTTTATGTATTGTTAAAAATAAGAAAATTTGTAGGTATTACATACGGAACCGTGGGGATTAAACCGACCGTGGCCTGTTTTAAGTCTCTGTTTCCACATCTGCGTAGACAGACTAAGGAAAATGACGCAGACTCCTCAGTGAGAACAGTAGGTTTTGGAAGTATAAATCGAACTTTAAAATATTATTGAAATGAGTTTCTAACTTCAAAGATTTAAATCCAGCCTCTGGGAAAATCTGAACTCCAACTCATGAATATGAAATAGAAACGCTTTCTGAAGTATTTCAAACCGGCAAGGGCTGAAAACCCCATGGCACTATGAAAAATCGATTTCTGTACGTATGGCGGTTTTGAAATTCGCAGTATCATTTCCTTGCCAGTGTCATACAGGCTTAGAAATAACGTGGACAGGATATATGTGATTATTTTCAAGCGTATATAGTAAATCTGAAAATGTTTATACGTCACAATGTAAAGAATGTCCAAGATATTCTGACTCCTCCTAATCTTTATATATTTTCAGGTATGAAAAGCTTAATTCATGCGCCATTTGTGACCACCTGAAACGTGATGAAACGTCATTAGTATATTCAGACCTACTGTCAGAAATTTTGAAGTAAATTTATTACGATAAATTTTTAAAGTGGCGTAGAATTTTCCAATGTTTCATTTAACTTCTGTAGTGGTAGATGTTTTATGGCATACGGAATCAAAAGAGTAAAGCTTAATACTTTGATATGGCTGGGTGCAAAAACTGGTTTTTCTTGTTTGATTATGTTTGATTTTTCAGATGAAAATGACAGCGGATGTCGCCAATTTTACACATTTCAACGTGATTTTTAAACCAGAGGAATTAAACGCCGTTGAATATAAAATATTAAGCAGAGTAAGAAGTTTAAAAATAGAGCATCATTGAGAGGATTAATAAGAGTTGACAATTCAAAACACTTTAAATTAAGTAGCGCTGGAGTAACTATAAATTAAACCAAACTATTCATGAACTAACAGAAATGATCGGACAAAGAGTTCTTGTTTATTACGTGAAACATCATCGTATTAATGTGTTTTGTCTTTTTGATATGGGTGGTTAGGCACCACTTGCGAGTTTTAAATACAAGTAGATTTGTGCCGGGGGATAATTCACTAATGCCACAAATCACTACATAAAAATATTTTTTTTACTTTTGAATTTGTGTTTCGATTTTTAGATTTTGGTTGTATAAAGCTAAAGAGGAGTGATTTTCACAAACTTAACCATTTATGCGTATATATTATCAGGTGTGTTGCATAAATGAATTTTGTAGAAAACTGAGAATATTTTACTCTAATCATATCTAAATTAATTTTCTGGCTATATGGGACAGAATTTTTCAAACTTTACTTTCCTAGAAATATTCTTTGTCATCAACAAGAACCAGCAGTTGTAAACAGAAGTTCTTAGAACAACTACTAAGGTTGTTTCTAACAAATATGATTTCGTCCAAGTAGAGACTTGTAAGACAATTTTGTTTTTCGAATATAATCTTCATTCTAAGTATTTTGTTGTTTGAACGTATATTTTTAGCGCATCTCAGATGCTGTGATTGTCACTCTTTATAACTAACATAAGTAGCCCAGATTTAAAAAAAGATAATAGGCTGTACATTCTTATTTTTGTAGTCTTCTGCACTTTTGATAATTTATACTTGTTGTTTTTAAACTGTACTTTAGCCACGTAACAGGCTACGGAGTTCTGCTTTAAAACTAGCTTGTCTTGCTGCGTGGGGAGCTGCTTCTTGCATTAATCTGTGCCACTGAGGGCGGAACGGTTGGCAGGTCAGCGTTAAAAACATTTACGTAAGTGGCCCACTCGAGGTTCATCTCATTTACGATAACGAATGAAAGTCTGGTAATTGCATTTCTCCAGATTAATACTAGTGTGTATAAATGGTAAGATCATATAAGATATATTCAGCAATTATGCTTATTAAGTCCATTACTGAAGTGGACTCAGCTCAGCCATGCATGAAAATTAAATTCAGCTCTCTCTCATCCGCTTTCTTCCGGAATCTTAGCGTTTTACTAGACGTCTTTTGCGTTTCGAGTTTAAAAGTAAAGGAGGAAAAGTAAAGAAATCAAATATATCGCATCAAATTCTAAAAGGGTTTTTGAATGACATAAATTTCTGAAATATTCCAAGTAGTAACCATGTACCAGCTCATACATATAAGAAATAATTCATCGCAAACACTCTGACACATATCCAATAATGGTGATTATGTGATTTTTGTTAAAGTGTCATGGCAACGATTCAAATACTTGCATGCTTCTGTACACTTCCTAAGGTAAAATTATACGAACGTATTTCGTACTTAATATTCTCCGCTTGCTAACAGTTACAAATATGAATATGTTACGAAAATGCGATCTTATATCTAAAATTTTCTTTTCTCTTATTCGTATTTTAAGCTACTGGATATTATATAATCATAAATATGAGTAATTTCAACAGCTGTCAAGTTATAAATACTGCCAGATATATATACAGTTGTACTTTAAAGTAAATGAGTCTCGTAGCTAACTACAATTTCAGGTTTTCACAGCGACGATTGCCCTAATGATGGAGGCAGCAAAGACCTCTAAAACGTCTGTTAACGTCTACCAGACTACGTGTCACAGCAACCCAGAAGACAGCCATCTTGAGTCGCGCAACATTTTCTAAAAGTTATTTATCTTCAGTAGCATTGTCTCATCAATGATGTTGTACGTCACGCCCTATAAGACGGGATCATATACTAAAACAGGATCACCATTTAATATGTTCGTTAAATAATAAAATCATTGAAACAATAAGTTTTAGTGATTCGTCAGCCCACAATTTTCTCTTACTAAAAATGATTAATTATTCATAAAAATACGGTTTATGAATTTATTAATCTAGTGTACACAGTTATTGTTAAGCGATCCCTGACATCGTGAAATGTCGTCGTCCATGCCATAGTTTCTGTTCTGTTTTCATTTATATTTACTGAATGGAAGTAACGATACCAGTTTTCCGCTCTTACAGAAATAAACACAGTAATTTAATATTAGGAAGTGGCCAGTGTGATTCATGCTACGGCCTGAGAGGCCAATTTCACTTTAGTCTTAGACTTAGAAATAGACTTAGAAAATATAAGGCAAGTTTAGTTTAAATAAGCTCTTAAATTGTGGCCCACAGATCCAAAAAGCACGCCATATTAATACTCTTATGTGTTTCATGAAAGTTAGTAAAAATTTTGATTCTGTGGAAGATCAGTGTTTTCTAAACCTATTTTCACGATGTTTGAAACCTCATAGGCCTTGATGTTTATTTATTACGGATGCACCTAATATCGGTCCATGTTAAGTGGTTCCCGTATCATCACGGTACGGCGCGTTCTCAGGTAGCGGATGGAGGAGACGACCTCCAGATACGGAGGGTAGCTGTGAATATATTGAATAAGTAGTCTAGGACAGCCTAGAAGGGATGGTCTTCCAGCTAGAGGCTTTAAATTTATCAAAACATTTTAGCTGAAAATTTCTTCATGTTACGGAATGTTACAAAGGGCACTGATATTTTAGTTTTAGTAAACACGGTAATCCAACTTCGGGTTTCAAAGAGATGCAAAATTTGCGAAGAATGATTCTGCTGCGTTGAGGTACGAATTGTCGTTACAAATGCAATAAAGTTATAGACATAACAGCATTTAATCAACTTGCTTTTCCTTCTGCGGTTTGAGATTCTCACGGTGGGGATTATGAAGGTGGCTTTCTTCTGGGTTGTTGTACTGTGTAGTCTAGTGAAAATTTACCGACATCTTAGAGATGCTTGCTGCCTCCATCATCAGGGTCCTTATGGTGGCGCAGGAACCAGAAGACAGCCAGAATTAGTCTTTTGCACGGAAAATTTCAATTTCAGTTTCATGCAATATGTAGCGTACTCTGTACCGATGCGAAACGATGTAAAGTTGCTACATAAATTTTAGTGTTTGTCCTCAATGGGAGATTTAGTCAAAGTCTTTCCCGTAGTATTGGAATTGAAACATACGGGAAAACAAACCTACACTCTCTCAGTTACATGCATTTATTTAACGTAATTTAAACAACGAATTTACAGGTAATTGCTGCTGTTGATCTGACAGTCAAATAAATACCCTGTGGGTGTTTTGACTTCTCTAGCAGGTTGTACAAATGGTTACCACTGCTCATTAATTAAAGCTTTCACAATTCAGTCGAATTTAAAAGTTTTAAGAGGTCGATACAGTTACCAATAATTCTGCTAATATTCCTTGAACTCATCATTTTATTCCGGTGAGATTTATTACAGAAACAATTTTACTTATCACTTTCCTTTAAACCAGTGATAAGATTGACACAGCCTTTATTTTAGCAAATATTAGATATTATCTTCAGGACAATTTCATTTTTCACATTAACAAAAAATTAAATTTTGGATAATGTGAAATAACTTTGTACAGAATACTTAAACAGTTATTCCACTCCATGCATTACACTTATGAATATAACCGAGTTTGCACATATAAGGAGAAAAATATTAAAATATGGTGCGTAAACTGACAGAATGTTTTTTTCTAAAAAAATTACAACATGGGAGACAGAATTAAATAAATTTATATGCATCCAAGTTCAATAAATAATGCATGTGCATGTGTAGATAAATTTACATTTATTAATGTCGTTTCAAGAGAAAAGATGGTTTGAAGCATTTTACCCGCCAGTACAAAGCTTGTAATTTTTATTTATAGCTGATTCAGATTGTTATTTAAAAGCTAGTCTTTCTACATATACCGCAAGACCGAGATATTTAAATTGTAGTGCTGCTATAGAATTTGACGTAGATACGCTGTTATGTGCATAGAGTATGTAGAAGACCGTCTTCTGAATTTTTGTGCCTTTTAGTATATTGGCTGCTGAAGATGGAGACAGCATATTCCTCCGAAATGTTGGTATACAGCTAAACGACTACACAGTTGAACAGTCAAGAACACCGCCATCTGTACTGCAAGTTTCTCCTTACATACTAATAGCGTCTCAAACGTATAGTAGGGCTCAGTGGGGTTTACGTATTATTGCGTTTATTGTACGATGATCAAAGCACACTAATACTCATGCTACAAGGTCTTACATTAAAGTCGATTTTTTTTGTGGGTTGTGCTTCACAAAATACCGTCAACTGGACTCAACAACGAATAGTTCCAAAAGTCACACCCTTCATTTAGTGCTCCCGCTCATCCCTGGGTCTGCCTCACAGGTTACGCATTTGAGTGTTCCGGAATAAACTCTATAATATTTCTTCCAATTATTCCCAGCTCTAAAGGGCTTTAAATCCGCCGTTACAAAGAGACTGTGTTCATATTCTTAAGTTATGCCGATTATAATTTCTTGTATCTTCTGACATGATATTTCGTAACAGTTTAATCTAGTAAACCTCATTGAATTAACACCAGTGGAATTAGGCGAAAAGTAAAAATCACAAAACTCCTCATTATGGAAAAGTTTTCGTGCTCTGTTACCTACTATTTCGTAAACCCACGTATTAGAAAATACTATTTGTTATGTGTATGCACAAGTTTTTTCGTGAACACTGATAAAAACAGATTCTTTTTTTCTCTATGAGCAACAAAACAGCTCAGATCGATAGTATGCAAAAGTTATTTGCTGTCGGATTCAGATGAATTCTTGGTTTATTTAAAGAAAATGTTTCAAATGGAGAAGAAATTTAGCATCAATGACGTGGGAATTTGGTCATGAATTTGAGGAACGTAATTCTTGACTGTTGTCTATATAATAAATATCTAAGAATAATTATTGGACTAAACTGGCCATTCAGAAGTTAAAAAAATATAATCTAGTGCAAGGGAAATAGGAAATATAGATCACCATATAACTGAACAGGCACTTGTAAACACGTAGGTCTACGACTCGAATTAAATATCCCATTAGTATATTTGTTTCCTGTGTATCGCAATGAATAATTTAATATCATAATACATTCGGATTAACTTACACCTTGAATTTTATATTTTGCGTTTTAAATTGCTGCACGAAGCTCTGTTTTGCATTTAATGTTATAAAATATTCTTCATAAACGTTTAGATAATGTGATTCTTTTGGCTTTCACATTTAATTTCTTAGAATAAAATGTGACGTCTGTTATAATATGTGACACCACTCCTTCGGAATCCTGAAGTTCCTTGTATAAACTTAGAGTGCTCAAAATCTGTTTACTTTTATTGAACCTCGAGAGTAGTCGTTCTCCATTCTGTTGTACTGGACAGTCAGGTTTTAAAACGCACAGTTGCTTTCCGTGAATAAAGTAAATACACAGAGAGGGCAGCAGTAGTATAGAATTTCACTGAAGCTGGCTTTGTTATTTGATTTGCTTTGTACAATTACTGTTTGTGGCCTGGAAATGTGAGAGCATTGTGTTTTGTCCCTACAAATCATGGATGTCAGACGCGGAAAGCCGCGTGTTAGTTTAAACTGTCTGCGGTAAATCAATAAAACTTTCCTTCAACATGAAATACGAATCATAATTTTAATGCATGAAAGTCATTAATGACCAGCAGAGTGCCCGCAAAATTACCTCGGGGAATTGCTTACAGCGCCTTTCTATGTTGTGCTGTACTGTATATAAAGTGGCCTTGCGATGAGCCGATCACTCATCGAACAAGATCTACCAAATGTCTAAACAGATTAAGAAACGTCTGATATGTGAAGAGCCTTAGGTTCCTCAATAAATTTAGAGTAATGAGAAGATGATCTTTCTAAACGAAACTATGAATATCACGGAAAAAATGTCATTCTCAAACCAAAGAAAGTTTGATTTACAGAAACAATGATTTTTCAGGTTTTTACATATTCTTTCTGTATGAATATGAACAGCAGATGGGCTCCCTCTTCCCCCTCAGGGCAAGTCATCCTGATTTTTTGAATTCTTAAATACATTACACAGGAAAAAGAAATGCCAAAAGTAATTAAATCTTTACGTCATAGTTTCATCTATAGAAATACGTTTGAATGATAATTTATATTTAGTCTTTCAAGGATTATTCTTAATATAAAGAACACTATAATTAATTATGTAAGCGGTGTGCCTTCTTATGAAGAAATGAAGAAAAAGGAACACTTTTATAAAGATATTAATGAGACTCGAGGGTAAGTATTCTTTTATTTAAATATTATACTGAACTGCGAACCGGTTGAGTGCCTATAGGCTTCCATTTTAGCCTCTGAATGAAGTAATAAACTTCCCGCAATGCAAATCGTAAGGTCAAAAATCCCTTAGCGACAACATAACAGACACATACAGTTCTATATCTATTATTCTACAACGTTCAAATCTCTTAGCAGCGTTCCCATGACAACTGTTATAACAAGAGTTCAGAAAAACAGATTTCTGTGACAAAATTTTATATTTATGTAGGCCTATGTCATCGAAACTGGTAGGTGTGGAGGAAATTTTCGCTGACCAAGCGTTTGAACACCACACGGTATTTGAACCGTCTGATTCAACATTGGATGGATCAAAATTTCACCCACCTCAAGTTCTTATGTGATTCGTCTGATTGTCCTCAAACAGTTACTGCATTTCCGAACATCTTTAATAGTATTGTACCAACATCGATTAAATCGACGGTAAAACCAAAAGGATGCATGAAGTGTCAAGAGATATCAAATACATTTCACGTATCTTAAACACACTGCATATTGCTACACGTAAAAGCTCACAAGTAGCAACGAAAAACTACGTGTCTTCCAGAATTATTAAAATATTCGAAGAATCATACAAAAATTGAAAATAATTCTACAACCAATATTGATATACACAGCTGGAGTTCGTAATTCCGTCAAATTGCTCGTTAATGTAATATTTGAACATAACTCTTATAAATTATAAAGCTTAATTTGCCAGTGGTGTTTAATATTCGCTATTTACTCTAATATTTATTCGAAACACAAATATATTCAGTGGGCAAAAGCAAGAATTACTGATTTATACTAGGTGATGCATATAGATGTCGCTGCGCTGTGTCAGTTATAATTATAATAATAATAACATTAATAATGAAAATAAATAAAAAAAAATTGGAAGATAATGGTGCCTAGCCACAAAACCAAACACTTTCCGACGACCTACCTTTACCAATTTGACGAGCGTACATTCCTGTAAACTTCGAAAACTAAATTATCCCCCGCAAAAAATTTAGTATCTCTCACTGTTCCTTTGATTTTCGCCATGTATTTTTCATTGTATATAATATCTTCTAATTTGAACAATAAAATGAATTCTGTCAATTTTAATCCTCAAAATTGTATTCAGGTTATCAACAAAATTATACATCACACGAAATAAAAACACTAGTTCGGTAAATACAGGCCTGCTAATTCCACAGATCAGACTTATTGTCACTGGGAAGATTCACATCGCTCAGCAGGCAAAGAAAGTCTTCTCCTTTTATGGAATCAAACGGTTACTTTGTTGACAAGAGCCACCACTGAACATTTTCCATCACCAGACAAACCCAGTCCACACCCTTATATTTTATGATCTATTTTAATAATATTCCTCCATTTACGCCTAAGCCTCATAAATTATCTCTTTCATAAAGTTTATCAACCAAAGTACTGAATGCCTCATTTGTCCAGCCCATACGTCTTACATGCTTGGCCCTTGTTATTCTCCTTGATCTAACCATCATCATAATATTGCAAATCCAGTATAACATTGACACAAATAAAACTTATTTATAACAGTATCAAGAAAACGATGATCAATTTAATGTAGTGCATTTAGGCCAAGTTCCTCTCTTCCTCGCTAGATATCAATTACGTCTTTGTTAGTTCCTAGAACTTCAGCATAAACATTAGGAAATTTCAAAGAGCTTTCCTCTAATTTATTTATGTATTTGTAAAATTATCATTATATTTGTGAAATATTTGGCAAAGCGTATTAATTATGGAGATTTTCTGTATGTAATTTTTCCCAGTCTCCTGGTATTTTCTCTCTTTTAAATCCAAGTATTTCCCTCAGAACACATCCTGTTTTCAGACACCCTTAATCTTTTCTCTTTAGAGCAACAGACCATGTTTAAAATGCACACAAAAAAGTTGAAACTATAATTTTAGATTTGTTAATGTTCTCGTTAATGGCAGTGCAGACGGAAATTATACTGTAAGGTGCTGTGAAAGAATTTTCATGTTCTGTTTATAGTCACAAAACAGGTGTTTAATAGGCTAAATCCAAAATCTTCAGAAACGTAGCCCCAACAGACTTAAGTAAAATATGACCTGAAATGAGGAACGGGAATGTTGCATTTCACGGAATTCCACACGACTTAGTCATACGTCACAGGAGGGCTACGATAAATACAATCGTGGGCTGCATGAACTTAGAGGTCGGGAGATCAAATCTCGATAACGCCTGTGTACATTTTCCTGCATTATGTAAAACCCAAATAAAGGAGTTCTTAATAGTGTCAAACTGCATAATTTTGCCATTCAGTTTACTTCAGTTCCACTTTTAAACACTGGTAAAACATGGTGGTTCCAAAATTCTTCATGTTATATCTCTTCGTCTTGACACTGAATATTAGCTTTAGGTTAGTACATAGTTTTGAAAAATGCATCTAAAAGAGATTCGAAATTTAATAAGTGGGACCAAAAACGTGGAGAAGGAAGAGGTTGGAGGAGAAAGTTCAACATTTCCAATGCAAAGTGGCGCAGGAACCTCCTTTCCTTCATCCTCGTTTACACAGCAAATGCATAAAATGTATACTAGATACAAATATACAGCGATTCAAGAAGAGAAAAGCGAGCGAGAGAGAGAGAGAGACAGAGAAATAGACCTGGAATGTAAATAAAGTGAAATAACAATAACACACATACACGCTGAAATACTCCCTCAGTTTACATTCACAAGATGGGAGGGAGAGGATAAACTGAATTTTTCAGCAGTCGAAAATGTACTAAAACAATGCCAGAGAGCAAAGGGGTGGGAATGTGAGTTATATTTGCTCTGAGTAAATGTTTGTTTTCATACATCAAGAGATATACAACATATGTACAGTTCAGACCTCCAGATATGAGTTCAGGAAGATATTTATAAGTCTGCAAGTTTCTTGAAACCCGTAATTCATAATTTTCCTGCGAACGTAGTTGGTCAGACGCTATCATTCATGGCCACCAACATCACGTTTAGGTTACAAAATTAACTTGCGAAACGGTTTGATTGCTTTCGCAAATGTATTTATTTCTATAAAAACATAAATACTTATTTTCCCCAAAAAAACCTTTTTGCTTTCAGACTCGCTGGACTGAGTGCGGGCTAGGTCATGAAAAATATCATTCTATAGTAGTCTACAAGTTACATCAATTCATAGTGCTGAAAAAACAGAACTGAGGTTTTTAGTAATCGCCCTCATTCTCCGTACCTTAAAATGGGTTACATTTGTGAAGTCTCCGCAACAGAGCATTATACTTCCTGAGAAGTCAACAGTCGCTATGGTAGTCAACAAATTCCCTAGACCTTTACTGAATCTAATTTATAATCTCAAAAATTAATTCTTTAAGGTTAACATTAATGTTATAATACTGCCTACATTGACTTTGAAATAACAGATGTACATACATTCACAAGCCATGTAACGCAGAAAATGCATAAAAAGGCCGAAACAGTCTTTTCGCTGTAACATTTTCGGCTAACTGTAACTCACAATGTAAATACTAAGTTTCATGAAAATTAGAGAAATGGTTTAAAACATTTTAATGTTCGCAGATACGTGGACAGACAGACACACACATATATGCAAGTTATACCTTAAGCTTGGGAATTCTTTTAAAATAAACAAATTCGGCTACATTACCTGCTGGCTATTAAGGGGTAGATTTAATTCCAGGAAATAGAGCGAAGCCAAGCATTATGCATCAAAATTAAGACTCCGTATTCTTACAAAAATAAACTATGGTTGTGTATCAGATTTATTACAGGTTTCCTTTCACCTTAGCGTCACGAAAGGTCACCTGTTGATTTTGAATTGCAGAACACCTTTATTCATTCTCCCCTTGGAAGGAAACATTTTCCTGGTTACTAAATTATTCAGTCCCTTTTCATGGTTGCGGTCTACAAATTTCATTTTTTTTTATTATTCTAATTAACGAAACTGTTTACTTCTTTCTTATGACAAAGATTTTCTTTAGCGGACAAGTTGGTGTAATGGTGACGTGAATTAAATATATTGGTCTTGAGAGTAACTGTTTTTGAATACAAACCTACTGTCGCAAAGATATCACAATGCACGTAAAAGATATTATTCTCCTTACATTTTGTTGGACATCAACCAAATCAAGAGATGTTTCAAAGATGCTGATCTCAGTGACATTTGTAATTCATATAAGGAAAATTTTCTCGTATTAACATCAATTGTGTTTGTTAATGTGATATAAACTGAATATGAGGTTATATGTAAAGTAGGGTTAAAACTAAAGATCCACAATGCAATTAAATTAATTAGATTACTTTCAGATCGGTCTACCAGTATCAAATCTCCTCATGATAAAGTCAGAAGGCAAGGATGTGAAATACGCAAGCAAATATTACGCGGCTATTTAATTTATGGTTGTGTCGAAATAGCGTAAATTTCTTCACAAAACCGTATATAAGATATTGTAGGTGCGTCATATTGTGATTTATTTAAATAGTATTAAAAATATATTAAAATTGGCCGTCAATCACAATCACAAGGATGAGAAAACGATAAGAAAAAATGAAAACTAAAAATCATTAAAAAATCAGGAAAATTCAGTAATTCTGTTAAAAAGTTTATAACATAACACCTGATGATGGCACTATTGATAGCCGAAACATGTCGTAAATGTTCCACATGTAAATCGAGTACTCGATAAGGAACGAAAAATGATATTTTAATCTTTAATTATCTTATATTGTGATTGACGGCCAATTTTAATATATTTTTAATACTATTAAAACCGTATATATTGAAGAGCTTTGTGAATTATTTCAAATGAATGAAAAGAAAATTAATAAGTAGAACAATTACTTAACAAAATACAATCTTCGACATTGCAAAATATTTATATTCCCATACTACTGGATTGTTATGCCTACTCATACCCTACAGTCGAAGAACCAGAGGTAATACGGGAACTGATTGTTCAATAAGTCGATGTTAGTATTGTGGTTTCTGACACTGTATGAATTTGTAGGGATTTTAAAACCTTGTAAAACCGTGCAGTGTATTGATATATATTATAGAGGTTTATCAACGTTTTGGAGGAATATACTGCCTCCGTCTTCCGGTCAGAACAATTGGTTCACCACCGCAAGAACCTCAAGTCTCGCGTGACTGTTCAACATATTTATGTAACTATAGGCCTTTTCCCTACCGCCACCGTAATGGTAGACTGAACTGGCTTATAAGTTATAATAGAGAGCTTCAATAAAGGCCGTAGTGAAACTCCGTGAATAAATCGAAATGACCAGGCTAATTTATATAGGTGATTTAGAGTTTCATTATGTTGCACAAATGGAAGTATTAATTATAGTATATATTTATATATATATATATATATAATATAGAATGTGTGACTGATTAAGTGCGCAGCAACAACTACGTGGCAGAATGTTATTCTGTATAAGTTTGCTACAATTAAGCAGTATTTAGAAGTACTTATAAAGAGGATTAAGGCAAAGAATATAATGAAAGGAACAAAAAAATCCCAGTTAAATTTTAATCGGTCTTTTCAACTAGGAGACTATTAAATATATTTGGACTGTGAATCTGAATCCCTTAGCGCGACTTCAAGCTGGCTCAGTTGATTTCTCCCTGTTTATGAGAGTGATGATAAATGAATATGGGACGTTTCTAGATGATGATTGACGGGAGAAACACAAGCCTTCGAATAAAGAAAATCTGCTTCAATGTCACTAGGTTCACTGCAATGCAATGGAACTGAACCTGTGCCTCCACGGTAAAATGCAGCCGACTAACCTAACCTTAAGCTTGAAAAGATGTATGTTAAAGCAGTAGAATGCAGTAGACCATGCAAATTCTTCAAGATACTGATAGTTTTCCGAAATTTGTGACAGTGCTGTAATAACCAGAAGGAAGGACCAACACCCAGAATAAATCTCTATTTACTGAGACAGACAGACAGTGTAAGAGAGATAAAGACAAAAACGCAAACTTTTCGAAAAATTTCCCTTGTGTTTGGTGACAAGGAACATCAAACGAGTCTCGTGTGATGTTTAATTTTACCTCAGTTTCTGTCATTTCCTGCAGGAAGCCCAAGTTCTGACAAGCGCAATGGAAAGTTGTAAACTTGACACTAAATGCAGCAAGGGAAAGTACCGTAGGATGCACAAAACGAACAGGGTTCTCTCAGCTCGAGGATATTTGAAGGAAGTATGTAAACGTCAAACAAACGCACCTCAGAGCAAAAGTGTTCACTCCTTCAGCATATTTGAACAAACTCGTAACTGCTACCGACCAATGGGTTCTCATATTCTTGATCTAAAAATAAATCAATAATATTAATTGCTTTATTACTACCTACATGGGCGAGTCTCATTAAATACGCCTTCGCTAAGCTGAAGACAAGAGGCCTCTGGTGCCAGTTTAACATAAAATGCAGCTTGTTACTTTTTAAAGTTTTACGCGTTTTTCTTATAACAGACGAATCGCAGGCACGTAACCCCCTTGTATAACGAGAGTAATCTCTGCTGTTAAAGCTACAAAGATAATATACAACCAAAAGATGTGTGAAGATAATCATGAATGATAAGTAAATGAGGGTACTGACGCGGTACTGGCTTATTTTAAGGCATTATCCCAGTATTGAGTTTAACACGAAGAGAATTAAAAGAGTCTCTAAATGAAACCACAGGCAAGACAGATGAAATTATATAAGAGATTCTTACCCCGTGAATGTAGGTCTACAGCAAACTAATGTGAACGTCAGTATTAAACATAGAAACACTGGTTTTCTTGAAAGTGCTCTCACATTGCATATTATCATAGGCAGTCCCTGAAGATATTTTTGAGAAGGATATTTGGATCTAAGAGAGAAGATGGGACATGGAGAAAACTGCATAATAATGAGCTTAAAATTTGTACTCCTCCCCCAGTATTGTCAAGGTGATTAAGTCAAGAAGAATGAGATGGGTGGGGCATGTAGCGCGCATGGATGGGGCAAGAGGTGTGCACCGGGTATTGGTTGGGAAGCCTGAGGGGAAGAGATCGCTGGGGAGACCTAGACGTAGATGGGAGGATAATATCAAGCGGGATCTATGGGAAATAGGAGTTGAAGGAGACGGGATTTTGTTGACCTAGGACAGGGTCCGGTGGAGGGATTTGGTTAATTTGGTGATGGACCTTTGGTTTCCGTAAGTCATCTAGTTAGCCATTGAATATAACAAGCTCTTTTAATTGACTCAGGATATGATATAATTGTAGGCTTCTTTTGTTAAAAGCTGAGATAAACTTCCGGGTTTTATTAAGAGTAAGAAATTCCTTTTAGAGAATGTGCTAAGAAGGCAAAGAAAAATGATAGTAAACGGAAGAAATGCGTGTGTTAAAGGAATTATTTAAAGGAACTACTTCTAATTCTCTTCGTGCACCCAATGTAATTTCTTACGTTTTGCTGTAAACAATTATACATTTACAAAGACAAACGCCTACATTTGTACCGGCTACCACGAGGGTGAGAAATTAAGCAAAATAAATTGTAAGAGTTTTAATGAGCAATAAGGACAATTCATTAC
Source organism: Zootermopsis nevadensis (assembly GCF_000696155.1). The sequence continues at coordinate 1,465,920 of NW_019059693.1, forward strand.
AACCATTTAATTAAATATCCCTACAAGAGTCTTGCTCACTTCCGCTAATGGAGATTCCAACAGAGAAACAAATCCACTCAATCTATAATTGAGCGAATGTATACTTAAACAAGATTTAAATAACGTGAGCTGCTCTTCAGTAGTTTCAAATCTCCTTCGTGACACGCAGTGAAATATCCATTATCATGACTTAGTTAATTCGTGTGCTAAACTTCACTTATATAAAATCCCTTTCGTGGTATTATTTTGATTATGGATATTTGTGAAATTTATCAAACTGCATCAGATTCTGCTTAAAATGTAATAGATCCCGTGTTCGAATCTCAACCAGAAATCCAATTATTCTTATCGTGAATTTTTACACCTACATTCATTCTCGCTTGTAAAATAATGGAACAGTTGACCTTTTAAAAATAAATTTTACAGATATTTACACTGAGGTTTTCCTTTCTGGCTACAAGTTTTGAGGAGATCTTCCTACAGGAATAAAACACATTTTTGAAGCTCATGATCCTAGCCTTGATATAAATAGCTCGTAACGTTATGCAGTCATGTGCATACGATCAGGGTTTTTACTCCATTTTTCTTTGTCCCGAGTTTAAATTGCAGTCAGTAATCATGACGGTCTGAAAATTCTAGTGAGTTTGCTAGGTTTCTTTAGGAAACTGCAGGGTTCAAATTTACAATTAAGAACCATTCCACCATTCCATTTCATGTACAATACATGAAAACCAAATATATGCTTCTGAAAATAGTAATTATAATGTAACCCATGTTTCACGTAGTCTGTCGTGCTGAATGTGAGAATGACAACAAATGCACCGTTGAACTCTGCTTAATGTGCTGTTACATCGCACATCCAGAGACAGCGCTTCTGGTCGTCCGTATTACGCTGTAAAGGTAGGACAAGAAATGTAATTTAGAAACAGCTGTACTGATAAAAAGTACATAAAGAGAAATGTCATAACATGAACTTCTCATCAAGTGTTAGATGGTAAAATTAATGAGGATGAGATGAACGGAACTTGTAACACGCAGAGGCAGTCGATAAATGCACAACCTATACGATGTAGCCTGAAAGATTGAAAGAAAGTTGTTCTTATTAGACAAAGGTCAAAATTTAGGAATAATATTAAGAGGAATTTTACGGGAACAGCTTTTAAGAGCGTTGAATAGATTCATTTGGTTGAGGATAGGCTGAAGTTAAGGGGATGTGATTATGAATTCGATAATCGCAACTTCTTGTTCTAAAAAACTAGTAGCAGAGTTCAAAACCGTTTTAGTAACTACAAGTGTCTCAAGATGGACTCATTTTTGGAATTAGTTCGTTAATTACTTTTTTATAACATTGCCATTTTTGACGAAAGACAAATTAATATTAGAAATTTATATATTAACTTACATTCCTTGTACTGACGTGCGTCGAATCTAACTTGGGAAACTGCATACACAATTTTCAAGTGCTGTCACAAAAACAAGTGTCAAAACCAGGAAATATTGTCTCTAGACAGGTTTCTTGTGTAATTCCGTAGTGTCATTAAGCTTATAGTACCCTTACGACTTTCATTGTAGAAAACTGTTGGTATACACATGTTGAAACTGCAAATAATTTTATCTCTTGCATATTTATCGGTAGTTTTGATTACTCTGAATTAGATTAAATATTTATGGAAGCATTTATAAAATGAAATTGCAAATGTAACCGAATAATTTTTCTTATTTTACTAGAAAATAAAACCCGAAAAGTAGCTGTAAAGCTCCATTTACTGCATGAAAATTGAGGGTGTGGCACTTACGAGTGACATTTCGTATCTAATCCTCCGCGGTCACGTTTTCAATTAACAATTTCATTACCAAAATTAACAATAATTGTCTGAAAGCAAGAGCTATTCCTAAAAATAAATGATTTTTTAAAACATATAAACACAGTGACAGTAGTTCGAAAGGGCACAATCCTCTTGTGTTCATCTCAATTTATATTAAAATTCCTTTTACAGGTTTCAGATGTACCTTGCAGTATATTTTCGTCGAAAATCTCCATCCCATAAACTTTTTCCACAAGGGAATCGAACAGTGTACCTCACACAAACTTATATTTAAAAAGAAAATTCCACCTTCCGAGGTCATCTGAATATTGAGTAGTAAAGAAAAACATAAAACTTTAGGATCATGAGTTTTCTTATTGGTTTTCAAAAATTTCCAGTAGTGCGGTAACCTCGCACATCTCTGGTTTACTTTAAGTCTCTATGGAAAGGAAAAGAAAATTGTGTATGTATTCCAAACATGTCAGAAACTTGCATTGTGTGACGCTGTCACATTAAGAGGCCCCAACAATGTGAAGCAGAAGACAGGAATATTTTTGAACAAACTTAAACCTGTTTAGAAAACAAATTCTAGGCACGAATTTTAAACATAAGTTGATTTTAATTCTGTGACGTTTCACGACAAATATTATTTTTTGCAGAATACTTCAGTATCCATAATAAAATAATATTCCACAATAGCAAACCGTATTCTGTAAAATAAGACCAACAACCAATACTTCATTTACATTCAACCCATATTACATCAATTTACAATCACGTTTCTTTTTAGTTATGAGCTTTTTGCTTCTCTTTACTGTTTTGCATCCTTTGATAATAAAGAACGCCTTAATTCTCGCTCTTCCTAAATATTATGGTTATGGATGGAATGAATTACGAAATTCCTAGGGGAGATCAGAAACGCAACACTTTTTTCGAGTAACTTAACCAAAAAGACCACTTTTAAGAATTGTCTTTATATAATAATATAACAATAAAACATATTTCACCGAAATAACATGTGAGGATGTTATCTGTATGTAACTGTATAAGATTGTACATTCCAGCGATAGGCATTTTTAAAAATGTATTTCAACTTCGAGTCTTATAAAAACGCGAAATTATTCAAGCAAAACTTCCAAACGACTTATTCTCGCCTGCTTCGTCTCAGAATTCATTCTGAGACACTAAACCCCTTGGCACATGTTACAACTCAAGATATGGAGAATTGGGCTATCGGAAGATTTCTCTATTGCGTGACAACGCAGACTAAAGCGAGGAAAATCCTCGTACATCTGACGGGCTACTCAATTCCTGAACACACCTGTGCACACGGTAAACTCAGATCTGACTGAATATTTCGAAATTCTAACAACTGAGTTAAAAAAATCTTCATGAAGAAACATATTGCGGAAATTAATCTCCGAACATAAATAATTTGTTTTCGTTGGCTGCCGATTCCCGCCACATGTGGTATATTTGAGTATAAACTCATTTATCATTTTCCTGAATGTAATCATGTTTGTGGCATATTTAACCTAAGTAAGAGTTTTATTTCATTTCTTTTCAGATATTTGCATTAACTTTATGTAGCCTACGTATACTGGAAATAAATCAAAGGCGAGGTTGAATTGTAAGGTAGACTTCCACTCTCCCAAAAGACAGGAAATTTTAACTTGTATGGAAAAAGCTGTCTTAAGGCCAGAATCCACCTTTATCAAATTTCCGGCAGAGCTACTATTATTGCTATCCATCTGCGTTCGAAGGGTCGCCGTACGTTGATAGCAAGAGGAAGAGAGACGCATCGTGTCAAGGTCACACGACTGCTCATTCTGAAAAAACTTCCAGCGTCAACAGGATCAACGCCACCAATGCTTTTTATCCTGTAAATTTCACTTATATTAATGGCGTCAAATGCAAACGTAAAATTGTCACATGCTAAGAAATCATTAAACAGTGCAGCTGCATCGGTGCAGAAATAAAATTCATGCTGGTTTTTGTAAACATTAATGTTGAACGTACTGCCTTCATCTTCAGGGCTAAAAATTTAAACTTTTGTGTCTACCTCAAGCGTGCAACCCAGATTTTCAGCACTGACATCTTTACAGCCGAGAGAACTTCTAATCTCATACTGTGAAAGCGAATGTTTGTTGGCTGTGTGTGTCTTCTGTGGACATGCAAATCACAACATAATTAGTCCAGGAGAATAAAACGAACACATTTTGAACATGGTACAATGTATCGGCTTGGAGCGTTGAAGGGAAACAACGAAAATATGATGACCAATCGAAAATTCTGGAAGGGAAAACGGGCTTTAATTTGGAATGAAGGCAGTTCCGGACACATGTTTATTGGTAAATGCCAGGAGGAGGACGAAAAATCTATAATGTGTTTTATATTATCAATGGTAGCACCAAAATTACACTTCAAAAACAGAAAAGGAATTAGGACATTAGACAGAAATTGCTAATTTATTATATTACAAAGCTCCAGCTTACATAAATAAATGATGTTAATATTTTGAACAATAGGAAGATATATATTACAAGAGCGAGTTTTAAATTACAGTTCACTAACACTAAAATGGAATAATGTGAGATCACGAAATGCCTAATAGGACATGCCACTGATAGTGACGAGGATAAAAAATTTATATTTTAAAAGAATGAACGTAAATATTAAACTTTATTGAAGTCTAAACATAGCTCACTCAGCTCCAGCATAGTTTAGTGCCACAGTAAATCAGTCGAATAACGACTGGAATATCGCCCTACTGCAGTTATTTAAGCATGTAACTACAATATTCCTTTCTGGCTTAGGCGCTACCAAATCCATTAAGCAGGAAAAGGACTACGTTATATTGCTTGGACAATCGAATATTATCCATCGATTATTTGGCGTCATAATAAAGAAGTGACGTCGTAATGACACACTGAACAAATGGCTTTGCGACTAGGTTAGTATTTGCGTCACGCACAGGGATTTTTCATTTCTCATCGCGCCGAGCGTCCAGGTCAACCCCGAGTACACCGCGCCTTTTTTTATAGAGAACCGATTCCCACTGTACTAAAGACCCAAAGCGTGAAGGTGATTGCTCTTATCGATCTAATGCTTAGGAGAAAATGCGTGGAGCTCTACCTCATGTCCCTCCATTGCACTGAAGCAGAGTTAATTTAAGCAATATAAATGTTTTGTATTGATATTTATAAAATAATGATAATTTTCTACTAACGCAATTACATTTACCGAATTATACCAAACATGAAATATTACGTCATCTACGATGTTAACACCTTTGATTACATTCTGTATTAATAATTAATGTCCTATAATTTGAGAACATTAATTTTATTGTATTATTTTCAATAATTATATTCAATAACTAAATAATACTTCCATATATTTTCCTTTTAATAAAATGGTACTAAAAGAGAACTTTCTTTTGTAGATCATCCATCTAACACCAGTAATTGTTCATTTTCACACATAAAAGAAAATGACCTGGAAATGATAAAAATGGCTAATACTAAAATAGAAACGAAGAAGGGGGGTCTGATGATTGTAAAGAAAGGATGCAGGAATGGAAATGTGAAAGGGCTGTGTTTTGGATGGATTATTCTAGTCTGTAATAAAATTATAGTTAACAGAGCTAATTTAAAATTGCAAAATCAATTTAAAACCCAAAACTTCAATTATCATATACATGCAGGTTTCGGAAATATAAGTCACAGAGCGATATTGGGCCCATATACTCAACAGCAACCCAGAACACAGCCATATTCAAAGACCTCGATGTTAAAAGTAATAACAATGTAATTATAGATACTAACAATATGTATTAGCTGTTTCGACAACAGCGACTTCTTCAATAAATTACGAAATTTTGATTACTATCTTATGGGTTATTGTATAGTGTAGTCCTGCTTAAACTGCTGTAGTTTTTGCGTTGTGTATCATTACAGGACACGAGTAAAAGAATGTGTAAAAAGAGTTTATTTCGTTTGAGTTTACTTGAATAATTACTAATGAAGCAGAAAAACCCCGCAGTTTGTTACTAAATGCTCTGAAATGCTAGTGAATTATTTATTTAATGTATATAATTGTATATACATATATCAATACTACATCTGAAAACAAAACAAGGATTTCAGGCTGAAACCAATGCAGTAGTTTTCTTAAAGAAATGGCGAAGTTGTGAAACAACTAGACTTGTCAGCACTGAGTCCTATCAACAATTGTTCTTGCTACTGAAGCCTCATATTTAATTGCACAAAGAGTAAGTAAACGTTAAAAACCGCACACAAAAGCAGAGCTGTAGAAATTGTAAGTATTCTAATAGGAAGCGATTCTTTAATTAAATTATGGCCACCATCGTTGTTAAATGACACAACCAGACAAAGAATTCAAGATATGTCAAAAAACGTTTCATTATAAATTCATTATGAAATCAAAAAGCTTTCAAAATACTTCGTTCAGCATACACGTGATGAGTCAATAGACGTTGCAAATTACTTCTGTGTCTTAATTACATCAAGTGTGCATAGAATTTTGTTATATACACAAGGGTTCTTTTATTTTTCAAAGGTTTGGAAACTACAATAGATATTTTTAAAAAGTTCTGTACCGAAGTGAATAAAAAGAACTTCTGTTGTATGCAGATCTGGGTTTCCAAATTTTGTTAAAGCATTTACCTCCAAGTGCCAAATTTCAGCCACCGTTCGGTCACATGACAACATTAATTACTTTAAAATAAGTTCAATTCATGGATACCAAAAGATAAAAGGAAGTCAAAGGCCTACAGGTTTGTAATTATTTCTGTTCGCCTTGAAGAGAAAATTGGTAGGCGTCTGAAGGAATGCTTGCTTCCACAATAAAAATACGCTCAGTTTTGAAGAAGAGTTTTCAATACATATATCAGATACATCATACAAACTTCTAATTTCGTTCAAATGATCCTTTACTATAGACATTGTTCATCCACAATAAAAGTTAAACGAGACAAATTTATTGAAAATATAAATAGCACAATCGTCAGAGGGTCCTAGGTTCAAATCACGGTGACGCTATGATTCTATAACTTGAAGAACTGCGCCTAGAAGAAAATTGTCTGTTTCAGTTAGGAAATTTAAAGTATTGATAATGACGATTTCTGTTGCTAGGTAACTGAGGAAGATAGAATAACTGCACAAGGCAAAATATCTTTGGTTCGGCGAGAAGAACGCAGGAAGAGCCATCACAATTCCAAAAAATATGTTCTGAGTTTGAGTCACGGTAAAGATTGTTTCTTTAGTACCGGGAACCAAACATGATAGGAGAGAGGTGCCAAGACCAAAGTCGTATGTTTCGGCTGGAAAATTACATAAACAAAGACGAAAGCCACCCAAAACTGTTCTGGGTTAGATTCCTGGTATATATATATATATATTTAGTCAGTATAGTGACTAGGTACGGGCTTGACGGCCGGGTTTCGATCCCCGACGGGAGCAGAGGATTTTTCCTCTAGCCTCTGCGTCCAGACCGGCTCTGGGGCCCACCCAGCCTCCTCTACAATGAGTACCGGGGTAAAGCCGGCCGGGGCGCTACGCTGACCACTCACCCCCATTTAGTGCCGATGTCAAGAATGAGTAGGAGCTATACCTCCACTCCCCCGAAGCGCCTACATGGCGTATAGTGGGACAGCTTTACATTTTTAGCTTTTTTATACCTGAAGAAAACTTAAAGTTCAACATTTTAGGAAGCGCATAATAAAAGCAGCAATTTTACACAATGTGTAAAACTGAAACTCTATACTGATTCTCAGAATACAATCAAGGATGAGTACCTTCTGATTACCCACTTGAATTTAAACGTTTTTAATTTCCTGTTAAATGTGGTTTCTGTGGTAAAGTTCATTGCCAAAATATAAAGAAGTATAAAGTGAATTATTAGAAAAATATTTTTCACAAATGTTGTCTAATTAAAATTTATTACAGCGAAAGTCATGTATGTATGTATATATATACTAACACAGATAGGAAAAAAATATGTTTTTTATTGGATTTTCCAGACTAAAACGTACTTGTTCACAAGAATAATAATTTTTTTATTTTAAGCAATACATTTATATATATAAATGTATATAAATTTTAAACTATATTTTCTGTCTGTACAGATTCTAAAAATCTGTTTTCATATATGAAACCAACAGATAAATAGAAGATGTACCTAATCCATGGAAGAAGAAATGGTCTCAAGTACTGTTTACAATCGAACAGAAGGAATGGATAAATCGTGACAAATATAATTAAAAATAATTGCTGTAGATGATACGCTAAAGGCAATTGGCTTTAAGTTTAAGGATAATAAATTCTTTATGTGACATTCAACAATATGTATGGAATAACCAGGCCTAAACAAGATTTAAAGCAATAACTATATTTAAAAAGTGAAGAGATTTTCTAATTAACCTCCAGTAACAATGTCGGCACTCCACTGTAGTACTATTATCATTTGTTCCTTAACGTTCACTGCTGTGGTAAGCGTAGTTCTTAAAATTGCGAGAGTTGCATTTTTTTGTCGAGGGAACGTTCTACTCTTCATTCATACTCACCACATTTGAATTTGATTATAATAACTGTTTTATACCACAACGAAAACAAAAATTTAGAGCATGTATGGGCAATGTTTAATTTTGGCTTCACCAAAAGTAGTCTGTTTTAAATAAAACGTAATTTATTTGGCAGCTTTTTCTGTAATTATAACACTAAATCTATTAGCGAACAGCGCATATCTTTCTGATTTAAAACATGTTTAAAGATTAACGTAAAGACATAATGTTAATGTCACAGCGAAATACGTAACGTATTAAGATATTCAAAGACAAGTTGCCTGTTGTCTTACTCCTGTATTACTCCATTCTCTGCGATTCCGTTACGTCTGTTTTGCAGTGAAGTACTGTTAATATATAAATGAACGAGTAACATATTGCGTCATACTTACGGTGAAACCTGGTGCTCCGATCTACTTGTTGACATTCGAGTTGTGTAGACTCAAATGGCGCACTGTATTAAAGTAGACTTCAGCAACAAGGAACATCACACAAGGATCAGTCTTGGTTTAGGCTTAAAATTGTATTTGTGAACTGTCACTTATTTTTCTTCACATAACACCAGAGATGCTCTTCAAAAAGGCAATCCTAAATACAGAGGCACAACTTTAAAAATATTACGCTGGTTAATCTTTAAGTCGAATGCCAATATTCCAATTACGAGTGTCTCTTCATATCACTTTATAATTAGATGACTCGTTACAACTTAAAACACTGAAGTCATTTACCTCATAAGAATCAGTACCACAGTAATTAAAATTATATAGAAGTTTCAGAAACGAGAATAAGAATAACAGCCTTCACTCGCAGACACTTAACTTTGAAATCTCTCCTTATAATATTTACATTCACCTAATGCACACAGTTTACTTTGAGAGTACCAAGAGAGATTTGTAACGTACATCTGCTCACCTTGTATATATATAACCGACAACCCGTCTCATTTGACTGTCTAAAGATCACAGATACACACTGGCGTCGAGAATTTTCTACTAAAGACAATGCCGCATACCACGTGAAGAACAGAATAACTGTTAACGATCGAAATGCGTCAAAAACAAGTTATAGTATAAGAAATAAAATTTTCGTCTTTTACTATAGAGAATTTATTAAACAGAAATTGTTCTATTACTCAAAACCAAGGACAAGCAACATCCTTCGACAGAAGCAGTGGTGGAAAAGAAAAGTGTGGCCAAATGAAAGACAAAAAATTAAACTGAACTGCGCATGGAGTCATATTTGATCACAGCAATAATATTTTGTAACACTGCAGTGAATGTTTGTCGAATCAAATCAAAAATCCATATATTATAGTTTTTTATTAATTACAATTCAATAAAATAATCCATTAATGCAAAGTTCTTCCCAATTATATGAGGTATGCTCAAAAAGTACTTCTGTCTTTATGCGAAGTAGTAATTAAAATTGCTGAACGTAAATTAAAATTTAACACTTCTGCAATTTTTTGTAAACCTCTTCTATAACAGATTTAATTAAAATCGGTTTGTATATTTTCAAGTGATTCACGTGTGTGGAGGAAGATGATCACGCTGTACGTCACATCAGATGAACATTAACTCAACTCTGTTCTGTTTTCATCATCGCCCTGATGATGGAGGCAGCAAGGACCTTTGAAACGTCGGTAATCTTCTACCTGACTACACGGTGTAACAACCTAGAGGGCAGCGATCTTCGAAGGACGATAAATTAAAGAAAATAGGTAGTATATGAGTTTAAAATGTTAGTTAAATACATTTGTAGTTTAAAGCTCATTTAACGTATTACCACTTTCTTTCCATCAATAGGCTTATCACTAAGAAATCCTACGATTATATCACGAATTTAGAAAGCATCAGAGAACGCAACGCTCAAAATATTATAAACCTAGAGAACTACATCAAGGCAAGTAGGTAGTTTCACACTCCGGCCGACTTATACCTGAAGAAATATCTCATGTTATTATTTGGATAGAAAGCTTGATCGACTCCAAAATTGTTCTAAAATCTACATCAGTAACCAAGTTAAGGCTGTCTGATAACTAAATAACAACTTCACGTCTCATGAAGTACCTTAACTTCAGTTGCAGAATTATAAGCTTTTTTCTGATTACTGTTGTATTAAGAACAACATTTTATGTAACAGGTTTTATCTTAATTGTGTCATGCATCAGTTCAGACCCATTTCTTATTTCTAAGGAAAGACAATTTTGTTAAGTAGTCTATTTTATCTGTCCATTTGATTGTCTATTCAATTGTATAAGCTTCGACACAATACAAGGATTATGATTAAACTAGGTATAAATATCTTGCCGCTATATATTACGTCAGTTTTGCAGATTATAATTCCCTACCATAAATAATATCAACATGGAGATCGTTCAAACTTAAACTTGCGAAATGGGAGCAACACTAGCGTCACTTAATGTATAAGCCTGAAGTGTTGTATAGTAACACGTGCAAAATTTATGACAGTCAACAGTAATTTTATAAATGTAGAATAACAGCAGCTGAAAAAAAATATTTACTCAGGTTACACTTTCAAGATATCACCTAATGAATTACTTTACTGGGCGTGTTAGATTTTGTAAAGAGATATATATTAAATTATGTATAAAATCGTATAGGAAATATTTTCCGTTTATCAACAATTATTAACCCAGTTACTACGTGAGATTTTATTTTATATGTGGCAAATTTCATGAAGTTTTGATCTATAGTGGTGGAAATGGTTCACAGAGTTGGATTGTTAAATTATTGTTATAGTCCTTGCTACTCACCATTTAAACTGAACAATGTGGAGAGAGTGAGTTGTGTGTGTTATTTTCAAAACTCGTTCCGTGTTTATTAGTTCAGTATTTATCCATTTACTCATTAAATTCTTGAGTTTAATTATCTACAAGAAAGATTATGTTCATCTAAAACCGATTTTTTGTGAAATACAGCGTTATATAACGATCTCTATTGGCTGTAATCTCTTTTTAAGGAGAAATTATTAAAAAACTAGGAAATTACCTTCCGTATTCCCATTCTCAGTTACATCTTGCTACTTTTGTTCTTTCATTTTAATTTACCTTTACATAAGTATTCTGCTAAATTCATTAATTTACAGCATTAGTACAGTTTATGACCCCCTTATAAGCTACGCCATTGCTTACAATTCACAAAATACATGTATCTATCTCAATCCATACTAATCCACTTCTTCGAATTATTGTACAGCAGTCTTTGTATGTGTTCATAATCCACACACGTTTAATATCACAACAGACATTAATGACCCTTTCTCCCTAATAACCAAAAAAATATGGCATTGTGTATCGCTGCAACATTCTTTAAATTTTTACAAACTACCTTAACTTTTCACCTTTGGATCATGCCAAACACATTCCAATTCTCTTTAAATATATTCTTCACTTCATTCTTTTGTCACCATTTTTTTATTTTAGTTCAGTATTGAGATCCCTGAATTTATTGTAAATTATATGTATATATGCATATATGGAAAACGTAAACCAAGAATCATTGTATTTTGAATAATAAAATATTAATAAAAGAGACAAATCCTACTTACAGTATTATGTAATTGCGAATTAAAGAAGACACATGGATGAAGTGACCGGCTATGAATAGGAAGATAAAGATTTTGTTTCTGGCTGATATATACATTCACTTCTTCCTCGCCATGTTAGAACTTGAACCCGCGACCCAATCGGCGTCTAACCTAACCCTCATCGCTAGCTCTTTTTTTGAGGTTAATGTGGCCTAAGCTAAAGTAAACTTTTATTCCCTGTCTAGTGTCGTGGTGTAAATTTCGAGGAGGTTTGTCTCCGCACTTATTTATAGGCTCAGGTCATAGCGTTATTCTTGAGCTTACGAGGAGTTCTGAACCTTTTACCGGTATGTGATCTTGTGTTGGTTTTGTAGTGCCCCTTGGTGGGTAGTTAATGGTACGCGGCTCCTGTTTCTGAAAGTAACCCAAAATCCATATCATGCCCAGACGCTTATTTTAAACTGCTACTATTTCTACTCTCCCGTTGGAGAAAGTTTTCATCCAAGTATTGAGTTTCTGTGCTTACGTACGTCAGAGCTAATGGAAACTGTGTAAGCAACACAGTCTTTACCCATTTCGGCAGGTCTACATGCTTACTGTCCAGGTGAATGAGCGTCGTATCTACAGATGTGAACTTTATAGCAAACATACACCTCATTTTAACTCCGTTACGGTTCGTAACCAAATAACTAGATGTAACCGTAAAATTTGAATTCTCCATTAAGCAATGTGTGGTGAATAAAACAAGAAGAGAGACAGAAACATCGACAACAAAAACATAAGTGAGACAAAATTATTAGCCTTAAAGTCGGTTGCTTGTTTAATTATGCTTTTCGGGGTCTAAGTTATACAGTGTGGAGTGAGGAAGTGATTTGTGAATTACAGAGGATACGGAAGGTGGAAGCGGTAGTGGCCGAATTGAAATTTCAGAATAAATTTTTCCTAGTAGGACTGAAATTACAAAAAAAGTATCATTCCGGATATCCGACTTCTGGCTTGATATTTCAACCGGACACTTCTAAAGTTCTGGGCAGTAGAACTCACATAAAACCACAACGTATCCATGAATAAAAACGAATTTAAAAAAAGGTTGATAAAATAAACATGGTGTTGCCGCCACATTTTGTAGCAACGTATACTTTTGACTATGGTATTACAAAAACAATTCTTGTTTTTGAATAACCCTCATCAGATCAAGCAACACTCTGAGCTGCACTAAACAAGTTAGCTCTAATTATTTAGAATCATATGCCGTCGGCTCATTAATTTCGTTGCCATGTTTGTAATTACGTCGAAATTAACTAAAAATGGCTGTAATGCTAAAAATCAGGAAGTTACTTTTTACGTCATACATTGACGTTAGGTATTTATGGATTAGACTCTTCTTTGTCCTCCAGTTCTCCTGATATTTGGCACTAGG
>NW_019059693.1:1479323-1508129 GCF_000696155.1 Zootermopsis nevadensis
TTGAGCTTTCCTAAATAGTTATTTCTTTTGTCATTTACTCTGTGTTAATAAACTGTTTTAAAGAGTCAATGTCCTTTACGTTCCTTCCATAATCTTCTTAAATAATTTTACATCCTGCGTCCTTAGGGACAGAACCATGAAAGACCCAGAAGATGATTATGAATGTAATATAAAACATATAAAATAAACTAATCACCTGCAGCCTGTAATATGGCTTGTCTGGTTAACAGCAGTCGCTGCAAACAAACATGCACTGCCCTGTACGTTAATTAAAGTTTATAACACATCATCATCACGCAGGAGATCCATGTTTCAACGCAACCATCGCTTATTGTGCCACCTCTGAACTGGGCTGACATTGTTTAGCTCTTACTTGGGTTCACTTCAGTATCCGTTTTATTTAGGAACAGAAGAGGCATAGTGTCGGTTGGGAAACCTGAGGGGAAGAGACCACTGGGGAGACCTAGACGTAGATGAGAGGATAATCTCAGGCGGGATCTATGGGAGATAGGAGTTGAAGGCGATTGGTTATTGTTGGCTCATGAAAGAGTCCGGTGGATGGCTTTAGTTAATTCGGTGATGAACCTTCGGTTTCGGTAAGCCATTTAGCCATCTTGCATCTTTAAGAAGCTGTTCTTCTTTCGTCTTCGGTTTTTTAAATTAGCTCTGTGTTTTTGTGTTCACAAGGTATGAGAATTCAGGGACTAATTATATGTTTTCATATCTGATTACCAAGAACGCAGGTTGTGCATAAAACTCGGAGAAATTCGGAACTTACAAGTAGATTTAAAGAATGAATATTCGCTAAGGATATCTGAGTTCAAATTTTGAAGCTGGGCTTCTGCGTAATAATGATATGTGAACTTGTAAATATATGTCAACGTTTCTGATTATGTTTCTTGATATGAATAAAGATTTGCCTAATATTCCATCAGTGTGGATATTTTTAAGATGCTCTATTGTCGCTGCTTTTCAATGTTTCCTTAGAATACGCTATCAGCAAAGTCGAAGAAAAGCAGGGTAGTTTGGAAATTTAACGGGACACATCAGCTTCCTATCTATGTTGATGATAATCTGTAAAAAGATAATATAAATACTATTAAAGCAAACACAGAAACACTCTTAGGGGCTAGTACGGATGCTGGTCTAGAAATAAATGCAGAAAATACAGAGACAATGATCATATCTCGGCATCAAAATTCAGGACCAAACCGGAATATTAGGATAGCTAATGAAGGTTTCGAAAATGTGACAAAATTGAAATACTTAGAGACGACACTGACAAATCCTAATGACATTCATGACGAAATCAAGAACCGATGAAATTCAGGAAATGCTTGGTATCATTCAGCCCCAAATATTTTGTCCTCCCGTTTCGTATCAAGTAAATAAAAATTAAAATGTACAGGAGTTTAATTTAGCCAGTAGTGCTATATGGGTGCGAAACTTGGTTTCTCACTTTGAGGGAGGAACGTAGATTGAGGGTGTCTTATCAGTGTTTTGAGGAGGATATTTGGACCTTTAAAGGAAGGAGAGAGACGGATCATGGATAGAAAAGGCATCTTGATGAGCTGGCTCAGCATTGAATCCGGTGGCGGGTGTTTTTAAACACGGTGATGAACCTTTGGGCTCCATAGAGAAAGTGGGCTTTTGTTTGACAAGCCGAGTAGACAGTCAACTTTTCAAATAAGTTCATGCACCATGGAGTGAGTAAGACCTTGCGCGCACGTGCGGTTTTTATACAGCATTGATGGAAGGGACTGTTTCAATGGGAAGCGAGCGTACGTACAGTAGTTTTACCGCTGCGGTTTTTCTGCCGTAAAATGCTTCATTTTGATGCGGTGCGGTGGTCACGCTGCGGCTGGCGGTGGGTTTATAACACGAAGAACCGTACCTATGTGCGCGCACGAGCGTCCAAACAGCCTTACGGCGACCAATGTTTTCCCGACCTTGGTAACGATTGTAAACTTCACGGATCTTGACAGCAGTTTTTGACAGGCAGATAATTGAATAGGAGAAAAGGCAGGCACTGTACAGTTCGGCCATATCGGAGTTCAGTGACAAAAACTAAAGAGAAACTGTGGATAGAAGTCTGTGAAGCTCTACTGCCGAACTCGAGCCAACTTGACAAAAACAGAAAGTATCTGAATAATTTCTTTGGATACATACGCAGGTCTTCATATAAATTGTGGAATTAGACTTTCAACAATTTTTTACTTACAAGTGGAGGTAACCATTTCTACGCCTTGCCGTTGATCTTAACAATAAGCGCACACACCAACTGTCTCCACAAAATCCAGCTCCCAACTAAAATGAAAACACACATTTGCGTTTATTTCAGCGTCCGTGCGCACAGCCAACAAGAATATGCGATTATGGTTGTTCTATCGCTGCGGCGAAGAAAACCGCTGGTGTGCGCTAGCCCTAGGAGGGTGGACATTTTTAACCTGGTGGAGAAGCAGTAGTATCTCATACTCTCTTTAAGAGTGAATAACTCAAAACGTTCCTATATATTGTCGATTTAAGTTAATAATTTAATTCAATGGTTTTTAAAATATATTTGCAAATAATGGGCTATAATCGTAACGTATTCCATTTAGTTTGAAGGCTTCAAGTTTGAACAAATTTGGTGCTTCTTTTTCCAACCTATCCCTTCCCTTTCGTTCCCTTCCGAATAAATATTATGTATGCATTTTTCATAACTCACATGCATGGCATATGTCTCCTCCACCTCATATACTCCTTGAGTCGATAAATACAACATATCACAATGAGTATGCATGTGAAGATCTCCGTTATGTAATTTTCTGCAACCATTTAGTACTTCCGCCCTCTTATATTTAAATACTCTCTTTGGAAATTTGTAGTTTTGACACCCATACAAAACAAAGCTTGAATTTATACGTTTGTTTATTGTTATATGATACTTAAGTCGGAAACGGGAAGATAACATATTCTGAATTGATTAGCACTGGCTTTCATTCAAAATTTTCCCAAGTCTTTAACATTTAAGGAAATACAAAGAAATCTAATTTATGATTGTGTAATATGGCTCCAGTTGTGCTATTAGATATGCAACAACAGGTACATTATTTAAATAATCCGCAAGGTCAAAGAGAAATAAAACAAAAGAAAATTAATTTAAAAAATACCCGCAATGTAAACGACTACAAATTTCAGCTCTTACTTATTTAGAAAATGGATAGTGTATAAGGACACTACCACAATACAGCTAAGCTAATATCATGTTACATTTCTCTAGAAACATAAACATTTCAGATTATGTTTAGTTTTCAGTGAAGTTTATGTCTTGGTATTCCGTAATATGGATAGGGATAAATATAAGATTGCGAAGTTTCAGGTTCTCACGGAGCGAGTATGAAGGTCGCTGTCTTTTGGATTCTAGCGCCATGTAGTCTGGTAGGCGTTTACCGACGTTTCAGTGGTGCTTCCAGCCGTCATCATCATGGTGATGACCCTAATGCTGGAGGCAGCAAGCAGTACACGGCGAAAGAAGTCATTCAATTGTTACTGACCTCACGTAAATTGTAAATTTTCATAAGAATATATATATATATTTGTATCCATTTTTAAAGTACTTCTAACTCTTCTGCAGTTTTAATATATTCCTTTACCAGCGAAGACGACTTTAGTATTTTGTCACTTTTAATACTGTGGAATAGGTACATTTTTATGATTGTAACGACTAAAAGTACATAGTCTTGACTGGAGTTTCAGTGTTCCAGAATAGATTAAATTTGCTGTATTAGTAGAAGAAACAAATATAACGCTTCCTTTAACGAACAAAATGTACCAACTTCTGCACATATTTTACATAAAACTACTTATTACAAGACACACTTTTCTGTGAGGGTTTTTAACATGTGACCTAGTAACACACTATCATCTCTCTGTCAACTGCATCCTATTACAGTACCGATGTAATATATGAGAACATGATTTCGCCCGTTGAACAAAGTAATTTGTCTGATGGAAATTGTTCGTAAGATGAACATTCCTAAATCTGAAATGAAATTACCATTAATTTCAAAGTAAAAACGTCTGACCTGTTTTTACCTCTCATAAATATCACGAAATATTTAGAATACGTACTATAAAATTATGAAAATATGAACAATATGAACAATATTTCGTTTTCATTATAATTACTGTTTGCTAGCAAAATAAAGTAAATTTAATTCAATTTATTCTTTATTATTAGTGTGCTGTATCAACAGCCAAAGGACCAAGTAAAGTAAATTAAAGTCATTTCATTATGCAGTATCGTGATTCACAGGGGAATGAACGTGTAGCTCCTACTCATTCTCAAACTCGGCACTAGATGGGAGTGAGTGGTCAGCGTCACGCCTCGGCGGTGCTTTACCCCTGAGCAAGGGACCCCGGTACCCATCGGACAGGAGACTGGATGGGCCACAGAGCCGCTCTGGACGTAGATGATAGAAGAAAGCATCTGTCGATGTTGGGATCGAATCCCGATAGTCTAGCACGTAGTCGGCCACTATGTTGACTGAGCTAAACTGCTCGTGTTATGTTAGTAATAAATCAAATTTTAAATTGTAAAGCAGTTGCAGTAAATAGAGAATCAATTTCACAACTTGAAATTGTCTTAGATTTGTCTTAATACAATTCCTAATTACTTGTGTACGTATAATAGTCATAAAATATCAATGATAAGAAATTAATTGGTTCTTTGACGTAAAGAAAATAACGTTCGTAAACTGAAAAGTGGGTGTACATTTACGTTACATTGTAGCAAAAAATTCGTGAATCGGAAGTTCATAAATCGAGAGATAGTTATATATTCTTTTTCATCACGTTCGGTTACAAACATCTATTCATAAGCACTCATTGAGATACTTGAGTGGCTACTTAGCGATGATTTGAGAATGACAAATTTGTTATTCTTTAACTTTTTTCTTTCTTTCCTTCTATATCATTTATATCTTATTATCTCTTAAGATTTAGTCCTCGCTTTGTGTTTTTATTTATTTTTTATGTTATTCCTCCCATTTATTTTCTTTTCTTATGAATTACCTTCTTCCCTCCTTAAGGTTTTGTATCTTTACATGAAATTCTTTTCCAGTATCATTGTGATCAAAGGAGACGCAGTGCAAGCTCTAATTTTACGTGGAACAGCTGAGTCGATTCGTCCTTATAATCCCTACTTTTAGTTTCGATTTGAGAACCAAAGATTTTTCTCAGAAATCCTTCTTTTAATAAATTATATTTTGGTATTCAAAATAGCAACTTAAAAAACAGTTTTACTTGATCCTGTCCTATCATAAGGAAAGAAATTGAAATTAAGTGGGAGTGGTTTGTTTGATATGCAAGCTTATCATTCGCCGAATATCCAGAGTTAAACCACAAACATGTCAGTCAGATTAGCCGGTAAACTAAAAGAGATTTGATCGCGTAACTATGGTAATTTCTTTATTACCTTATAACGTGTAAACATATTCATTTCGGGTTTACCCTATGCCACGTCTCGTAAGTCTCTGCTTTATTAAGATACCGGATTGCGTGACTCTCCTGTTCTACAATTCACATGCACAACAGTCTGGTTGCAAAGAGTTGCGTGCGTGTCTTATAATTTGTTTATGAATGTGGTAACAAGTAGCAGTTTTGTTCGATTCGTTATACTAGAGTGGATGGTGTTATTAAAATTCCATGTATTGCAGAACCGTTGGTTACATATTGACAGCTCTTGTAATATATGTAGATCTCTCAAATTCATCCAACTGTTAATTTGTGTAAGTAATAGAACGAATTTTAGAAGAATAATTCAATTAGCCGATAATGTTAGATTATATGTACAATGTTAAAGGATAAATTGCCTCTGCGCCTGACAACAAGGGAGCAGAGGAAGCCCACGCGTTATTGTCATCCACATTAGATGAAGGTGAGTGACAAGCTACATTCTCCAACAGTTTTCTCCCTCCCCTCTCCAAGGATAGAACCATCAGCACATATTGGATCGGAATTGGATTGCACCCCATAGTTTAGTTTTGACAAGATACAAAACAAAAATTGTTCCACATATAGTTACTTTACTGACATGGCATAATATAAACACTGCAACTACTACAAAGACTTTATGAAACACGAATTTCGAAGCATGCTTCCGCCATTCATTTCAGTCCTTTCTGTTCACGTCCTCCTGTCTAAAAATATGAAGACTAAAATATACAAAATTATATCATCATTAGGGTCTTAACAACAAGGTGTTGAGGTGAATATCAGGACAAAGGCTGCAAGTAAAACCGTGGAATTGTACAGTGAAGATCCCCATAATTTTACCTCTTCAGAAAAAGGTGAGTGGGATGGACGGGACATGTAGCATGACTGGGTAGACTTGTTTAGTCCAATGTTCTCTCAGCCCTTTCCGCGTGGCGTCATACTTAAACAGAGCTGATCATCTCACGGCACAACAAATTAATTTTCATAACGATTAATGTGGAGCTGTTTCTGGTGATATTCTCAGACTATTATCTCTAACATTTGCTTACTTTTCTCATTTAATCTCATTTATTCGATAAATCAACTTTATGACATCGAATAATTGTGTCATCAGTGAGTAATGAGTTGGAAGGGATTTGGAAATAAGCGGTTGTGTCATAATTTAATGTAGGCCTGTTATACTGTATTTTCTGTAGACCCAAAGAAAAATTACTAAAAACCTCATCCTCCAAGCAAGAATCTAAACCGAAATCTCCAGAATGCAACAGTTTTAACCACTCCGTGAGGCCCTCAGATAATTTTTATATTATTTTTTATTGGATGTAAGAAAATCATTCAAGGATTAGAGGAAGTAGATATAAATGACGGCGCAATAGTGAAAACGAATAAGAAAGAAACGGCTATTCTGGAAGAGCGCAGAATGTAAAACTTTGAAAGATGATATAAAAAAATTGAGACTGGGTTGCGTAGAAAAGAAATTGCATTACATAGTTAAACAAGGTCTGTTACTACCACTATGTGCATTGTTACTAGATATATACAACAAATGTAATTCAGAGTTTCTTGCCACTTTCATGAGATATTTACTTACGGAAGTTTCAATATCGACTCCGCGACTATGGAACATCGACACAACAACTCAGTTCAACAAATGACTAAACAGACCTGAAAAAGATGTTATTACTGTGGCAACACTATATGAAGTATTGCTAATTGTGTAAAAATATAGTTGTCTAGTAACATTTTTGCAGTATACAGGAGCACAACAGTTGAGAAAAGTTGGGTTAGATAGTTCATTAAGAATCAAAGGATGCAACATTTAACGGCATAGACTTTAAAGCATTGTCTTCAGCTTACCGTTCTCGCTGGATGAAGGTTTTAAACAGACAGAATTCCACTTTAGAATATCAGATATTCATGGTATTCAATGTGGCATTTGTCCTTTGGCTAGTAGCCTACTGGTCTTTCTCATGTTACTCTTTGTCTTCCATCTTGCTACGTGCAATGGAATGCTAGTGGTTGACATGGTACACCGCTTTCCCCAAAGGCAGTCCAGTGTCCCCCGCGGCGATCCACGGCATCTGAGCAGAAGGAAAAGTCTGTGCAGGATACAGTGTCAAGAGTAGCTAAAACTCTTCCATGCAAACAGCCACGGTGCCCAAAAGTACCAACTAACTCCATGGTACACAATCCTTTGAAAGGTAACACACGCTCGGCTAGTTAAGAAAGTCCCCGTCCTTTACGGAAACCGAAAAACTCACCCTGTTAAACAAAGCCCACAATTAAACCCTATCCTGAGGTAAATGAATCTAATCCACTCCATCAAAACTTATTTAACACATATAAATTTAATATTATCCTACCATTTATTCCAAACAATTTCTTCCTCTCTTCACAATGCGTGTTACAGGCCCCACGCATGACATCCTCCTCGATTTGAGTATTCTCTAACATCCGGAGAATATTAAAAATAATGAAGCTCCGTACTGTACAAATTTCTTCACTCTCCTGCTACTTTATCCATCTGAAGTCAAAATATTCAATCAGAACCTTTTTCCAAAGGCCCTCTTTCTGTGTTCTTCTCTTAACGACAGATGCCAGGTTTCACACCCGTACAAAGAACAAAAAAAAAACATAGTATTGTATGTTTCAGTATTTAAATTTTCAAATAGTATACGGGAAAACAAATCAGGCAATTCATTTTATGACATTATAAATTCAAATGTCGTCGGTACGTACGTCAGACATGCGAAAGATTAGTGGAAAAGCCACTCTGAATGCCAAGGCGTAAAGAGAGAATATTGCACCGGATATTTTAGAAATATGTTGCCTAAACTCACACAACATAGGCGGTGGACTCTCTCGTGAACACGGAAATAAACCTTTGGGTTTCACGAAAGGCGAGCATTGTCTTCCTTCGTGATCGACTATTTGGTGTTTAAGAACGGCTGTGGCCCGTGCATTGAATTAGTTCTATAATTAACAAGGCGTGTTAAAAATATAATTATGACTTAGGAGTTAATGTATATAAGATCCTTCACTATTAATGTAAATGTACACGTTTTCACTACTCGCTGGGATAATAAACAAAGACTTTGTTAATTAGCTTGGTAACTGTTACAGTAATATTTTTGAATGTTAATTATACGAAAGGCTTTCTTTATTTAGTAAAAATCAAACTGTGAGGATATTCTCATTTAGTATTTATCTACATCAAGTTTATAATTCATTCATTCATTTCAACTACAAGGATTGGGCAATAATTATATAATTATAATTTATTACGATATTAAATATAAGTACCTATCATATAATAAAACCAGTCCAATGTGTTTGATTGTGTTGACTTTTCCCATCGTATAAGTGTTTCTAATCAACGTCCGTCTTCAAGTGTTAATGTCAAACGTTCAGATTTGAACGATATTGATGGATCTGCAGTGTTTAACAATGTTATTTTTAACCTAGGGAACATAAGGTCTCCTAGATTAGCCTTTGAGGTGGGAAGTGGAAAGTAAACACTTAAGTAAAAATTAATACACCGATAAAAGAAGAGCTGAAAAATCTCACATTGCGAATTAATGATAATTATTTAATCTTATTCATAGCCTTTGACTTTAATCGTCTTTAACTATAAACATTTTTACTTTACTATCTTTAATATTATTTACCACCTTACTCATGGTTTTGTCTATAGAGTACTTTTATCGTTACACAGTCCTGTATTTATTATTATTACATGTATTTAATAATTATTTGTTTTGGATATATTTTGGCAAAATTTATTTAATTTTATACAGTGTTTGCACAAAGTCTATATCATGATTGCATGAAGGGGAAATAGTATCTGTTTACTAGCATGTTTGATCACTGAAACGACTCATCCAATTTGATCTAAATTTGGTACTGTGGATAAACACAAAGTTTTAGAGGGAATTTAAAGGTAGCTCATATCGGTCAAATTTTCCATAAAGATGGTAACATGATGAATAAATTATGATATATTTTTAACGAATTCCAATAAATGACTAACTATTGAAACCAATCTCATTATATGACGACATATTGACAAAATTCCTTTTAAATGATGCCACTAATTATATCGAATTAATTTAAATTACAAAATATATTAATTTTCCTTAAGTTTCAATTTGACGGTGTAACGTTTCAATAAAAATACTGTTGATGTAATCTTGTTAATACCAGCAAATTAAAATAAAATAATTTAGAAATTTTGTATGCATTCAAGTCCATGTAAACCGTCAGGCTTTCTCTTAGAATACAACAAAAATCCTAAGTATTAAAATATGTTTGACTAAAATATGCCTACAGCAGCTGTAATTATTTTTTATGCAACTCTCTGCTTCACTTTCTTCTTAATTAACACGTACTACTATTTTTCGCAAAAATATCCAAGAGACTGCAAGAAGTGACGAACCAACGCTCTATGAATAAGTGTCCGCTTGATGACACTTATGTTGACATCGTTAGTGTATGAATATATACCTATGTTTTCTAGACAAAAAAATTATAACCTATCTTGTAAAAATATACAGTTTACAGAATTACAAATTTAAATTATGCTCTATTTGCTAAAAAGTAAATTATTTTTGTTATTCTTTCAGAAATGAAAGAGAGGTTCTAATTAAAAACGAGAAATGCTCATGTCATTCTGTTAGATCCATAAACAAAACGGTTTATGCATTCTAACTTATTTTTTATTAACCATGAATATAACTTCAATCTACAGTTCCAATTTCATCCTTAGCTTTTATACTTGTTGCTTATACCGAAAATGATATTTTATCTCTAAATTTTGTGCACGTTTGTGTCAATTTATTACATCAAAATTATATCAGGCATTTATTTTGTGTGTTAAATTTAATAAACACGACAATTTGTGAGCTTCTACTCTCGTCTTCGTAATGCGACCAGATTTTATTATGACACTTTTTTGCGTTAATGACAATTCGCAATTGAAGCTAAAACATTTGAATGGTATATTTCTGTGTTAATTTCTAGATCACAGGTATAAAATATCAACTGCATTTAATGAGTTCAGAAGGTAAATACCAATGTAGTACAAGTATTTACAAGTGTGACCTGTGTTAATTTATACGTTGTTGGTCTTTGAATAAAAATTTACTTGGATATTATCCATCGTCTAGTAATAAAACGTAAAAAAAACGTAAAACGACGTTTCGGAGATGGGGCTCTATCTAGTGGGCCCCACTGAGTAGGAACCTGAAGACGGAGATAGAGCCCCCTCTCCGAAAAGTGTTGGTCTTCTTGATTATTTACTAAATATACAAATTTGCTTATATTGTGTAACTAGCTTCACACTGCGCAGAAGCGGAACTTATTTACCTTGTATTATGCTAGATATTTGCAGTAAAGAGAAATTTTTCATGTAGAAATTTGTAGATTTTAATAAGGTCCGTATTTTAATTTCAGTTAAAATGAATTTGTACAACGACTTACTACATCAAGGAATCTAAATTATGATTTATGTAAGGTGAGGTATGATACAAATCAAAATTAATTCCTCTCAGTAACATTAAGTGTAGAACCCGAATATCATACTTCGTCGAAATCTTTTGGGTGCGAAACGTGACAGTGAATTCCTCTGTAGGAGTTCGCCTTGAGATTTGTTACAAAGAGCGAACAGTGCACTTCATACAGTAATCAGGGTCTAATTAATGTTATTACTGTTAAATCCACGTTCTATGTTGCGTTACTGCTGTCTGAGGTTTCCTATTCGCAGACGTTCAGTTTTGGGGCACAAGTTGAAAAACTGTGAATGAAGCCAACTGAAATTAAATCTCATTTCTTAGCTTTATCTCGAAAAATGACGAAAGAAGTAATTCCTAGATAGAATGAAAGTTACGTAAGGTGGAAGTAAGAGGGTCAGAAATATAATTTGATATATTTAATTTCATACTCAATTTGCTAATGTTTAGGTAGCAAACTTTGTTTGTCTCGGCTAACGCAAAGTTCATTTGTTATAATTTACAGAGTTATAATTTATTTCTAATGAACACAGTGCGAGGATGTATAAAATTCGAGCAATACGAATCATTTATAAAAAGTGCAAAAAAAATGTATAGTGCAAACATTTGAGGAAATGATACAACTAATACGATAAAAATCTTCGATAGAGATATATTATTAAAATGGATCTAAAATATGTGGGATGTGAGGTAGTGGGCTATATGCATTACAGATTAAGACAAGATGACTATGCGGCCTTCTTTTGTGTACTGGAATGAATCTGATGATGGAGGCAGCAAGGAATTCTGAAACGTCGGTAAACTTCTATCACACTAAAGGGCGCAACAACTCAAAAGGCGGCCATCCTCAGACATACCGCCGTGAAAACCTCAAATCGTACAAGTGAATTTCTGCATCAGCTGAATAACTGTCAACTTCTAATTACCCTGTACAATAAATATATTTATTATACATACTAAGTAAAGCGCCCATTATTCCGACTTAATAAGTTATAATAAACTGTAATCTGATGCAATAAAATTACTTGATTTAATAACAGCATTATGAAAATCCTTTGTCGACGACAATAATTATCACAACTATGAGAAAATAAAAATTAGTGCCCTGCAAGGTACAGTTGATAAATTATTTTGTATCTTTTTTGCGCTAAATACACACACACACATATAAATGGCATCACACATCTTACTTCAGTTCTCACACAGATCGGTTTGTGAGTTGTATGGTGTCTTACCAACCACAGCAAAATACCGGGAAAGTTGTCAAAACTTCGTTTCACTCTACAGTGATATTCCACCTGTGTGAATGCAACATTTAAAGCACTCACCCATGACTAAATCAGTGTTTGTTCATTACTTTGAGCGTAATTGATTGTTTCTTGTTCGCGGTGGTTGTGGTTGTTAATGCTCGCACTAATTACAAGAGAAGCGGCAGCACTCTTTGAAGTCAAGGTGTTGCTTCTCATTTAGCGGAATTGACGTTTGGCGGCGTCTGGATCAGCAGATCACAGTCACGCTCAGTTTACCCCACCTGTCGAGGTTCCACAAATTGTTCAGCTAATAATTTTGTTCGACGCTTTTCTAATGGAATGACGTATGGAATGCTATAATTGAAGGAAACTCACATATGTTAGAAATGATTTTCTGTGAATTTCCATTCATGTATGGCAATAATTTATGTTAATTTTCTTATACTCTTCTAAAATTACCACCCTTAGCCCTCCCACAAAGTATTTTAATTTATGTTTCCAATAATTCCAATAAATATTATTACGCAATATTTATTCAGCCAAACCAAACGAGCAAATTACTTTAAAATACCTAAACTAAACTAAAATATAAAATTTTAACAATAGAATTTAGGACAGGGCAGGTGTAAAGCAAAGTGAACTTGAAAATAATAATAAAATTAAAATTAAATTTGTCCGTGGTTAAAAACCACACCATGCCAAGTGAATGTACAGCTACAAGCAATATTTCCTTTGTATGGTTTGAGGTTTTCACAGCGGGGTAAACATCTGCCGTACTACACAGCGCAACAACCCAGAAGACAAATCTTCATCGCCCTGATGACGGAGGCAGTATGACCTCTGAAACGTTGGTTAACATCGACCAGACTACACAGCGCAACAACCCAGAAGACAGAAATCTTTATCGCCCTGATGACGGAGGCAGTATGATCTCAGAAACGTTGGTAAACATCGACCAGACTACAGAGCGCAACAACCCAGCAGACAGAAATTTTCATTTCCCTGATGACGGAGGCAGTATGACCTCAGAAACGTTGGTTAACATCTATCATACTACACAGCGCAACAACCCAGCAGACACAAATCTTCTTAATCTTTTCTGTGTCACTAAATGAAGGTGATTGATTAGATTTAAGATCCGGCCACTTTACCCACGAGGAAAGAAGCGCGATATTTTTCTTATAGGAAGATTGGATCCGATTTGGACGTAGTGGCGAGAATACAAGTCATATCCTGCCGAAAATCAAACCGCCAATCGTCCAGCCCCTAAACGAAGCGTTATACTATGAGCCACCCCGGCTTCAGTATTAGCAAGGGTTTTAAAAATAATGACAAGATTACTGAACAAGAATTATGATAATACTAATTCAAAAGTAGTTAAAATATCTTGTGAGGTTTACGACTACTTTCTGTTACAAACTTTGGTTCAAAATGCTTCGTAGAATTATTGGGTTTGTTATAGCATCCCTTTACCCCGAAGTGGATGCAATCCATTTCTAAATAAACAAGGAAATCACAGTCCTTTCTTTGTTTATTTATTTATGGTTTATTTATCGGTACTGTCAGTATATCGCGCTAAGGCGAAATATTACGAGGTTTGAAATGAAATTATTATTATTTTTTAGCCAGACGTTGCTATCAGTTCTTTCGCGTAGGTAACCGCTGATCTTTGTCTGTAAATAAGCTGGCTCAGATTAAGTAGCGTTAAATGATGGGCTGATTAATATGCTTGAAAGAATATGGAATAAACGACCATGGTTTAATAGTTCTGTTCTTTCAATGAGGTGCTGAGGAAGACTTCAGTCACTGGACTGAGTCTTGAACCAGCGGCCTCCCGAACACAAAACAGACGTCTCAATTGCTCCGTTGCGACTTTCGTTATATCACCGTTTGTTTTTTGTCTAGAGAAAATAAATATTACGTTTTGTGTTCTTAATGATAATTTGTTGCATCTCAAAATAAATTTATTCGTTTCTTAGTTTTATTCACGCATTGCTGAAATTTAGTGGAGGAAATAATTCCAAGAACTCCAAACGTGCCAGTATGTTATCGTCAATGCAATCAGTACACATGGATGTATTACATGACACCTGCACTTCATTAAATGTTTGAGTTGCAGTCCATATTATGTAGGTCCGTTTACCATATCATAGAGTATCCTAGCATCACAGATGGAGGAAACGGCAATTATTGAATAAGGAGTCACAAAAAATTGACATAGTTTTGTAATCCAATTTGCAGGTTTGACGGAATGCTAATAAACACTACAAATACTAACATGTTAAAGCACAAAATCTTTGGTTTTGTCTATAAGTTTATTTAAGATCACACAGCATTAACCAATTTATCATTGTAATTGGAATGTGATGTTTTAGTTTAAGGTAAGAAATACATTTGTGAATATTTAAACAAACTTTGGGAACATTTTTGTATCTCTAAAATCTTGTTCTAAAACCTTCAACAAAGCCTGCGACACATACGTTAAAAAAACTTAGAGGGCTACTACGTTATTTGTTTCCTGGCCTTCAGGCTAGCAGTCAGTACGCGTATGGAATATCCAACGACCGGATATGTCGACACAGATTTTCTTGGTTTCCCTCTGCCTTTAAGCAAACGCTGAAATTATTCCAAAGTTCAAAGTCGCTGCTGCATGCTTTTCATGCAGCCCTTCCGATATAAATTAATAAAAACAATCCCCTTGCAACAGAAGTCATTACATTACTTAACTTTGCAAAATTATCATTTAATCACACGTTATTTATATGAGCAAGATAAGCCAGTATTGCATGGAAACATTCTGAAAATGAAATGATCTTCCTCCCTACAGGACACTATTAGGAAATTTCACACCCGAAAATGCCTCTCGTTTCTCCTCTTTAAATGCAGCGTCTCTCACTATTATGCTTTCACGTTCTCTTCTGTTTCTAAAAAGGACTTCATAGTATTAATAAACCGCAAATATTGGGCTGTCGTAAACTCAAAAATAAAGGATATCTTGAAAAAGTAAGAAACTATTTAGCTTATCAAAAAAGACTCTTCTAACAAAAATTGTTTTTATAAAAAATATGTGAGACAGTCCGTTAATTAGTCATTAAGTCATTTATTCAGAGAATAACTACTTAGTTCTTTAGTTAATTAGGTAACAGCTTCTGATGAGATTTCTAGAAGAAAGTCCAGTCTCCGAAGACAACAGCAGTTCGTTTTTCTTGCCCGTAAACAGAAAGGGTTAGAGGGTGGGAAGGGTCCCGCTAGAGCCCCGGGCCTCCAAAACCCCGCCCGCCATCCCCATAGCCGGGCAGCGAAGTACGCTGCCTCATATTGAACACTGCTGCTGCATGTCTCGTTCGGTCTACCCGGTGACGTAAGCACTTCCCCCCTCCGCCCCACCCTGCAGTCCGAGCTAATATCGACCTTCTCCTGAGCAAGTACTCCCTCCACTATCACGAAAAGCCAGTCACAATTCCAATGGACACAACCTTAAAAGCGTATTTTGCCAGGGGATTAAGAATCATTACATTCAACAGATAAGTTAAACATGCTTTTGCAGTCCGAACATAAATTCAAAATTTCTCAGCTAGTCAAGATTTCGCCTTGTGCCACTGTTCATAATCCTGAAGCAGATGCGTCCAACCGACATCTTCACTCCTAATCTTTCAAATACCGCTTTAAATTTTACTCATATCTATGTCCATGCCTCTCAAATTATCTCTGTACCTCAGGTTTTTCGACTGAAATTGTGTTTGTGTTTTACATCTCTGAAATGCTCGCTTTATGCCCCGTTTATATCAGTCTACTTCGAATTGACCTCTTAGTAATATCTGGCGAACTGTTGCTTTGTGTAATTTTATTCACACTTCTGTTATTTCTTCTGACTTAGGGTCAGACATTCTGCTCAACACGTTCTCAGACACGCTCAATCCGTCTGCTTTCCTTAGCGTGACAGCACAAACGCCATATCGGTACAAATCATATGACTTTATACTTAACATTTTCTTACACACTTAAGATTAATAAACCCTGACAAACTCAGTTCATGTTCGAGTGAAAAGACCGTTATTTCAGTTTGTTCTGTTCTGTAGTAGACAATTCTGTCTCTCGTAAACAATGAAACGATTAATCGGAATGACAGTTCCATAAAATAAAAAAAAATATTCTTCTAGACGAAGAGTTCTTAAGACACATTGAATACTCAAATGGCTCACAAATCTTTAAGGATCGTTTGATATCCGTATAGTGCTCATTGTTATTAGGCGTTATTTTAGATAAGAAGATCCAGCAACAAAGGAAACTTATCTTGAAAAATTGTTTTTGGTTACGAAGTTCAATCTAAACTAAGTTAAATCTAAACTGAAGAGCAAAGCAGTTATGAAAATTAATACATATTTTCTTCGGAGATGTTTGACTTCATATTAGGTTATGTAAAGACGAAGTTTCAAATACATACTTTTTGGCAAGATTTCAGGTTCTCATGGTGGAGAGTGTGAAGCTGACTGGCTTTTGAGGTGTTGCGTTTTGTAGTCTAATAGAATCTGACCGGCGTTCTAATATCTGTGAAACGCCAGTGAGTTTCTGCGAGACTACATGGCGCAACATCCCAAAAGGCATTAATCTTCGCGCATAAGTTTAAATTATACAGTGCAATAAGATCTGGGATTGGTCATGAATGATAAGTAGATAAGAATTTGGAAGGAAGCTAACTTAATAATTTTTAAGGACTTATCGCATTCGTCTAGAGGGACTGGGGAAATTAACCAAAGCCTCAGTCAGGATGGCACAAATTCGAACTACCTGCCTTCTGTATGCTAGTGTAAGGTGTTACCACTACACATTTCTGTTTGGTAGAGGAAATTTTTGGTTTATATTGTGTTATAGGTTTTACAGTTGGCTTCTATTGCGTTGAAGTGTAGATAGATTTTTTACTTTGAGTAAACTCAGCTGCTAAGTTTATATGTCGCTGGACCTAAAGTAAATAAAGATAAATACAAACTAAGATTACGAAAATGAAAATGAACTAAGCCGAATTGCTGTAACTGGTAGATTGGGCTATAACAAATTAATTGCTAGTACGAAGGAGTCTTCATAAGCATTCCCAAATTACTTGTGTTACTTATCTTCGAGTATGCATATATATATATATATATACATAACAAGTTAAAGTTTTATTTATTCAATTGCTGCAGTCGTAAATGAGTAAGAATTTTATTTTTTTAAAGCACACTGTGACAAATAAAACACGGAGTTAGATTTTGTCCGCCCTAAAACCTAATAACACTCTCAGCACATAAATCAATATTCGGGGTTTCATATAAATTGAAAGATCAATATCGACCTAACGGGGACCAAATATCGATCCATATCCTGATCTAGATTAATCCACTATGTCCCACTATATTTAAGTTAGATCCATTTAAATAGTATCCACCCATTTACGCTTATTTCTATTGAGTGACATCTTCTCTTAGGGCCTTCCAATAAACTTAGTATGCATTTCTCATTTCACCTGGGTGCTCTGCATGCTTCGTCAGTCTCTTCTTCCTTGATTGGAACGGATTAATAAATAACTTAAAACACATGCATCCAAAGATTTTATGTTCTAAAAATTCACAGAAGCAAAAGAAGGTTAAGTTGAGTCTATGGGATAGTATATGTTTAGTATAATTAGATTTGTAACAAAACGGATGTGTCTTAAATAATATAATTATACCTGCAATGCATCAAAATATAAGATGTCTGTCTTCTGCGTTGTTGCGCCGTGTAGTCTGGTAGAAGTTTACCGACGTTTCAGAGGTTCTTGCTGTCTCAAACATCAGGGCAATTGTCAGTATACACGGCTCAACAACCCAGAAGACAGCAATCTTCAGACTCACCGCCGTGAAAACCTCAAATCCTTCATCAAAATGTATATAAATTGAACTTATAAAATACAAACTAACGCATTTAGAAAAATATAGAGTAAATATTTCCAATCCTAATTATGCTTTATAAATTGTGACAGTAATTTTCCCAATGATGGCACTAAGTATCTGGCCATTATTTAGTGGAGTGTGATTCAATTACTCTAGGACACGCACAGAACTTTTGACCAGAATCTGTTTTGTCTCAAGACCTTAATCAATTGTTTTGGACAGTAACTTGTTTCTGACAGTTCTCTGCAAATAAGAAAAGAATATAATACAGAACTTGACTGCCTGGCAAAACTCTTAACAGTGGTAGATCTCACACAGATACCAAGACAAATCTTTGAAGCACTTTATTCTATATACCTTTAAATGCTTACGTAAAAATTAGCACATGTTTCATACTACGTCATCGGAATGTAGAAAAAATACTTATGCAAAGGCTGGAAGCTTCTATTCATAATCTGCTAATAAAGCCGATGAACACGTGGTCATATTCAGATGTTCGGGAACCGCCATCAAGGTACACAAATTTTATTACTCAAGATATTAAGGGCTAATTAAATTCTAAGAATGCTTTCTACCATCCAGTTCAAGCAATCTCTTTCCTCTCATATAGAAATATCAAATAATTATATAATTATAAATATAATCATACTTGTATTTATAAATATTAATCTCGGTCTCTTATATTAAAGGTACGACACCAACTGAATACGAGAAGACGTGTTAATTTAAATAATTGTACATAAGAAGCCAAAGTAACAGCGGAATGGAGAAAATTACATAACGAGGTTCTTCATTAAAGTTATAGTTTATCGAATATTATTAGGGTTAGTAACCGAGGAGTCAGAATTGGCAGGGCATATAGCAGGCACAAGAGAAATGTGGAATAAACTAAATGTTTTGGTCGAAAAACGTGAAGCAAAGAAACGACTTGGACAACTAGGTGAAATTAGGAAAAGGATAATATTAAAGTTGAACTTAAACAATAGTTATTATTTAAAATTATTATTTGTCTGGACGTTTTCCCATTGTACTGGTTTAAAAGGAGAAGCCACGACGTTTCGGAAACTGGACGGAGACTAGCTCTATCTGACGGGCCCAACTGAGTAGATATCTTTCGCCTGAAGACGGAAACAGAGCTAGTTTCCGAAACGTCGTGGTTTCTTCTTTTAAACAAGATGAAAGAAATTTCAGAGAAAGAATTATTTTAAGTGTAATCCACCATCGTCAGAACCCTTTAGAATTGAAAAGTTTCTGTGAATGGGGGTGTGAACTGAATACATTATTATTCATCAGCCTAGGTTTGTCTTTCTCGTAGTTTCCTAATTCTAAAGTAGTTTATTTAACATTAATTTGCACAGAATTATTTAATATACTTTGTTATATATATTTGCATTTCGCAAATAAGATGTAATCAGCATATTTAACAAAAACCTGAATATGTTTGTAAATATTAAGCAGAAATTTGTTTTAAGGTATAAAGTTATATGTTAAAATTAATGTTAAAACGTGCTAATAGGCCATTTTTGTGTACATGTTTGAATCAGTTTCTTCTGTTCATATTTCTATAAATCTTTAATTGTGATTGTTAATTGTGGCTATGTACATTCCTATTGGCATCCATTCTGATCGATTCTACAGTAGCAAGCGAGTTTCATGTTATGGTGTTTTTATGCGTTAACTATATGAACATTATGGTCGTATTGGAACATTTTTCTCGTCCCCGACAACAGGAGGAACCTGTTTGTGATGTGATGCCTGCTTACAACTGAATATCCATGGTATCTACTATCAATTTAATGTCATTGTTGCCACTCGACCACGATTTCATACAACCTATTTATTCTGCCTGTTGTATACAGACAATTGTCCCGCATGCCAAAACACCTTCCAGTCGTCCTATAATCTCGACTCCACCTCTGACAAAGTTTAGTTGGAAGGAGAATGACTCGGGTTCCTTCCGAGGGCTGCCTTGCTCTGCTCCACTTGCGATGCAAATTTTCCCTTTGATCGTCAACTTGAGGGACAAAGTCTGTCAGTCCATCTGCATATATTCTGTTGGAAACCTTCTAAAATAGTGGTATCATTAAAGTCCTTTCCAAAGATAACTTTGATTTATATTGGTTATCAAACTTTCCAAACTTATTTCAAGGCGAAAAGTCATTATCCTAAAAAGTTGTTTAGGTTTGTCTTTGTTTGTTTCTTTATTTGTAATTTATTTAATAACGCTATCTAAAGCTTAGACTACAGACTAAACGGTTGGATGATCAATGAATAATGAATTTTAAAAAAATTGATAGAAGCTGTTGCTGCTTAATTTGAGGATTAACTCGGCATTTTTCTGGAGGGGATGGAGAGAAGTAACCAAACCCCAGGTACTGTGGCCGGTTTTGGCCGGATATCTGAAACACCAGGCCTTCAAATATCATTAAATAACGTAGTAACCGAGCGCTAGGCTGCGAAGTTCGGTTCGTGTTCTTTATCGAGTGAGCAAAAGTAAACATGCAATTACAGAATTGAATTCAAATGGCCCCATGGAGCACCTCATTATGATGTTTCCTCCCTCCAGTCTCTATTATAACGAGTTGCTCCGTCTTAGGCCCAAATATTCCTCTAAGCAACTGTTATCGAAAACAATCTACGTTTCTCCTTAATATAAAGAAATCTGCGTATTATAAGTTACGTAATTATGACGTCTGTTCGGTTCAGTGCCCTAAAACTCTTTAAATTCCGCATTCAAAACAAATATTTGTAGGTACAAAATTTAATAAGGCTAAGTTTG
Source organism: Zootermopsis nevadensis (assembly GCF_000696155.1). The sequence goes on from NW_019059693.1 coordinate 1,500,244, forward strand.
AAGTATATTGTTTGTGTGTACGATGTGAGAAAGGAGAATTTTTCTCGGAAAACCCACTGCGGTTTCACCAACCTGTGAACGAGTATATGTTAAAAACCAGTGGTGCAATAAAAATGCTTAATTCCAGTCAACAAAGTGTTGGTTGTGTAACTGTCGAATCCAGTTTAGAGCAAACAACATCATAAAACAGTAATAGTTCAACTTGAATTGCGGTTTGTTACAGAAAGTTATACGTAGCCTTGGAAGTTAAATGGACTGTAAACTCATCAATAAATCAAATAAAGCAGGTAGAAGGGCTGGTTGGGTGAATTGAAATTTACTTGTCAGCAGTAATTTCCGAAGTTTAATCTTGTAAGCGACCAAAGAATAAAGACAGCTTCGAGCCATTACTACAAGGCGAGGTATTCAACGAAGATTAATGCGAAATGAAACCCCTAATTACACACCTTGAACAACGAAGTATGAAATCTTGGTTCACAATGGCCTACATATCTTTGCAATCACTGTTGACATTTGTAAGGAGAAATGCCAATAAAGATGCAGAGAAAGCGTATCTACTCATCTGTTCTTTCTCAGAATTACGCCAGATTTTGTAAAATAGATAAATTACATTTTATTCTGTTTTCATGTACTACTGTCGAATTTACGATTCCGAAGTAGAAGTTCCCATAGGGGAGTTCAAGGAGAATATATATCATATTTAAGTAAACTACTTATTTGCATTTATATAATTCTGTAGGGTAACATAAACTGTGAGCGGCCTGCCGTGGTGTAACACGGATCATTTCGAAAGCTGACGTCACACTGGTATTTGGAAAATAAAAGTTTTGCTATCAGTCTTACTGATGTTATGAAGTCACGATATCTTGTATTACCAGTGCTGAGCATAGGCAAATAAAATGTTTTGCTGCGAGCAAACATACTTTTGTTATACCATGTTACTTAAATTGTTTAAAGAAATCTACTTAGACCACTACATCAAAGTAGTGTCTAAGAGATTTCTAATTTGAAAGCAATAAAATGACTCAAATCAACATCTGATATGACGTTATTATGACAAAAATATGCATTTATAAAGGTGCTTCAATTTACATCACAATGAAGACCGTAAGATACATACAAGATCAAACTTTTTACGTACATGCCTCCCGTTAAACGTTCAGCAACGTTGTAAAACCATGGATTGCTGTGTATATACATAGCGACATTAGTAAACTGTAATGTAGTAGGAAATAAACATAAATATATTATCCATGACTGAGAATGCACTGGGAAATGTATTTGTTTATCTTCGCAGTTAAAATAATGCCTTTACATCGAGACTGCTATGAATGACTTCACTCGCTTGGAGGATAAGATTATTTCTCGGGCATAACCTAAAGTCTTGAATGTGATATGTAGAGTCAATTACAGCCAGATTCTCACCAGATGTTTCTCTAATTAGTAAGGCAGTACTTATAAGTTATTCTGAAATAACAGTGGCGTTACTGCCTAAATTTGCAAGAGTTAAATCGCTTTATATTTTAAAAGCTTTCTTTCGACTACAGCAGCTGTTGTCAACCTTTCGATATCTTGGCCCGCAACACCCATTTCTTAACGATGATGGTCTACCATGTAAAATGTTAAAAAAACAGGTTAATATGTTACCTAATTACATTTTTTACTAACTTATGTCTTTAATTCTTATGAACTAGTCATTTAATCATTTACTTTTAGCCTGAGCAGTGCATTAAGACAATCATTCAGCTAGATACATCATTGCTGCAGATTTTTAGTAATTTTCGGCAAAATCATAATCTCCTTTGAGAACACCTTGTCGATATCAGGAAGTGTTTCATCATCGTCATCATGTGAGGGTCAAGGATTTTTGGACTTGTGACCCGTTATGGCTTCAATCGCCCAGGAAAATTTTTAAAGGGCCCCTTTCTTCTTCTTCTTCTTCTTCTTCTTCTTCTTCTTCTTCCTATTGGTTTGTGTTTCAAAATTAGATGTAGCAATTTGTCCTTGTCCATTCTTCGTACTTGTTGGTTCCAATTCCTTCTGTATCTGTGAGAAAGTGTTTAGATATTTCACACGTAAAATATATTTAGTTTAGTTTCGTTTTCACTTGTTTTGACTGCTTTATTATTGTTGTATTTATTTTATCTTCACTTAATGACTCTATAATTTTATTCTGTAGTTGCTGAGTTAGTACAATAAAACAAAAATTTAATTTTACAAAAAAAAATCATCTATTGTGCGGTAAATATTTTACCACCACACACGATGATACAATACTCAGTCTACATATGTGTGCTGCACGAAGCACATAGGAGACCCCAAGACTGCGAAACTCGGACTAAGATTTTATTCCGATTTTCATTCATCTGATTTAGAATAATGGGTAACTTTCTCTGAAATGAGATATATAAGCGCATCTCGTATGTGACAGCGGTGTTAATATAAGATATATGTATGCATTTTCCATTTCATTGAACTAGAAGATTCATTACTGTGCCCAAAATAACTCGCCAATGGTTCGCATCGTGAGCCATTTGAACCCAATCCATACCCTTATCCTATTACTTTAAAGTAAACTTTGATGCTTTAATACCATTTACACCTTCTTCTCACAAGCATTTCCCTTCCTTTTACTTTAATATACGTGCTGTGAGATCCTTGACGCCATCACCTAATACACACAAAGAACTCTACGTTAATCTTGTTGGCCTAACCCACATATTCCACCTCATTTTCGTTAGATGTTCTGTTGCAAGCTGGCGGTCCTACACATAGTGTGTTACAAGCATAATGGCACACAAAATTCCATAAAACGTTTATATTTTCCAGAAAGACCATAGAACATGTTTTATATTGATTTTGCGATTAAGTGGTTAGTATTGTTGTCCCATATTAAGGTCTACTCGTCGGTCTTTTAAGACAAATGCTGGGGTATTATTGCAAAGGAAGGATACGAGCCCTTTCATCTACTTCTTACCAAGCTCGGTATTCATATGAGGGCACCGTTAAACTACCCATAATGTACGCTACTTTGTATTCCAGCACTATGTTACGTGTGTTAAGTTTATAATAAACTTTTAATGTTTTATTTCTACGAAGCAAATTATTTATTTTACAAATGTTACAATTCTTTGTGAGTAGTGACTTGTTTCGACATCAGTACGTAATTATCAGACTGTTTATTATATGTAACGTAAATATAATATTGATGTAAATTTCGTGTGAGCCAAGGACATGTTTTCGTTAACTTAATTGATTGAAGAAATTGCATGTGTTATATTCAAATACTTAGGGGAGCCCAGGGCAGAACGGGTCCACGGGGCAGAACAGGGTATCGGCTTTATTTCGTCTGCAATACGTTGCGATCTATCGGGACCGGGTGAAATACCATTAGCATAGATCACAGGGTTATGTCATGTTAATCAGCCATTTTGTGGTTACAGTTTCTGAAATAATCATCCGTGCTGAATTTCGCTTCTACATTTTTTAAATTTTCTCAAATTTTAGTGAAGGTAAAACCTATTCATTATTTACATCCACTTTGTTGAATGATGCATGTTACAAGGTGTTTTCTTGAAAGTCTTAAACACAATATTTTTATTTATTTTCATGATGTCACTTTTGTTGGGACAATCCAAATTTGAAAGAGTATTCTCGGGGCAGGATGGATACCCAGAGAAGAGGATCAAATGACAAGTTCCTGTATTGTGGTGATGTCTGTTCGCAGTCTGTTGAAGGGTGGATTCTGTATTCGTCTAGCTTGAAATGGGCCCATATCTCATGTGCAGGTGCTGATAGTCACGATGATGAAGAGGTTCACATGTGTGCCGTCTGTGTTAGGCCTAAGTAGATTTCAAATGTGTAAAGTTTCGACATTTTATATTGTATATTTTATTAATCTTATATCCTACGTCATAATTATTAGATAATCTGTGTTTTCTTACAACTTTTTCAAAGATGTATCAGCCATACCCCGTGTTGCCCCGGACACGGGGAAAAACGGGGAAATTTGCATATTTGCAAAGAAATTAATATTTAAAGAAACTGTAACTATTACAACTAAATTAATAACTCGTTATAAATTTCAAATAGGCTATAAATCCACTCAAAGCTCCTCCATGTGTTTGTCTTTATTATTGTCCCTTCCACATGCCTCCAAAGATTGAGTTCCTCGTTCTGCCCCGGGCTCTCCTAGTTAAATTTGAAGTAACAAAGTTCAACTAAAATTTAAATAGTAACTTTGATAATACTAATAGCATCTGGAGAAAAGAACGAATTATAATGTTTGTCATATTACAATTTTATCACAGTCCTGTTAAAGTAAAGTTTGTCCCGCTATACGCCATGTAGGCGATTGGGGTGAGTGGAGGTATAGCTCCTCTCTTCCTTGACCTCGGCACTAGATGGGGATGAGTGGTCAGCATTACGCCCCGGCCGGCTTTACCCCCGGGAAAGGACCCCGGTACCCATTGTATAGGAGGTTGGGTGGGCCCCAGAGCCGGTCTGGACGCAGAGGCTAAAGGAAAAATCCTCTGCCCCCGTCGGGGATCGAACCCCGGTGTTCCAGCCCGTAGCTAGTCACTATACTGACTTACTTTCTCTTTATTAGTCAATCACTTTCTCTTTAACACCGTTTTTCCAAACTCTCTCAATCTACACAGCCATTTTCATACTCGCCTCCGTGAGAATTTCTGATCTCATCAACAATCAAATTTTTCTTAGGATTAGGAACAAAATTTTGGATCTTTATAAAGAACAGGCAATGTAGTTAGTAGTTTTGCATAACTGTAACTGCGTGTGCAAAAATAATTCCGGCACTAATGAAATATGTAACAGACACATATGGGAGTTGAATGTACTAGAACTTTCTCGTGTGTTACATCTCTGGTGAAGGTATTTTTAACAGGATCTCCTAGGTGATTCTGATTGTGATGTCGCACAGTAGCGTACAAATTTATCGCCACTCTAATTAGCTAAGTGCTCTAAAAGTATGAATAATAACATAACCCGTCCTTTATGTGACTTTCTCCTTTAATTATATGTTCCTTATGTTCCGGTTAAGTACCAAGGCCGACAATTCAAGAGGTGGGCTGTGCTAATGTAATTCTTACTTCATACGAAAAATCTAGGGGTTTGTGGAGGCAGCAGCAGTTTAGAATCCATGAATGCTGTTTAACGACATTTTAAAGGCAGCATAATTTATGGCCTATAACGACAAATGGCAGAGTAATTATTAATTACGAACTGGGAATAAAGTCAGAGGAGCAGCCTTGTCCTATGTTCAGAAACGTTTCTAGAATTTCCCCAGCAAAAGTAAAGATTTAGAAAAAGACGAAGTTAAGAGTAACAGGTAACCGATCGAGGAATGATCTCAACGTCACCCTAGTTTTTAAACAAATAAATCGACCCTGGTAACTTTGTATGTTCAATGTGTATTCACTGATTGCATCGAATTGTAAGTCTTATTATGAAGTTTCTAAACGGCCAACATTGATCCTGTACTTTTACGAAACCAGAATATTTCATTGAGATAATTAAAAGAACTGCAGTTCGAAGCAATTCTGAACCGAATAAATGCAGTTCACAATTTTAGTAAAGTAAAGTAAAGTTTGTCCCACTATGCGCCCTGTAGGCGTTTGGGGGGAGTGGAGATATAGCTCCTCTGTTTCTTGACCTCGGCACTAGATGGGGGTGAGTGGTCAGCATCATGCCCCGGCCGGCTTTACCCCCGGGAAAGGACCCCGGTACCCATTGTATAGGAGGTTGGGTGGGCCCCAGAGCCGGTCTGGACGCAGAGGCTAAAGGAAAAATCCTCTGCCCCCGTCGGGGCTCGAACCCCGGTCATCCAGCCCGTATACTGACTGAGCTATCCCGGCTCATAACGTTGTCCTCTACGGATACTGAATTTCTCCACATTTTAAAGCAACCCTCTTTACTTTAGAACACCTCAGACATGACAGCAGGTCTCTGGGTAAAGATTCAGACCTGGGGTCTGTTGTAACACAAAGCCGGCTATTATTTCAAGATTTATTTTAATATTACCTTTCTGTGTATGAATATGTCTTCTAAGTTCCTGGGTACTTTCAGCTAACATGACCAAGAATATTTACACTTTTTTCTTTTCATGCATAAAACACGAAACACCTAACTAATCCTTGACATAATCATGGTAACAAAAATAGGAAAAATGCAGACTGCATAGCTCCTTGTTCTCCGAAATTTGAGTTGAACTTTCATATAAATATGTTTCCATTGTTTCGTTATAAGGTATCACTATTACGTGTTCTTTAATCAGAGAGAGAAACTCAGTTTTACTCTTAAGGAAAACTACAGGCAAAATGATACATTACCTTCAGAGAGACTGTTAAGCCTTTTTCAGTTTTATTATTTTAAGGTCCACACAATATAGTAAGTACTTTCGCTGACATTTTGAAGAATTTACCGGTGCAATAAAAATGCTACCAATGTAGGGGTAAGTTTAAAGTTTGTTCTACATTTATTATTATTTTTATTCAATTCCACTTTATAAATCAGTGGCTACCAAAGGTGGGTAAAACTCCTAATACATTACAAGTTGAAATTAAAAAATAATACTTTCTTCATCACACTGAAACGTATTGCACAGTCGCCACAATTTAAGTTATATTACATTTAATAAACGGTTGCCATAAACATTTTAAAAACTGCTTCGAGTTCCTATAGTGTTTGTCCAAAAACACGTTCACACGATCGCAATATTGGTATTCTGACGGGATTTCTTTCAAGATACTCAGAGTAGCTTAGCTTGATTTCCAGTTTACCCGTCACAAATTCAATTTATCTTAACTGAACAACTTTGTGTTCTAAACAAGCAAATGAACTCATGTAACCAAACCCGAATGACGGTAGTAAAAAGCCTAAGTAAATATGACTTAATTCCCGTTTGGTTTAACAGAAATATTCAGCTTTCTCTCGCAATTTGTCTTGAAGTCCCTAGGTCTCTAAGTTCGTAACAGGGGAAGTTATCCTCTTATATCTGTTGTGTGTTAAGAATCTAGAAGTGTATGAGCTTCCCAGAAAGACGCTTACTTAAGATTTTGTTCTGCTACGAAATTCTCGTGGGAGTCTGAAGAAAGAAACATCTCTCTGGCTTTTTTCATTCCAGAGACGACCTTAAATTGGTATAGCTATCATAAAGGTAAATATTTATCGTGTTTAGGATAATTTTGTAAATGTTTGTTACGATTGGTTATGTGAGTCATTGGCAGATGCTGTGATATTAAATGATCTCCAGTAACCAAAAATACTGAAATTGAATGCGGTGAATGTTTATGTTTCAAACCAAATTCCTTTACAATTTACTGTTCATTTTGTAACAATTATTTAAAGTTTCGGATAGAATTGGTAGTACGAGGTGCGATCGGAAAGTTTCAAGACTGTGTCAATAGAGGGCGAACCGGATGTAGTGCGAGCTTCTGCCGCTAGGGGGTGCGGCCTACATTCATAGTGAATCAGTGTGCCAGCCGACATCATCGAATTAGCATTTGTTTCTTAGTTACGGGCGTTTTGGTAGTGCATTACACCGACCCTCCTGCGATTTCGGAATGGCGGATTTTCATGAACAAAGAGTGTGCATCAAATTTTGCCAAAGACTCGCCAAAACGGCTACGGAAACCTATGAAATGCTAAAGCAAGCATTTGGGGAGTCCGCAATGGGTCGTGCACAAACTTTTGTGTGGCATTCACGTTTTAAAAATGGCCGAACCCCTGTCGATGATGACGAGCGTTCTGGACGACCATCTTCGAGCACAACGCCCGAAAATGTTACGAAGAGTCGGCAGGCCATTCACGAAGATCGACGTCGTACCATAACGACTTGTGCGACATTGTTGGGATAGACTATGGGA
>NW_019059693.1:1515781-1527906 GCF_000696155.1 Zootermopsis nevadensis
TTCAATATAACACCTGATAGTTGTTATGAAACACATATTTTCAGAGATTTCGTAACATGTAGTCTAATTCTATTTATTACGGTAAAATTTGTTAGCGCTATGCGTAGTGTAGCACAATGTGATGAAATAAATTATAATTTTGCGGAGGCGGGTGTATATTAGTTTATTCATTTGTTTGTTTAACGACTCAAGACTATATAACATCGAATGATACGACCACAAATAATTGCACAAGGTATGAAAGCAAGCAATCGTGCCCTAATTTAAAGATAGTTCCGGAATTTTCCTAGAAAGACTGAAGAAAATAGCGAGAAACTTCTTCAGGATAGTCGGTCTTTCGATCGATATTTTAAATCGAAAATTTTAACCTCTTGACCGTGACGATGGCAAATATTAGAGTACCTCTCAACTCCGAAATTCATCTAAATAATGTTTTAAGGATCGACTTTATACCGCAAAGGAAACGCATCACGCCTCCAACACGAAGATCCAAAAGCAAAATAATCATTGTTTCTTTTGAGAGTTATAGTAACAGTACAGTTAGATCCACTTTCTGTCGATTGAACACGGAGTAGTTAAATATTAAACTTGGTTGCATATATTGCTACCAGTAGGTTTTAAAACATCAAACCTTGAGCAATGGGGTAACTTGAGGGTTTAGACATCAGGATTTCCTCTTTTTGTTTCACCAATATATTTGATTCAATATAAAAACCAGGTGGATCAAGGTATGGCCGAAATTTAATTTTACTCTGTTTCATATACAAAAAATATCACCCGATGTATTAGTGAAAGAACGGTTTGAATCCTCTGTTACAATAAAAACCAAGCCAAAACACGCCATTCCACGTTGTCCTCTTATACAAGAATCTGAATTTTTAAACATGGTTTCCGCTGTGTTCCAAAAGTCAGATGCTTTTGTGCCCTGGCTTTGAACAGCTACCGCAAAATCAGCGACGCGAGTCTTCGTCATAGCGCGGTGTACTTTTCTATGCTTCATGCGAAAGACTAACTAAAACACACTAGTATAAGGTAGTTTGAAATTCGTATACTACTTGATTATTCAGTATCAAATTGAGAAGTTAGGTTTACCTAAGTTTACTTAAGCACATCAAACTAGTTTTGTGACATCAGAATAGGGACTTCGCGTCACCCTGAATTCCAAAACATATCCCCTCTCTCTGTCACGTGTAAAATTCATGTCCAAAGCAGCCGACGAGATGCTTTCATACTTAATATTCTATGAGTGTTACATATTTAGTTGATTGACACAATGGGGAGGCGCTCGGTTTAACCGCGTTCTCCTCGTTCCTTTCGGGTCACAAGTTATGTGACATTGAAATTACTTTGCTTCACTCTCTCAGAACTTACTAATTAATTGGCTAACTCAATAATAAATTAATTACTCTGTATCGAATTAACTTACTACAATGAACTGATTATGTAACTAATTAACTAGCACCTTGACTAGTTACTTGACTGAATAACTTACTAATTAATTGTCATAATAATTTATTGAGTGTCTCATTAATTAACAAACAAACCCCTACATTAGTCATCTTATTTACCAATTTATTGACTAAGTAATTAATTAACCAACTTGTTACGTATTTCAGTAAGTCGCTATCAGAATCACTATTGGACTATAATAACTAATATACTAATTTTATAACTCCCTAAATAATGAATTAATTAACAAATAACATATAAACCTCTAGCAGTTTAACTCGAAACATTAGCAATTCTAACTTAAAAGTCATGCTTTTACTCGATTGTGAACTAGTTTATCATGTCAAGATCATTATTTTGTTTTTCTAAGACAAATCTTTCTAATATTTCATGGTTATTTGCGAGAGCAACTTCTTTCTTTCCACAATTATACGACCTCCTATCCGATTTCTTCCCAACCGAGCGCAATAGTAGAACACTAACTCCATTTGCCTTGTCTTCGTGAAGTATGTATTTGGTTCGTCTCACGGTTAGAACTCTGCAGTAGTGACAGTTATTATTAAGTTTTCCTCAGCCTCACCTTGTGAATACAACGTAACAACTGCATGATGGTTACTTTCTGCTAATCTCTCTACATTTCATTTTATACCACATGACATTAAAATCTGATATTACAACTTATAATAACCGAAATATAAACCAACAAAAACGCTACAATATCTGAGAAGGAAGAGTTTCAATTTTCCGTTTGTTTATTTGAAGCTTAAAAATGGCTGTTTTCCGCGTTGTAGCTTTGTGTAGTCTGGCAAGAGATTTACCCTAATTTCAGAGGTGCGTTCTTCCTCTTTTATCAAGGCCTTGCAATCTTCACATTCGCCGCCGTGAGGCTTAAAACAAACACCAACATAGATCAGGCGAAATGGCGGTCTTCAGGGTCAAGAACTAGGACTTACGGAATACAAAACAGGGGAAAAAATAGCAGAACCCAACCTCTACATTCTGTTTCGGTACAGAAAAATTAGAAAAAATACATTCTGTTTCGGTACAGAAAAATTAGATTCCATCAATATATTTTCGTGCTAATCCCAATGTGCTTTTGTCATCTGGTATATAAGGCACTGAACTGAAGTAATCTCCTCATAACACGTGCTCAGACTTCCTGTTCGTGTCGTAGCTTCCCGTTTCTAGTTTAAGCTCACCCTTTGTGCTGGTTCTCTGCTAATGACAGCATTAACTACTTCATTTAAGTTCGTTAATTACACGGCTAAGAGATCCTCTAGTGCTTTACTTCAGCACTGTACACCTCTGCTTTGCACAAATGCAATCGTGCGTAGAGAAGAAACACATTCCGATACTTCCAATATTCTCAAACATCTGGAAGAAACTGAATACTTTAGATTAAACTACGCAAAAATGATGTTCAAAGGTTAGCTGTTTCGAAAACGACAGACAGTCATTATTTTTTATAAATGGCTTAGAGTTTCATGACTATCTAAATTAACGTCTCTGTAAACTTTATTCAAGCGGTTTAAATAATGTTTTTTGTAATAATGTGTTTTTATTTACTAAATACATATCTAAGATCGGCAATATTTTTCTTTATAACTTCAGTTCTAGGCGTCAGGAAAAATTTCCAAGCACCCGATTAGTATATATTTGCAGTTAATTTTATATATTAGTTTTCGTTATGTCTTTGTGTCCATCCATACCTACCTGAGCAGTTTTCATTAAATTCAGTATAATGATAGTTACACTGAATTTTGTTATACATTTTAGTTTTGATTGACTTTACATAATTTAATGGTTACTTGAAGTATCGAGAAAAATGTGGAAGAAACATTAAAAGTATGATATAAAAAGGATTTTAGGGCGGTATGTTTATGTACTGACTCAAGAGTGCATTTAACATCAGGCTTTGCTGTTAGCATTATTGAATCATCTAATTATGGTACCAGATAGTTAGTTAAAACCTATGGAATTTTAGCATACGTACCACACAATACTCGATGTAAATTGAAGGTTATGCAGTGTTGAACTGTAAATCCTTTAATCTAATCATTCCAATGCTATTTAAATTAATTCGGTCGTTATTAACTCCTGTCGGCTCTGTGTTACAGCGAACAGATTTCTCTCCTTTAAAATGCCTAGCATGCGAGGAAATCGAATACCTCACGGTCGATTGCTACTCGATCCTAGTAGTGAAGGAATATCAGAATCAAATAGGGGTGGTAGAATATCTCCAGAATGGAAAAGTGCTTTTATTCCGTCGTGTTAAATTTACTTCTAGCTTTAAAAAAAAGAGTAAGCAACCCATCTTACTATTTCTTTGATGTCTTCCGAAGATGATAACGCTTTTCACTAACATGAGGTAGTTAAGGATGGAAAGTCAGATCCTATGATGCCTGGTGGGAACGAATTTACTCCCGTGCATTCTCATAAGAACGCTGATATACTTTGATTATATAAATAATATTTTATAATTGTCACATTATAAAGGTGGGATATTTGGTTCGAACTAACACGTTCTTAAATAAATAATTTATTTTCTGCTCACTTAACATCCCAGAAAAACGATGATCCTAAGATATACGCTGAAATGATGATAATGATACAAAACAACAGGCAAAGGTTATTATTTAATGGAGTAGCTGTACACATAGCTGTAACGTTGTTGAATAACTCAATGTCTTTTACGTTAATTTTTTAGATACAAATCTATAGTTGCAAATGGAATAGTAATACAGACCTCACACTTCTTCTCCAAACAACACGTTTTATTTCGTTAAATATTTACTGTAACGAAAAGCGATTAAAATAAATTCTGTATGTCCTTTGATTTATGTTATGTATTAATATATAATAATATATTTGGTTTAGACTATATACAGAGATCTGTGGCCGCCTAACACCAGGTTTTCACGGCCACAGTCCTTACATACGTAGCACTATTCGCACTACTGCTTACTACAACTATTCACTAATGCTACTCTACATGACTATTTCTTAATCCCTAATACTATTTACATAACTCTTCCGTATTGTTCTCGTGCCTTCTACCCCAGTGGCAGTTCTAAATTCCTAATTTTGACCTGTCTTATAGTTTGTGTTATGCTTTATAATATAATCGTTTTCCGAGAATATGGATGGAATTCTGTTCCAGTTTGATTTTTGATCGTAATTTTATTGCACTTACACAAACCGAAATAATTTTTTCTGAAATAATTTCTTCCCCTGAGTCCGTCTTTTTGAAAGAAGAGTCAAATCGAAGATGGCCCTGATGATGGAGGCAGCAAGGACTTCTGAAACGTCGGTAAACTTCTACCAGACTACACGGAGGAACAACCCAGAACACAACCATCTTCCGTCTCACAGCCGTGAAAACTTCAAATCCTACATAGTCTGATCGCTTTTCTCATTGTGGTTCCCGCGTGAACATCATTATCAATTTAGTATTCATCTCTGTAATGTGACTGAGGTTAACTCGCTTTAGTACATGTTAGCATAAACGCTACCAGGATTGTAGGTTAAAGTTTAATAATTTTATTTCCCTTGCAGATTATCAGACGTTGTTTTCATGCGGGCCTTAACCGATGGTGACGAAACGCACCTGAAATTATTTCTATAATAACTAGGAACACCAGCTGTAACAGCTTATTAATTGGGCCTGCCCGCATAACGATTTGACAGATATGGAGACAAAGCAATGTGTTCCAGTTCAAGTCGATAAAGCCGCTCAATTGAACAGGCCTCACGCTTGTATGCTACAGCATTCAGCGTCTACCGTAATATCTGAACATTGTGCTTCATTACAACACAGTCACACTGGTATATTTATTACAACACAAGAGCAAACGCATCTATAATGTGCTTTATGTTTACGCGTTTAGCCTGTGTTATTACAATCACCTCAGAATATGGAGGGAAGAGACCACATGGGAGACTCAGCTTTAAATGGGAGGATAATATTAAACCAGAATTTAGGAGAAAAGGATGTGAGAATCTGGATTAGATTCGTCACGTTCAGGCAGGAAAATTTCCAGTAGTGCGATCTTGTGAAAATGGTAAAAAGAAACCTTCGAATACGATAAACGGAGGTAATTTCGTGAATAGTTAAATGGGTATAATATTTTCAATAAGATATCTGATTAAAAAAATACTTTATAGTGTTACCAAGAAACAGGTATGTTACCGTTATGCATTCTTTTAGTCAATATTAATAATAATTCATGGATTTTCACTCACTTCGTATGAATGTCATGCCACTGGATGCCACCTTACCTTTCGACTTCCTGAATTTCTGTTTCTGATACTACTTCCACGGCGGAAGAAAGAACGTACGAGTTACTAGAGCAGGATCCTCGTACTATGCATGGCATTACACTTTCTTAAAAGATGCGTCTCTTATTGAATAACTTCTTTTATAATGAAATAACGACAAAATAAACATCGTATCCGTTATAAAAATTGATAGGATTTATGAATTACGAAATCTGGATTTCATTGATCTCTACATTTACTTGAAACATTTTCGATGTAAATACACTTTCTGTTTGTTTTTTGGCTTTTGATATGTATCTATATGTGTGTGTACTTATATATAGTAAATAAAGATTTGTTTATTGTGATACAAGTTTTGTATAAACACAGACAAAGCCGACGGTTCCGAATGCAAAGAAAAATTTCCATCGCATACAGGCTACTATGAATTGTCAATAGCATGATGTGCCAAGTTAACGCGTACGGCGTGACCTTGTAACATAAACTAAATGTCACAACCCCAAACAAAAGGCCATGCAGTGTATGGTGTGAAAATCTCTGTTTATCCATTTATCGCTGAAACGTAAACTTCCGGTCCGGTCACCCAATCAACTGCAATATCCCCCCTCCCAAGCCTCCAATACTTGTTTGTGACGATCTTGCTATATGGTTAGAGACAGGCAGAATGTTTGTGCTCGACATTATATAACTCCTGGTGAGAATGGGACACTAAAGGTTGTTTTCGATTGAAGTTGCGTTGAAGCTTTTTTTTAACATTTGTGCAGCTGAACAGATGAGAATTTCATACCTAGCAGTATCAATCAAAATAATAATTTGGTGGAAAGTTGTCTTTCTTACAGTACGGTTCTTTAGATCTAGACAATGGTTACCTAACACATTTAATAGTTTCTTCGTAGCAGTAAACAGTAATGTTGCAAATAACATTATTAATCATCGAAGGACGCAGTAATCTTAATGGAAACGCCATGAAACTGCAAGGCATTCTAAAAATGTAAGAGACAGGCGTTTTTACGTTTAAGTTCAACAAGTTTGGTTTCACAATTTTCAGTACTGTGGCTGTAACAACACAGTTGAGGTCAGAATTGTAACAAAATTACAATATATTATGGTTGATTATATCTTACAATAAAGACTTACTTCTCTTTTGGAACTACCGCTTTAAACTTCCAAATTTCCAAGTGCTGTACTTATCTGTCAGATCACAATGTAGATTCATTTTCTCATTAATTTAAATGTGCGCAATAAATACAAATAGTTAATTTACAATAACAGCAGCAAATTAATTCACTGTGTTGCATCAGTGTTAGATAAGCTGGAAAGGCAGTTGGGATATGCCGCGTTTGAATCTCTACGGACGTTCTAACTGTCGCTCTTGATGATTATATCTGTCTTCAGTACGTGCTGAAGAGTAAAGATCTAACGCCATTGAATATCATAGGAGCACCTTCATCGTTTAAAATTCGCAATGATTTCGCCTCATTCTATGGTTAGTAACTTGTTAAGCTTCGTTACGTAATCAAATATTTTTTAACCGGCGTGCATTCACATGCGTAAGCGTACTCGGCGATTTTAAATTAAGAGCATTACTATAAGAGGTGCTACCAAAACGTTCGGGGAATTTTTATTCCACGAGCGAACCGGTTGTGGAATGGCCTGCCGCCGCTAGATGGGGCGAGCAGTACCCTTTGTGAATTAGTGTGCCGGATTTTAAGGAGCAAAGAATCTGCATCAAATTTTGCTTTAAGCTTAAGAAAACTGCAGTAGAAACCCACCACATGCTTGTGGAAGCATTTGGTGAGAATGCTATGAGTCAAAGTAAAACTTTCTTGTGGTACAAACGCTTTGAAGATGGACGAATGTCTGTCGACGACGATGAGCGTTCAGGACGACCATCGACAAGCACAACACCGGAAAACATCGCGAAAGTGCGAGAGGCTATGGTTGCAGATCGTAGACGAACAATCCATGATGTTTGTGCGATTTTAGGAATATCTTACGGGTCCGTGCAACGCATCTTGTCAGACGATTTGAACATGAGACGCATTGCTGCAAAATTTGTGCCGAAACTGCTGAGCAGCGACCAAAATGAACATCGCGTTGCTGTCTGCACTGAACTCAAAGATGAAGCCAGAGATGACCCCAACTTCATTTCCAAGGTCATAACCGGTGATGAGTCCATGGACTTATGGTTATGACCCTGAGACCAAGCAGCAGTCGTCGCAGTGGAAGTCGACAAATTCACCGCGGCCACAAAAAGCACGTCAAGTTCGCAGCGAAGTGAAGTCCATGCTGATCTTTTTTTTGATATCCAAGACATTGTCTACAAGGAATTGTTGCCCATGGTCAAACTGTCAACGGGAAGTTTTGAAGCGGCTACGGGAGAGCATTAGGCGGAAACGTCCGGAAAAGTGGGAGAACAACAACTGGGTTCTCCACGACGATAACGCGCCCGCTCGTTGTTCGACAGTTTTTGGCTTCCAAAAACACGACAGTGGTTCCACACCCACCCTATTCGCCTGACCTCGCCCCCTGCGACTTTTTCCTGTTCCCCAAAATGAAATTTCGATTGAATGGCCGTCGTTTTCACACAATTGATTAGATCCAGGCAGAATCGCAGGAGTTGCTTAAAACACTCTCACTTGAAGACTTCCCTTCATTTAACAGTAGTCCACAAAGTGTGGCAGGCGGGAAATTAGAGCGAGATTATTTTAAGCCTTTTTTATCTCATCGACTTGTTCAACAAATGTTATGCTGGTCAAATGAAGGAGAGCATGATTTGCAGAACTTGTAACATGAATGGGGTGTAGAGAACTTAATATAACATTTCAGAAGAGAAATCCGAAGGGAAGGGGAGAACGGACGATAATATTAAAATGGACCAAAATAAATCATGTAGTTTAGGTTGGGAAAACGAGAATTTCTGCAGCCGCTGGATTCTCAATATGAAGGTCAATGTATTTATTCCTGTACTTTTCATTCCAAATTTCTATTATTACATTGAACAAGAAACCTAAATGGAGTGAATGTAGTATAATATTTTGAAAATTAATAAGTGTAGGAAATTTGAAGAGAGTGTTTCGGACACCACCAATCTATCGGGCTTCGAACCTATTACATGTAATCCAACCAATATTAGTGGAGTAAATCACACCTTTTAACTTTCCAAACATGTATTACACGAAACAAACCGATTAACTCCATTGTTAATTAAACTTGAAGAAAAAGTTGGCGGTTGTTTTGAATACAGCCAAACAGATGTAGCGACACCAGCATCGACGGACGGGTCCAGACGCCTTCTCTCACAAGCGACGCGAGGTGGGGGGGGGGCGCATGCGCGTGACTTTAGAGACGAAAGGGTATGAGGACTACAGAAACGAGGTTTGCGCCCAGTAAGTCGGCTGCGGTAGCTTGCTGGCAGCGGTGACGCTACAGAGAAGTCAGAGAGAGTTCGTCTTTACTCTGAGCAGAGGTGTGAGGAGCTACGACGTGGTTCTCAGTTGGTGGTAGTCTGTTTCGTAACCGGTGTGACCCTCACAACGGGAGTGTACTTTCACCAAAAGGATACGCCGTTCAGTTATAAACAACTGCTTTTCTTCCAAGTTACGGCGGGAGCAATTTGTCCGACACGAAATACCCAGACCTTGGGGGGGTAAAAACGCTATATTTCTCCTTCTTCCCCTCCTACGAAGGCGTGATTGTGTCAGATACTTTAGTTGTGTGGATATGAAAATACAGTGAGGTGAACCCAGAATACGGTGTGGGGAACGGGTTCTAATGCCGGAAACTTTTATTTGTTTGTGATCACACTGGTTTTTATGCTGTTGAATATTTTAATCAGCAGTTGAAACAGAACTTACGTGTAATTGTGATCTGTGTTTTTGTTCGTGTTCAGTGTTGTGGTTACTTCTCCACACTTCTTTCGACCGCCGTTTCGGTCTTCTACAATTCAACTATAATACTGATATACATTAACAACTTATTAAGAATGCGCTCATAAAAGAATTGGCAACTATGAAGTATTTAGCAATAGAAACAGCACATAACTGCGTTTTTAACGAACTGCATGTTACGATTTAAAAGAAAATTTATAACAACCTGTGATTGTGGTCAATATTGAGGGTTATTGCATGTCTGAAGATAATCAACGATACTTGTGATACACGTTTAATTTTTCTTTAAAACTGATTCACTGTTTATAAGACAGATTTATCCAGAGTAATTGCTTCTACAAAATACTAATTTCTACGCAAACACAAGTTTAATATCGCCACACTTCACTGCACCATCGTGGAACATGATGTAGACAAGTGGCATCTCTTATTGTTAGAGGAACACCGTCATAGACTTTCTTGAAAAGTGAGCAATTAAAAGCTGTGTCTGTAGCCGGAATTTAAGTGGTTGCTGAGTACGTAAATTATAAAATTATTCAAATCTGATCTAAATTTTATCTGTTCCTGGCGATTAGTTCTATGTAATTTAAGAAATGTTAGAAAATCATTGAACACCCTTCATTAGGATATAAAACACTTGGACTCGATGCGAGAAATATCCCAGAACTAATTGCAACATATCTTATATATAGCAGAGGAAACGTTGTAGGCATGTGAACTATTTGGTAGTAAATATTAGTGAAAGTTAAACATGATTATCATGTAATCTATCAGATATTGGTCAGAAGATAACATATTAATTCTCTTCACTATAACACAGGAGGAAAGGTCTATTTATTTCACAATTGAATATATTTTCTTTTGTTAATTGTATACCAGCAAAAGCAAAGAAATTAACTGTTGAATTCGGACACTCAAATAACAAATGTAATGTGAAATGTCTATAGTCCCATCACTAGGAAACTTAGGACGCGTTGTACGCAAATACGCGTATTAACAGAAGCTGTCTCATTAACTCAGATGGTCCGTTTCTGCAGCGTCAGACGATAGCCGGCAACAGCGAATACGTCTATCTTCAAAACATTTGTATAACGTACTTGTAAGGGACGAAACACCACAGTTTGTATTTGTTCACGTGTTTCTGTAAGTGAGGAGGGGGTCGTGGCCGCTGTTTCGTGTGCCATGGGACACGGGTGGTGGGGGAAAGAGACGCCATCAGACGCCGCGAAGCCGTCTTAACGCCACACCCAAGCTTCAAAGAGGCGACACGAATACCGGACAGTAATTAAAAAAGTTTTGACTGACGGATATAAACAAATTACGTTATAGCAGATTTGGCTGGGTAGTTACGAATTATGTAAACGCAGTTTACGAGAATATTAATTATAAGTACGTAATAGTATTTACAGTATTTTATATAACCCACATTCATATATATTTAATATAGGTTCACATATTTTGACTGCGCTGAACTATATAACTTTGTAAGTAGAGGTTACCTGGAAAGGGCTGTAACTAGCTGTCGTATTGGCACAGTAGAAGTGCTGTAGTTTTCGACGGAAACTTCATGATTCTTGACAGATGTGATGGTATACTAGAATTTCGTATCATTTTAACTCTTAAACAGATAACTGGAATATTTAATCAATCCTAAATAAGTTTATATAAAAATTACGTAGGAATGTAGTAATTAAAACAATTAATCGTGACTGAACCAAATTTTCCTGCGTGATCATTTAAGTAGAAGGAGACGCACAAGATTCAAAACAAGCGAAGGCATTAAAGTGCAGAATTAAATGTATATGAGGCAAATTATCGACGTAATTAAAACAGAACTGAAACAAACACCAATTTACTTTGTTGCATGTTGATACACTGTATTATAACTGATCCGTAGTTCCTTGTTCGAATCTAAATTTACAAAGTAGGAATGCAATAGATTTGTCTGTGATCGGAGTCGATACTGCGACCATCACAGTGAACAAATGATGGTATTAAACCAATATTACTTGTAAATAGATATGTGTGAATTTGATTCTTTCGGGATGACACTCATGTTTTTATAAAGTAATTCGATCATTTAAGAATAAAACTGATGTTAGTTATATATTCATGCTACAATTTATTAATTATCTGTAGACAATTTTTCTGACGTAAAATGTACAGTCGAGTGTTGTTTTGTGTCAAACACTAAATACTTGTTATGGTAACATATACATAAGTGTTCGTGTTATTTTCATAAAACAAATCAACTAAACTAAATCATAAATCTAAATACGTTCTTGAATTGTAGTAACTAAAGTTTTTTAAAATTTGCCAACCCATATTAATCTAAATGTAATTATATACTAATGAAATATTTGATTTAAACTTGTTTTTAGTTGTTTTTGTGATTCAGTTCGAAAATTCTCGTGGTCTCTGATAACGAAATCGAGTTCCCTCGGGCAAAACGGGTATAAGATATTAGTTGTCCTGGAATCCTGGGATTGCTCGCAGCGCGACTAAGTG
>NW_019059693.1:1529334-1547404 GCF_000696155.1 Zootermopsis nevadensis
CCTCCTATCGCATCCCTTCTCCATCAGCTGTATTTAGCTACCATATTTGTTCTTCTTCGAGCCGAAATTCTATTATCGCATACCAAATTTTTTCTCTGTTTACTTTCTAAGCTTTTGTACTTAACCTACAAACAGTTAGAGCAATTGTCACTCAGTGCAGTACATTAGAAACTGCATATCCACGCGTTTGTCTTTCCCTTATCTTATTGAAAAATATGCTGAAGAATATTGACCGTTTGAAGTAACATATTATCCAATCACATTACTTCTATTCTTAATTTGTACTGTGTCTAGACTAAGAAAGGCTAATACAGCTTTAAAAAATTATCCCTCAGTAGCGAATTCGTGTAATAATAGAATTCTTATCTACCTTGAACTGCGAAAATCTATTATCTCATACAATTATAACAATAAAGTAATAAGAGTTTTTCTGTAAAACAAACTTAGTACACCAATAATCCTTCCGTAATCTAACTAAGCGTTGAGTAAACTTTAATTATAATTAATGCCAACCATCTTAAAATTTTTATAACACGTTATTTCTGGTCAACTTCTGTTCATAAAAACCAAACTTTAAAGATATCTATATATGATTCAATAATCTCCCGATTTGCAAAACTTTCTAAATCTCTTTCATTTTATATCGGCAGATACAGCATACGGTTAATCATAGAATGTGAAATTTTCACTGAAGTGCAAGTATAAAGACCAGATTCGAAGACTTCTGTGACAACTTGTGGTAACTGCTGAAGTAATACTAAGAATTTTAATCTCGTCTTTCTTATATATCCGTGGCTGAAACAAACATTACATCTGTTAAGATTCGTGCGACATCTTCGTAGACTGAGGTGCCCCACAAGATTCGCGTTCTTGTACGAATTGTGAAGTACAAATTTATGCCTTTTTTTCTGTTTATTACTTTGTGTGACACGTTCCTCCAATCACAGTAAATTTGCTAAGTCCGTATAATATTTATCCTAAACTCTTAAACTTAATCCTAAGTGTCCTTACCTCGCGTTGCGACCAATTCTAAGTGTTCCTTGTCAGTTGCACGTTTATAACTTCCAATTCTTCTTAATTTCAGAATATTGATGCATCCTTTTAATAGATCATAAATACATTTTTGTCACAGTGAATTTCTTTGTCGTTTGTGCTAAATATACTACGTGTATAAAAATATCAGCTTAATGTAATTTCCCACTAACCTAGCACAACATTTAAAAATCAATTTATTTTTCAGTTAATATAATGTGGATATTTATGTCTAAATTACAGCTGCAGTTATTAGGGAATTTCTCTACGTGTTTACATAATGTAACGTATTCATCTGGTCAGTAAACTTAATTGTTTCGTTCAAGACTCGAAAGTTTCCTGTTGAACTCTGTCGCATCGTTATATATTAATAAAGCTTCACAGTACGTTAAAATCTGATTTGCTGTGACAGAATCACGCGTAAATTAAACGCATTTCTAAATTTGTATAAATCATATACGAGGATCTGAAAGATCGAAATACAATTTTTTAAGACATCAATCACTTGATTGTTTCTCCTCACCACTGCCCGTTCCTGGCCACTGTGGTAGTCTCTTAACTCAATAAGCAATTAAACAAGTAAGCTTGAATACATATAGAAGCTGGCGAACCCCAGTCGCTTATAGAAATACGTTTTCCGTTTAATACGAAAGTGAAGTAATTATTCCAAGTTATGATAGAAAGTGTGAAGCTAGGTAATGTGAAAGAAGAAGAAAACATTGTGCAAACTGCTGAGATAAGTCGTACCACGTCTGACAGCGAAGCTTAAATTCGAAAGCAAGCAACTTAGTTCAGTTTAATTTGGAGAAACATTAAATTTATTGTAATTTTGTGATAGAATACAATTGAAATCAACGAAAACTAACATATAACTCAAACTTTATGTTTCCTTTAGGGACCAACTCACATGTTGTACCAGTATCACACTTCATGCACTAATCATTAGATAAGAATTGGTATCGGGCTGAATATGTTATTCGACCAACCACTTTCTCGTCATTCTAATTACATTCTTCCAATCTAATCTGTGCCTCATCTGATTTCTAAGTATTAGAAGTCACAAAGAAAACAGCTGTTCTGTGCAAACAATTTTTAAACTGGCGAAAATACGTCCCAAAACCAGCTTAGTTCTTACAGTCAACGTATTGAAAAGCTAATGCGTTCATCCTGAATAAATTTGTTAATTTTTTGTGTTGGATAATCAATCAAAACAAGTCAAAAGAACGGATATAAAAATAAATAAATTAGGCAAGAGAATGGAGATATTCCCATCTGAAGAAGATGAGAAAGGCAACGAGACCTCGCTGGACCGCTTCAACATCAACTACCTCCTGTTTTATGACAATGACGGGGACAGCAACTTCTCCGCCAGCAACAACACCAACGGGTCGTACGACCTCAACCACACGGTCATCATCCTGAGGGGGGACTCGCTGTATCCCAGCGGATACTCCATGCCTCACATCATCATCGCCTCCATAGTTGTAACACTGCTGATGATCGTCGTAGTGGTGGGCAATATGCTGGTCATAATTGCCATAGCAACAGAGAAAGCTCTGAAGAACATCCAGAACTGGTTCATCGCTTCGTTAGCCGTAGCAGACTTTTTCCTCGGATTGGTTATCATGCCATTTTCCTTAGCTAACGAGATAATGGGTTATTGGATTTTTGGGAATTGGTGGTGTGACGTTCATAGTGCAATGGACGTTTTGCTGTGTACTGCATCCATCATGAATTTGTGCCTCATTTCCCTGGACCGCTACTGGTCCATTACCCAGGCGGTAGACTACCTGAAGAAGCGAACTCCTGTAAGAGCTGCAGTCATGATTACACTCGTGTGGATCCTCAGTGGCCTCATCTGCATTCCGCCTCTGCTTGGTTGGAAGGTGGACCGTCCCGTCGAGGAATTTCCAAAATGCCAGGTACTGTAATGTGTTTAAAGTTTTCTCTTCTTATAAAGTACGCGTATAAAAATTCGATCTTCTGTTCATAATAACACGTGAGGTGAGATCAAAACAGTTGAATTTCTGTATACTTCGAACCATATTGATACAATGAACATCGCTTCATAAAAATTGTGAAAATTTTATTTGCGACTTAGTTCGATTGAAATTATTATCACCAGGTAAAATGACATTGTTCTTGTCTTCTCAGGTGTAATGAAGGGTGATGTATTTCTGCGACTGTTCTTGTGTGAATGTGTGTTAGAAATTATTGAATATTCACAGATGAAATAGGCTTACGTTTTTCGGGAATTCTGAGACCGTACAAAATAAACAGATTTACCAATTCGATACTTTACTTTGCTATCAGAAGTGGTTACATGGAGACGGGGCGTCGAAGGGACGAGTCGGAAAAGAAGAACGCTGACCTGTCAGACTGTGGACTTGTTAATACGAAAATACTGTTGACTGTTAGTATTCAAGATGAAAGCTAAATTTCGGTGATATTCTCCTTCTGCTGGTCTTCCAAAGGGCAATAAGTTTTTAATACTAATTTTGTGGGATATAGATCGCGACGTACATGTACATTGGTAGATCCTACGAAACGTAAAGATAAATACTGGAATAATAGTGACATATTTATATTTTGCGTTTATAGATGAGGACCTGAACTCATTGTGATTGTGTTTATCTTATTTTTTGTGAAAGAGATGAGAAGAGATAGTTGTTTCATGTCAAATGATGCAGTGCCTTCAGCCATTCTGTTTTGACACTATTATGCTGCGGATAGAAAGCTTCTGACGATAATGACACTAATTACGTTCAGAGCACCTCATTTATTTAAATGACTACACGTAGATATAGGTCATGCAAATCAGAATATGTGAAGTGCTACAGAGTGATGTCAGTGATGTCTGTAAAATATATTTTAAACGTCTTTACTCTACAATGTTTTTGTAACTATTCTTCTCTTTTGTAACTTTAAATTCTTGGACATCTTCAAATGTTTGTGTATTTTATCAATTTCCGTATACATGTCTTGCGATAATTTTGACTGGCTATAAATAAATCAATAACTTAGTGCAGTAAGAGTGCTTTTTGAGAAGGCAATAGTAGCTTAGCTAGTCATTTAATTGTAAAGTAAAGGATGGAATTAGATTTAATTAGTGTTCGATTTATAAAAGTCTTTATGAGAAATGAGTTTTTGTTTGTACCGGTCAAATATTTGCCCCCAACCTCCTAATTGATATAATTTATACTAAGCCAAGATTGAAGTTTATAAAGTTTCTCAAAAACAGTTCTTGAGAACGTAACATAATATGACGTAACTTAAAGGGAATAGACCACTTGGCACACATACGCGGATATAGGGAACAAACAATGTTAAGACGGGCCCTAAAGAAATAATGTATGAGAGTGTAAACTGGATTTATCTAGCGAGCTTGGGTTTTATAAAAGCGGCGAATTTCTTAACTAAGTGAAAAAATATGAGTCTGTCATACAGACACTGTCTTGTAAAGTTGGTTCTGTGTCTTGAGGATCTACATTTTTCTAAAAAAGAAATCACCCGTTTTATGTACCAATTCAAAAGTCTGAATTTATGCTGAATGATGAGAATTTGAAGTGTCACAGAATATACAATTGCAGAGCGTTCTTTTTGTTCTTACCATAATAGTTTTAGTATTATATATATATATATATATGAGAGCGGTAACTCGAAAACATAAAACAAAACACGCCTGAGACCAATGGTGATCATAGGCGCTATGTTTACGCGAAAATCAGCACTATAGCAGCCGTCAACAAATTACACGCTTCAAGGCCAGGGAAAAATTTTATTCACCTTCCCTGCAGCGGCTCAGAGTCGCCATAGAGCGTTGCTAGCTTTGCTCTGTTCCGCTGCGAGTTCTGAGCTGTCTTCAGTATCCTGGGCTCCTCTGGTTCGTCTTGCAGCATTGTACGATTTCCTGTGACCTTGAAACTTTAAAGTTGATGACATATACTACAGGTCTCTGCTTTGATAACTTACGTCGTTATAAAAATAAATTATGGGAAGAAATTACGAAGCCTACCTTTCCTTCAGTTGCTTAGGTCCATATGTTGAGGCTGCTGGGAATTATAAATCAGTAATACTATTATTCAATAATATGTTTTGTGTGTAGAAATTCCGACTGCGTAGAATTTATCATAATATATCTACAGCCTGAAGGACTCACGCTGTACCCATATTTGTAGTTTTAGTATAAACCGACACTTCATGACACTTTAGTAAGTGGCACTAGTGTCGATCCCACCTCACAAGTTCGTTCTTCGTAGATGTTGTAGGAAATTAAAAAAGTACGAGTTTAGAGCAGAATAAAATGGCACAAAGCTTATACGGAATTCCATCTAGATCCATCCCGGGATTCTGAAGTTAAATCATGCAAACCGAGTGGCAGGCATGGTCATCCTTATATATGTACATATCGTACAAATAACACGCAAAAGAGAGACAAAATATTCAATCTGATTAGCATACACCCATCTCCTAGGATACCTTAGTATTAGTTAATAGTAATATCCAGGGTGTCCCATAAGTCTAGAGTCAGGATATTTCAGGTACTAGCAAAATACGGAAACATCTAAAATATGGAAGTTGTATACCATGTGTTTCTAGTGTCAGGTGTTGGATATTTTTACTTAAGCCAAGTCGTTACAGCGCTGCAGTCTTTACATTATCAATAACAAAATTACGACAATATTGTTATCTATTGCTTATATCTTCAGGGCTGAAGTGAGGGGTGTCATTAAGTAGATGGTTTGAAAGTTAGGAGGGGGTGATGTCATGGTAATTCGCCAGTGAGAGTCATGGGATTGGGAAGGAGTTTGTCTGAGAAGATCCTTTTTCAGGGCACCTGAAAGGAATGCTGGATTATGAAAAAGAGGCCAGAGCAAAGAGAGAGAGAAATCTAAAAACGGTCATTTTACAGGTTGAAAGGGAAGGCAGTAAAGATCAAGTGGAAGTCTTGTTGGAGGGCGTTTCTGCTGGCGAATAGCCGATGTGATCCGTTTTATATCAGATACTCTGTATTAAACTGGTATAACCGATCCAAGCAGAATACTTAGTCTGGATTAATTTGGCGCAGCGTTCGTTAATCCAGATTACTTCGACTTGAAGACACGCGAAACGATCCTGCGAAAATTTAGTTGCTGGATTTCTGTCTACTCTCTGTGCTTGCTCACCGTCGCCGTCCATTTGCTATTATCATTACAACGAGCACGAATGGCGAATGTTCATAACTAAAATACTCAAATCTACAAGAGTTTTCTCGGGACTGGTCATCAGTGGCGGGTTCTTACAAACACAATAATGAACCTTGGGTTCCACAAAAGGAGTGGGAGCTCTAGTATAGCTTCTGAAGAAGTAGTTTATTTACTTAGCTGCTCTAAGTTCATAAAATTGGGGCAGTGTTTGAAAACCTTGTGTCTTTTATGTCCATATGCATATTTCAATTTCTGAACTACACAGTTAAATGAAGATGGCTGTCTGTAGCACCGTGTTGTCTGTAGAAGCTTAATACCGTTTCAGAAGTCCTTGTTGTCGCCATCATCAGGATGATGAAACAGAGTACGTGTCGCTACAACCCAGAAGACAGCCATCTCCTTACTCACCGACGCGAGAACCACAAATCCAATTCTGTTAAATTTAATGTTTATTTGTGTATTTTGTCCTTTTACTCAGAAACAGGTTATTATCCGCATCATATAAAACATAGAACTGACTAAGAATAATATCTCTGTAGTGTGATTAAGTTAGAAGAATATGTCTGCAATGAATAACATCGAGATTAATGAGGTAAATATAATCACAAGGAATGCCAATTGAATCTGAATACTTGACATAATAAGATGCATGTCAGTGCTAACTTTATGTGCGACAAACAGAAGCGGTGATGCGGGTAGAAGTTGCGACCCATTCCACAGACGCAGTGCCAGTACGTGGTCAAAAGTATTCAGGTCTCTAACTGAGCATAAGGCATGCTGGATTAAGCTTCTTAACTCCATGGTCTTTCATGAAAGTCCAGAGTCGTAGAGCTGGTCATGCAACTCTCGTCTTTTATGGAACAATATGGTTCATTATCGTATCCATACAAATCTGACGTCGAATCCAATCCTATACTAGCTGAATCCAGTGTACAGCTTTCCACCCAGTTTACCTTAAGTTCAATTTTATAATCATACACCGACCCACAGAAACGTAATCTACTGGTTTGTTGTGATGATGGTTTTGAATTACCATCCGGTCTACTGAACAAACAGAATATGCTTCCCGTTCCCCTGTTTAACGGAAGACGAAATGTGACCAATCTTTCGAAACTTAATGATTTTTTTATATTTCAAGATTTTTAAGACTTTTTAAAAATATACGATGAATAAGTCCAAAACAAAGGAAATATTCTAGTGGTTTGTTGTCTTGGGACCCTGTAAGTATTATTGGACTGGGCTGATATTTATGAAATATACGAACACAGTTCTTTCGGCATAGATTGCACATGCAAGAGACGGAAATTTGGATGATAAAGACTAGTATTCAGACAGATGTTAGGGAAATTTACAGTGAGCTGTTGATCATCCGATTTCTTTCGATTGGTTGTGACTTAGAATTACCATTACATTACTTAGAATATGTTAATGTTTTATACGTTTGTGGAATGTGTGAATGATTAATTTGGGAAGTAATGTCTGTTTACTGGGTAAATTCGAGCACTTAAAATAAGCTACAATTATTTGTTTCCACATCATTTCCTGTTCATTCACGATTCATAATCGCCCCCACATTGACAAATGAACAATGTATTCGTTTTAAAATACACCTGCAAATAAACTAAAGACGTTTTCCTTTCAGTAGCGCAGATACGATAAATTGCTACGGACTGCGAGATCCTGTGATCGACTCTGTCTCCCGACACTAGCTGTCCTCACTGAGACTTTTGTCGGTCCCTGGAAGCGTACCTTAAAATAGACGAATGTCAATAGTCTCCACACTTTTTCCTATTCATCATTCAAAATTGCCCTAATGTTCGTTTATGTATAACCAGAGTAATTTTAAAAGACTTGTTAAGTAGTTAAATCAAGAATCAATAGAGAAATTATACACAAGCAACATCAATCAACAGTTGCTTGTTGAAATTACATCAGATTGCTCCTTTCAATGCTTGCAATAATGGATAATGAAGATCTCTCCTTAACTTCGTACGTCAAGCGCAGACATTCATAAGATACGTTGGTTAGCGCATTATTATAATAGCAGTAAATGGGTCATTTCACGTTGTATTACAAATGCATGTCGCGCCGTGCGCTAAATTTACTGTGTGCTACAGCTGTACGTACAAACAAGTAGGTCTACTGAGAGAAGTTATGAAATCCAAATGTAACTAAACAGTCCGTAAACCACTTTCATGTGGAACAAAGTATTCGAAGAGCCTTTGTTAGCAAAGTGAACATGATGAGTGTAAGATGTGACCTGTTTTTACGTCCCGTCGACTTATGTCCGCTTGTCAAAGAACAGCCTTATAAGCTACGCCCCGCCCATTACATTAGTGCTGTTTACTTTCGTAAGTTGCAAGTCGATAAAGAAGCTGTAAGATTTTGTCGCCTCCACGCGTTATTGGAAGGGAGTTGTAAGGGCATAATCAGCTTGAAGGAGATTTGTTGGACGTTGTGTGAAAGTAATTTTGTGTCTTAACACCGAAAGATATTAACTCTTGTTTCTTGAAGTATCTTTTGACAGTTAGATGGACATCAAAACATTCTAACTTCTTGAAATGTTAATGTCCAGTGTATCTGCAGGGAAATTCCCGTCTCCGGTTAAACACTTCAGCGCATTTCTACCGTTTTATTACCTGGTTTTCATAAATATGGCTATCAGCTGGTGCCATCATACTAAATATTTGTTGATGGTTGCTGTTCAGTATAATTCTATTGGGTTAATAAACACGCAACATCGCTCACGAGGTGACGTCATGCTGTAACCTGCTCGCACCTGTCTGTCAGTTGTTTTCAACAGCTGAAGCTCAAGGATGTCTTTTTCACAAGTGCAATGAGTGTTCATTGTCCAACACTCCTTGGCATCTCGTTCTTACTTAACTTGCAACAGTGAGTTCAAGGTTATATTTTCCGAATCTCAGACAAATCGACAGTTTCTCGACTAATGAACCGTTTCTGTCACTTTGGAACTCTTCACTGGATTGCTTCGACCAACAACTAGGAAAAGGGTTAATGCATGCACCGTTGAAAGTGGTGAAAATTTCCAACATCGTATTTTATATTCTAATTTCATTGTAATTTATATTTTTACAAGTAGAACATTTGCAAGGAACAGATTGTAAGACATATCGACCACTCAGTATGTTGGCAAGTCAACTCATATTTTTACGCACTAAATCTTAATGTTTGTATCGGGTGCAAGATTGCCCTTGGGAGTTTTCTTTCATTCATTATGCAGTAGGTTTATAAATCCGTACCGTCCTGGTCACGTGTCTTCATTTCTTCTGTGTATATCGACCTGGAATTTCCATTCTGTCATTCATATAATTTCTTCATTCTTACCCTCGACCATACGCTTTATTAACTAACTAGCTAACTAGATGACTTACCGAATCCTAAGGTTCATCACCGAATTAACCAAAGCCCTCCACAGGACCCTGTCCTGGGCCAACAAAATCCAGTCTCCTTCAACTCCTATCTCCCATAGACCCATTTGAGATTGTCTTCCCATCTACGTCTAGGTCTCCTCTAGGCTTCCAACCAATACCCGGTGCACACCTCTTATCCCATCCATGTGTGCTACATGCCCCGGCCATCTCATTCTTCTCGACTTAATCACCCTGACAATATTGGGAGGGGGAGTACAAAATAGTACTGGTTTATTTGTTTAATCAGTAAAAATTATCATATCAGATGAAAGTACAATTATTTAACATTGTACTTACTGACTGGACTTACAACTTCTAAAATTTGTAAAACATATTACACAAAATATGACTATTTTTTCAGAGATTTACGTAAGGTATTCCACAGGGACTTCAATCAGAGAATGTATAGAATAATATGCATGTAAGTGTGCATGATGCAAAAACTCCCAGCAGGAACACTGCAATTATATAAGCCATTTTTCATAGTCACTTATAATGGTAATCTATCGGTTGGAATACAATTTATGTTTCAGAAAATTCCTGGTTCATGTTACAGAAGGAGGGAATATGTAGCTTACATTGATAGTTATAGTTCTATGGTGGCCTCATGAAGACAGCGAAAGCCCTTAACCCCAGCAACCTGCTGCTGCCGGTAGCAGACTGCTCCCTCTCCTGCGGAGACTAACTTTATAGTGATTTATAACCTGAGTTCCGGCAGGAAATGTATGTACAGCTTATGTATGTTCCATGAGGAGAGACAGAGACAAAATTCTGATTCCTGTCGTTGAAACGAACGTTACAGCGATGTGTATATGTGTATACATATATGAATACAGGATGTCGATAAATCAGCGTACGATTTAAAGGGCGTGTAATTACTTATTTGTAAAACATACGAAAAACCTATGTGCTACAAAATAGTCACAAAATATTCAATTTCTTTACATGCAGTCATGGAAGTTCAGATATAATTTTTTCGTATGTGTTATAAATAAATACAAAAATGGGTTACATTTACTTACGTGGGGCACCGACTAGAAAAATCACAAACCTCTTAAAAAAATACAAGAAATAATATTACTTTCAGAACGTCCAGTATTACTATAGGCACTTAAACAACAGAAAGATCAACAGTATAACTAAAATGGAATTTATAATTTAACATGCTAAGGGTGCCGTACCTAATACAGAATTTCCCCAA
Organism: Zootermopsis nevadensis; assembly: GCF_000696155.1. Next base: position 1,540,185 of record NW_019059693.1, read on the forward strand.
ATATACTGTACGAACAATACATTTATGTGGCACCTTGGAACGCAATGAAAATTCTGGAATAGGCCAAAATGCAGTTACATGAGCACATAAGTAACGTTCTTCGTATAAAATAGCATTAAAAAGGCGTTCATTTAAACGAAAGAACCCAGATAGTCACAAACCCATTTTTGAGATTCTGATAAACTCCAACAATGCCTAAAGACCTTATTCTCCATTCACCCCCTCCCTCCATCAAACACCTAAGTATACCGCTCAACATAAACCATTCCCTTCAGTTAAACTATAGAATTCCATCGGTAACTACATCCACATAGTCTACTCCACTTAAATACGCAAGCTGCTTAATACACAGTCCATTACATGATGAAGTCTATAACAGAATTCAATTACTCAATAATACCCAAATTATCTATTTACGGAAAAATCCTCCAACAGATAAATCGCATCGTCTCACACACTATTCTATTTAACCAGACACCCTACTGGCACAAGACGTATATCTCAGCTGTCATAATAATTTCACGCATCTCCAACGATATAGTGAACCCAGGATCCCTACAACATTATAATGTAAGTAAGAGTGTAATAAAACACCAATCAATTAGAACCTAGAAATTATTATACACAAGAAAAAAAGTATCTATGTTGTTGTGACACATTCATGTAATTCCAGCCTCTGCTGATGATTATATAACAACAAATACCAATAAACGTGTAACAAGAAAGCTTATATCTACCTCAAAAATTAATAATCTCAAGGGCTTTTAACTCGTAGACAGCTTGAAATTTCTGCTATTTTAACAAACATATCACGAAATAGCCATGCAACTTAAACCCGAGAAAATATTCTAATCTAGGTCAAGGTACATACCTATTAAAATACGTGTAAAACAATCGCACGGATGCACGCAAATATTACCTGTTTCAAAAATGTATACAAATCAACCGTTATGTTGATTAGTTTCAAATATTAAGACTGTAATAAAAACGTTTTGTATAGGCAGGCTGTTAACGTAACAATTACAAGCTTTCAGATCGTTCTCTAATTTATGGACACCCGGTGTGATAAGGATCAGTGGTGCTTTATTAAACGTGGGCACCTGAAAAAGGTGAGAAATTTCACCAAGCTAATATCAGCTTCCCAAGTAGCTCACTCTTATTTGGAGACTGGTAATATCGTTTCTTACTGAAGTAATTTGTGAAATCTCGCTTTTAAGATCATCTCTATGTTGGTACAGTCTCGTGGTTTTCCCCAGTGAAACTTAATCTTATTTTCCTCGTTAGATTTGTTGATGCTCCTTTGGTGGAAATCTGACATTTGCGTTGCACTATGAATTGATGTGTGATTTTCTGTCGTCATGTAAGTATTTAAAATGTTTCGGAGGAACCAAATTTGCACCGGAACGTTGGTAACCACTTACGTTACTGCAAGTTGTCGGAATACAAAATATATTGATCTAAAAGTTTTTGGTTTAATTAGAGTTATTATTTATATTGAACTGGTTCCCTGTAGTTATATGAGGTGGGAAGGTGATGAATATTGATTGGGTATAGATTTGAAGGAGGTAAGGGTAATATCTCTTAATTCGAGTGGAGTGGGCAAGGTGACTGACACCATAAGCGAAATTCTGACCGGAAATCGCCCCGTTTACAAGTATAGAGATACAATTTTGTTGCATTATATCCGGTATCAGCAGAAGATTGCATATGATCGATTTACTTGTGTTGATGTAACACGTTTTGGCAATTTTGAAAAATTGCACTGCTTTATCTCTCGGATGATGGATAGGACTCATTTCCTTACGTCTGTGACCTATTGTTTCCGGCTTCTCAGTTGCTTATAAAATATTCATTTCACGGTTTATTACAAGTTCAGTTTTGATTTGAACGTGTGTTCAAGCACTTTATCCCACGAGGCTCTTGTTCTTTTCCCATACACAGCGTCCTGTGTAGCTTTTGTGTTTAACACTTGTGTATCCAACTTCTCGACACTTGTTCGGCGGTACATTTTCCAGTTTGGAAAATTATTTCTTCCAGATATCTATTTTGTACTGCGTCACTCAAACTGAATCGTGAATTGTAAGAATGTTGCGAGTTACTTGCAAAAATTTTTTTTTTTGCTTTTTTTTTTTTTTTTGCTTTGCGTTACTGAGAATTAAAACCGCTTTCCACTAGAAACAGAGTGAAGAGATCGCCATTGGCGAATTCCTGTGTAATGCCTTAAAATAGGATATGACTGGATCCTTCAGAATTGTTACCCATTTCATCTCCTCGACTTTATAAAACGTGGGCTTTTCAGCAGAACAATCGATCTAATAATCAGTCGATCAACCCTAGTCTCGACGTTTCTCTGGTTTTGAACAGTCCCCACAGGCGTCCCTTTTTAAATACTTTCCTCTTCTAACCCAGAGTTGTATAGCAGACTATTAGCAGATGATTCAGCGTCGTTAAGTACCCTAACAATGCTTCGTGATTTACCTCAGATAATAATGGGTACTACATTGGAAAAGACACATTTTTTTCAGACTCAGCCGTGATAACTCCAAATCCTATATTGAGCTGCAAATACCCTAAGATATAACAGTGTAAAGAAATATATAAAAACAAGTCAAGTTTTGGGTTTGTAACCGAGCCTGAGAAATATTCTCCTTCAGACAGGCAATATTGGTAAATGAATATATCTATGGAATTTTTTTCAGGATTTTCCGGATAACAACCATAAACTGCTTTTCGGCTTTAGCCCAGAATCAGCCTAAGGAGGCTGCAGGAAACACGGAAAAATATCAGGCGAGTTACGGGGCTCTGTAATCGATCGGCCACTTCACATAGCAGAAAGTGGTTTAAAATTTGAGATGCTCTGGGTTCATTCACCTGGGACTAAAACAAGTCACCCGAATTATGCAGTGTTCTTTCCTCACGTTAAATTTCATACACAGGCCTGTTGATTGCAGAGAAGACAACTAGGGTTCGATTCTTTTCTTAGAGATTCTTTTTATCTCCACCGTCTTCAAGGCCGACCAGGCCCCCAATAAAATAAATGCCAGAATTATGTCATCAATATTAAAGCTGCACGAACGTGAATCTGACTTATCTCACATTAAATGAAGTTAAATTATATATAATTTAATCTGCAAGCCTATACACCATCGCGTGTTGGTTAGGCAGCTTTACATTTTTATGTGCACTGTTAGGACACTCAGTCGATTCGAAAATAAACTGTGTCATTCCTTTAGCCACCCAGAGCTCAGGATGTTGAAATCCGGTCTGTGAAGGCGGAGATACGGGCTTATTGTTAGTCCGAGAGAAATCCGTGTGAGGTTTGCGATGGCTTCACCTCTGACTCCTCACTTGGCCTATCTCAGAGTGCAGGAGCTAAACCATCCAAAAAGACGAAATGGAAATTGAAACTGATATAAAATATATACCTAGATAAATGCACTTGCGAACCTGTTGGTATGTTCAAAATACGGTAACAAGGTTATAAGTTTGTATATTTATGCTGTATCAACTGCCGACTCTCTAGTTTTGAATGAGGTATAGCCGAAAGATTGTGAATAATAAAGCTGGAAGAATTCAAAAGAGAAAGTCTTTGTTTTATTTATTTATGCGCCCTGACACTCTCCTAGACTGTAGGGGAATATCTAGGGCCTAAAGCAGTGGTATTCAACCTGGGGTACGCGTACCCCCGGGGGTACGCGAAGACATCTTAAAGGGTACTTGATATTTAAAATATATATATATATATATATTATTTTATGATAGACACTGAATAATCAGTAATGTAATTTATTTAATTTATTTTAGATGTAGATTATATACTATGTATAACTTGAATTATATACCAACAACTTTGGCGGTACAAAGTTGAAGATAAATTATATCTGGGGGTACGCGAACAAAAAAGGTTGATTACCACTGGCCTAGAGGATAGTGGATATTGTTCTCGGGTACAAATGTGACAAATGAAACTCACATGAATTATCGCAGAACAAGTTATAATAAGAAATCAGGAACGTAGCAAGTCCAACAGACACGCAGTTTAGAATTCGTGAGATAATTTTAAATTTTTAATGTAGACTACAAAAGTAACAATTTTTAAGTTGTGTTGATAACCGAAATCATTGCACTGAAATTCAAGTTTCCCAGCAAGGTTCTGTATATTTGTCGCTCGTCTTGTTTCGACCTATATGTTGTTCTGTCTTTATCATAAAAATGAAAACTTCTTTCTGCAGTATGTTAACATTGAAAATCTTATTTCTCCCCTAGATATAACAAGTTTAAAACTGCGTCCAGTGTGATCACAACTGACTGTTAAGACACTAATGTACATTAAAGTTAATGTATATTGAATATAATATAACATACGCTGACAATGTGTTGTGCGTTACATAATTATAATTTAACTATAATATTTATGCGTTTCGCGGACGAAATGTATAAAATGAGCGCATTCTGGGGAGGTCGAACCGTCCTAATATCCTATCTCGGAAACTGCTGAGCAGAATTTAGTAAAATTTGCCGTTAGGAAGATTTTAACAAAACGTCGTGGGCTGTATTTTATTTGGGTTTTAATATGTCCAGTATACGTTAATTTATATTGAACTCATATCAAACTATAAGAGTATTCTGAAAGAAAAATCCCTCATACGAAATTTTAGTAAATCGAACAAAGCAAGTTGAATTTGAGTTTTAAAATTTTTACATCTTTTTGTTCAACGAAATTCAAGATAAATAGTTATGACTGTGTGCATTACGATGTTTGTAATAAGCTACTTATACTCAAGATATGTACACCTCATAGTTGGTTTCTTTCAGGAATCTCCAGTTGTATAGAGTTGGTCACGTTTACCTTGTTTAAAAGCGTTGTTTCACTTGGAGTTAACCATGCAAAGAGGAAATAGATAATATCAGAGGGACAGCAAAATTTAAAAGCGATATATAGATATATCATAATCCAACATTCCTATATGTAGTCTTGAACCAGATTATTTAATATTCTGCTGCTGCTGAGTTACATATATATTCGTATATTCTTATCTGCGTAAAACAGAATAATAATTTTACATTGAATAAATATTTCAGCGTAGATACTCTCAGCAATGGCTACTATCGCCTTATGGTACATATATTTTCTTAAAATACTCATAGCCTCTCAGTTGGTGAAAATATTATCTGATTTGGTAGACTATTGCCCTATTCTAATTCTATTTTTCATGATCTGTTTTATAAAGACCTATCGTCCTCTTGGTATTTCTAGTCTCTTAATGTGGCCTCTTCCCTTCAAGAATTTCTAATTCAATATATGGATATCACATGTTCTGTGGACCTAATCGCCTTTAATTAATAGTAATACGCTGTTAAGTGAAGGGTAAAAACTGCAAATTGTGTTAACTACTAGTGGTACCTACACAGGAAATTACGAAGCTAGTCATTATACATTTTCTCCATCTTGATGTCACATTAAAATAATCTCTACTGCATCTTGGTTTCGATTCCGTAAAATGAGAGTCAAAGTTTCACCCCACATAACGTATACAAAATTATGGTTCCCTGTATTTTAATATTTAGGTTTTTAGTCGTAGCATGGAAGCTAAGATATTTTGAAGTGAATTTAGTCTGCTTTTATTTTAATAGGGAATATCATTTCTGTTTTATTACCGTTTCCAACGATTTTAATTTCCCACAATTTGAAACAGTTTATTAGCTGTCCTTTCCAATCCTTACTCTATTTAATGTGCTAGATATGTAAAAGGTGTCCCCGGACCTGAGATCGGTCGATCGGAAGGCAACTAAAATTATAGGAAAAACTCAGACATATTTCAATTTGCCTGCAGGAATTCTATCCAAAGAATACAGGATTCTGTTGGCCGGTGTCCTGACCGTACTTACGTACTGCAACGTAAACAAACTCCGCAGAGAAGAACGATACTGAGAGTTCATAACAACTCAGTTTCATTTGCTCTCGAAAGAAATCGATACAGAACACAACTATCCAGCATTCTCTGGCGTAACATACATTGATAACAAAGTCACGTGTCTTGTGTTCCTTCTGGAATGCACTAATCCCCTGGGACTGCTGTGGGCAAGTATCCTCCCCTGAGGCCTCGTAAATTACATAGATACAAGAAATCAGGGCTTTGTTTTTCTCTTTGAAACGGCTTTCATCGTCACTTATTTTTAATGTAACATTTATATGTGGTTTAATCCGTGAATCAGGTCAAGTAATCCAAATTTCGATGTTCTTATGGACTGTAAATGGAGGAATGAAAGGTTAGAGAAACTCCCTTAATTTTCTTTTAACGACTTTTGCATTTACAGAAAGATTTATGGGACCATTCCCTGGTGGGATGGTCTTCATCTTAAGACAGAAGAAACACGCGAGTTGAGGCAAGAGAACAGGCAGAACAGAAACTGGAAGATACGTATTCTAATGCGAAGTGCATTTAGCACTGAAATGCGTTATTTGAGATTTCACGTACGTAAATTCTAAATGCTTTTGACGATATCATATTGAAATTAGTAATACTGGGTTTCTGGACTCTGTACACCGTATAGTACTTGTATACCGAGTAGAACAAGTTTCGGAAAGTGGTCCTGCTTCCGTCCTTAGGTGGTAATGGAGAGAAAGTAAACTTCAGAAGTTACAACATCAGTCACTGGTCCAGTGAGTATGTGCTGCCCATTTGTGGATAAAGTCAGCAAACCCAGTAATGCTAAATCAATTTAAATAATTTAAAGTTGCAAACCTATTGGTACACAATTTATTTTAATGTAAATATCAGAATTACTTCAATGTTAAGGGATTGTCTTTTTTTAAAGAAGGCATATTTCAAAGAAATCTATATTTTATATTATGTGGTAGTATTTTGTAAGAATTGTAGGTCTTTGAGGAATTGATAAAGGTTTATTTACCATTTTATGAATCAGAGATTACAATATACTGCTCGGATATAAATTATCCAGGCAGCTCTCAATGCACAATAAAATAGCAACAAAAATTGGCAAAGGAAAGTAATTAAATTAACGAAGTTCATTCCATTACGCATCGAACGAAACCATTAGCCTCAGGAGGGCATGCATTATACTAAAATCATCATTAAAAATACACATTCCAAAATGCCAGCTTTGTAAACAGTTGGTCGAGGCTTAGGCGTAGCCTAAAGCATATTTGAGTGCTGAAAGAACAGAAGATACGATTGGAAATTTGTTATTGACAGATG
>NW_019059693.1:1555971-1585396 GCF_000696155.1 Zootermopsis nevadensis
GATGAATTTAATACCTGAGATAAGTGTACGGGTTTTTATAGGCGCAGTCTAGAAACTTTCCGATCGCACCTCTTATTATCCTTATTTAATAGCCATGTTAGGTATTCCATGTTGTGAGAAATAAATTGCACTGAAATAAAGAGTTTTCCTAATAAATACATTTTAATCAAGCATCGCAACAGAGTAAACATAAGTTAATTTAACCTCTTAACTAACTATGCAAAATACTGACATATTCTTATGGTTATTAAAATGATTCTCTAAAACTAAAAGGGTGTGGCAACACAATTTTCTGTATTATATTGCGCAGTGGCGTCTCCAGATGAAGAAAACATATAAAACATGGTTTATTATGTCGAACATTCTGCATTCTCTATTTCGTTTCATACATAATACGTTTCATCAATTTATTATATTCCCGTGTTCAGCGAATGGTTGATAACTTGGTGAACAATTTGTCATTATATTTTAGTATTCGTAATATTTGTGGAAATTCATCACCTTTAGGCGGAAACAGACCAAATTCCGAACCGTTGTCGTATACAAAATATGTCTGAGGCAATGAATTATATCTTACATCATATTAGTACAGTATAATATACTAATCATTTGACAAAAGCCTGTAGATAATTCTTATAAATACATAAAAATTGTTTTATGCACTGTATATGATATCATAGAACACCAGACATCCTACGAAAGAAAATGGGGTACTGGGCTTTGTGTTATCTATCTATGTAACAAGGCTAGAAAGTGTAGTAATTGCTGGAATACACACATTCGTTATTTGTAGATCTTTGAATCTCATCTCATTTAGACAACTGAAGTATCCAACTAAACACACCACGTGGTCTTAATGTTTCCTTCAAGTAATGTAAATCAAGACTGATACGTCATAGTGAGCGTTAGCTCAGAGGACACTTAACCAGGGATTCCGGGCATCAAATCTCATTCTTGTTTAATTTTTTTTTGTTTAATGCAGCCAGTATGTTGTTACTTTACATTACACGGAGCATTACTATTCTTTGCAGATTCTGAATCACGTATTACTAAATGTTACGTCAGTTGTCTTAGACAATTATAGTCCCCAAGTATATAAAATCATGTGATCTTAATGTCTTATTTAAGTCGTGTATTCGATACTATTGCGTAACAAGATACATTAACTGTATGATATATTGAACTAGTTCGCATGTGGTCACATAATCCAATAACAGTCAAGGTAAATTTGTTCATGTATCATACACGTTGTTATTTACCATATACGAGGCTCGTCCACAAAGTAAGTTTCCCTGGGGCCGTTTACAGAAACAAAACACAATTTCATGGAAATATTTATTGCAACAGATACAGCAAGTGTCCAGCTATTTTTCAACATATTCGCCACCGGAATTGAGACATTGGTCATACCGTGGGACCAACTTTTGAATACCTGGGTCGTAGAAGTCTGCCGCCTGGGATTGGAACCACTGTGTGACAACCATCTCCGCCTCTCTGTCATTCTCAAAACGCTGACGCTGACCGGACAGGAATTTCTTGAGGGGTAGGAAAAGATGGAAATCACTGGGAGCGAGATCCGGGCTGTAGGGTGAATGATTAAACACCTCCCAGCTAAACTCCTGCAGGAGACTTGCTGTCCGTCGAGCCGGGTGCGGCCTAGCGTTATCACTGACCGCACTTCACAGGCGGCGGGAGCTGGAATAAGAACCTCCATCTTCAACAGCTGCAACGATGCTACTGTATTACTAATATAAACATACATCATTGCATGGCTCAATTGCAAGTGGCGCTAGTGTCGATCTCGCCTGCCATAATGATTCTACCGATTATAGAAGATTGAAAAATATGATTTTTGAATATGCCCCAGTGGCATAATGTCCATACCAAATTTAATTGAAATGTGTTGCGATCGGGATAAATCATGCGGACAGCAGACAGACGTGATAAGCTTTATATGCGTTCATTTCTTGCAATTCGTGAAAATAACGCATTACAAAACAATGCTGTTTCATGTTGAACATTTGCTCTTTTTTACGGGATTTTGAATCTTTTGTTTTACATTTATAAATAGGTATGTTGTAATTAACCGTGGCCATGGTATGGTGATTTTTTCTGTTAGGGGAATTTAGTATTTATGGGATAATATAACCGTTGCCATGGTAAAGCTGTTTCGGGAAGCCTACCGCGAACATATGCTACAATGCCGCACATTAATTATAACTTCGGCAATAAATGATCGTGTTTGAATTGCGGTACATTAAATCGTATTATGTTATCTAATTAATCAGACATAAGTACTGATAATAATATATTTATATCAAACATTATTTCAAATGAAGTTGTATATACTTCTTTGAGGAAGCAGTGCTCTGACACAAAAGCTGTTCACTAATTCATCGCCTGATGTGCACTTGTAGTTCTATACAACGCAACAAAAGGTATTGTTACGTATTAACGCTTTGCAGCTTTCGAAATTAAGAAAAGATAAGTAATTATTTTAATTTTTATACGGTGATTTGTTAAACTTTTCGATAAAAAGTGTTTTAATTACTGTTTCAGATTTCCGCGTCAATCTTGGCGGTCTATTTTCATGTGGTTTATATGAACACTGCATGAATAAATGACACGCTTTTTGTTTCGACTTTCTGTCTGAGTTAGATTTTGATATTCTTGAATTTGTCATTGTGCATTAGGCTTTCATGCTGCTGAATATTGCGATGCATTTTGCTTCTCGTTTGATTACATTTGTGTGTCGGCAGGTGGCGTGTGTTGGAGGTCGACTCTCATGCTGTTCTCACCATTTGTTAATGAACTGATATCAGTTAGTTTGCAACATCAGAATCATGCGTACATTCGCTCCCCTCAGAGACACGTCCAATTAAGGAAGTACGTTTTAGACTGTAACGCACACTTACCTGCACAGTAATAGAAATTGCACACATAACACAAACATCTGGTATCCAGTGGCCCAGTATTTTTATCTGTGTAATAAAATTTCTGCTAGAGTACCGGTATGTCAGACATGCTTCATTGTCTCTTCTATATCTGCTGTTTTACTGCTAGCTGTAATTATTAGTTGTAGGTGGGGTACACATATTTGTAAATGCAGTGTATAATTTTCTCCTAATTGGCATGTTGTTCATTTGCTGTATAACCTCATTATTTCACAGCTAATAACACTGCATATACAAGAAACATTTTCTTTGTATTTTATTGAATATACATCGTATTGAATCATGCTTAAGTGAAAGCTGTAGATATTAAAGGAATCTACGCATTATAAATTTATAAAAGTTTTATACTTGAGGATTTTCTAAAAAGAACAAGAATTTTGCACAAAGGAAGCAGGACGGTCAACTAATGTAGTGAATACGAGACAGCACACCACAACGGAAAAAAGATAGACATAATTCCACCCTCAACCTATAGTGTACAGATGGGAATATCAAAATATCTCCAAGCATATGAGGGAAACGTGACTTTACAACAGCAACACCACATGGTAATAATTCGTTATTCGTAACATAGCATAATGTAATGTAAATAAATGGGTGGGCGTCCAAGCAGCCCTTGCACTGCGACCATTAGCTGATCTTTAGTACTTCTCAGTCATAATCCCCCAGCAGCTCCGTTTATACAGCAAAGCACATTATCTAACTCATATCTCATGATAATCACCTGGTTTCAGGAAATGTCTGCCCAAATGGAAATCCTGAAAATCTGTATGTAAAAGAGCTCTTTCATTATGACCATAATCAAGGCTTCCATAGTCCCTAGTGTCAAAGAGTCCCCATCCTTAGAGATAATTGTCCACTTTAATAAGGGCCTTATAGGGTATCCCTGGACTTTGGTAGTGCTTCGTACCCTAGTTTCCGTAAGTCCCTAGATTTCTTCTATGTCTGTCTTAAGATCAGGTTTATTTATTTATAGTTTATTTACCTCAGTAGCTCAGGCTATATAGCGTCGAATGACAGATAATAGTGGATAATGAAGCTCAGTCATTATAGTGACTAGCTACGGGCTGGACGACTGGGGTTCGATCCCCCACGAGGGTAGAGGATTTTTCCTCTAGCCTCTGCGACTTGACCGGCTCCGGGTCCCACCCAAACTCCTATCCAATGGGTACCGGAGTTATTTCCCAGGGTAAATCACGGCCGGGGCGTGAAGCTGACCAGTCACTCCTATCTAGTGCCCAGGTCAAGAATGAGTGGGAGCTATACCTCCACTCCCCCCAAACGACCTACATGGCGTGTTGCGGTACGGCTTTACTTAGCTTTACTTTATATTTTAATATTTAATATAAATTTTAACGTGATTTAGTGGCATGATAGTGTAAGGTTTTACTACTTAATGATTATAATGCACCGTTTTAACACATGCGTGTGTTTGAACTGGATCTGTAAATACCGAGTCACTCTATGTAACCGAAACGTTTTCGGCAATGCAAAGTAAACACGTGGTGGTAAAGAATTTCACTGAAAAACTTTTGTATATTATTACTACAGGGTTTCACGATTAATGCAGAAGTTACACTGGGTTGATACGGATGGAAAATGTACTGGTCTCGTCACCTTTATTGTGGAGTTCCCACCACATATAACATTTTCTCTAAATTCGCGCGGAAGCTTTGGAAGCAGAGCGTGAATTAGACAGACAGACATACACTATCGCCTCATAATCGCAAAGAAGCATAGAATGAAAGAATAAAAGATTTATTCGTCTAGAGTGAACACTATTTGATTCTGTGCCTTACAATATCCAACGCCAATGAATATAATAAAGCAATGATCATGTTTCATTCCGAATATCTATTATTCGTCTATTGACACGAAACAATTATCGTTACATTAATCTGAATATTATCTTCGTTTAAACTATTAATTTCCTGTTTAGTGGTTTGTGATGTTTATGACGTTCAATAATTTTTACTTATTATTTGATAATCGTGTAACTCGAATGAGGAACTAAGAGGTACATACGGAATTTGCGGAAGGAGGTGGGGACATATGGTCTTCGAAATCAATACTTGGAAGTTGAACGGTATGACGAGAGCGTCATGAGAGGGTCCTAATAAGTCGCAAGCCTTGCTCTGTTACGATGAAGCGTCTGCTTTAGCCAGTAAACAATTCTGATATTCTTATGTCTCGTGTTTATAAATCTTTTACTGTAGGCCTAGTACACGGCGTTTTCTGAAAATTGTCTAATGGGTATCGAGGGGGGGGGGGGACAAATACGTAATTTTTTTTACCTTGCTCCGTATCACAGTGACCACATAATAGTGCATGGATTTGGAAGGAAGACTCAAATTGTTTCTTCTCCAACACATACATAGATACACACACACGTACTTTCTCAAACACATCCACGAACCTTGTAAGAAGAAATGGCATATACTGAAAATGAAGAACTGTTAACTAACAAAAATGGTAATCGTGTGCTCTTTTATTCTGGAAAATTTTAAGGGAATTATAATATGAATATTGTAGAACCCGCCACATACTTACCTTTAAGGCCCGCCCTTTGTCAGCTGTCGGTTACTAATCATGCTTATACTCACATACGCCATCCATATCTGGCTACAGTTTAATACATCCCACCTATAACTCCGAAGTTAGCCGTCATTTGAACTGATAACTATAAGATATTTGCTGTGGTATATATAACTGCTAAATAACAGTTAGATATAAGTAAAAAGTTATTAAAACTGTCTAGTACATTTGTATTCATTTAGTTACAATAATTATATAACCATGCATGTTCTAGCAGAATCTTTAGTTGTGTCTAATTATGTAAAAGCAATTAAAAGCTTTTAATTTCTTATACTCTTATCTCCAGGAACAAACCACGAATACGGAAAAATTATTGTAATAAAATATTGTTTTGTATATGTAAAACATTATTGGTCACTCCGAAGAGGACAGAATTTTGTTGAAACATACAGTCATATGTTAAATTGAGGGGAGTGAATGTGGTGGTATCCGATTGCTTTTCAATTGTTTGACGTTTGTATGAATGAAGCTTCGGCATTAATGACGTCTTTGAAGCAAATTATCAGCGTCAGCTCTGCCATCTTCCGTTTGCACGCAGTATTCGCTTTGTAATATTTTGGTTCGTGTAGTCGGCACTGTGCAGAATAAATACTTTTAAATGAGCGCCTCTTCATTGGATAAGATATATGCAGATAAAAAGAAAAATATAAACCGAAATAATTTATTTTAAGTAAAGAGAGATTATATTATGCAGAGTCCGTTCATAAATTTTAAATTGCGTTTATCAGGCACGAAGCCATGCTTCCATTTGCATAATAATTTCCAACGGATATTAGGAAGGGAAACGTCAGCTTTCGTAGTATTGAAAACTTTAACTGAGACTCCACTTTAAGGTCAAGCTAATTTATTAATTTTTCTGATATCCCTTGTTGGAAACTCGGGCCGAAGGCAGCCTGTCGTCACGGAAAATACTTTCTGTGGTTTTCCTTGTCCTACGCACAAATTATACATTAACATATTTCTTTATGCTTTATTTTATTCGTTACGTCTTCGCAATTCATCTATTTTACTGAACCTATCATTTGACCCTAGATGACTTCGTACAATATGTAAAAGCTTGTCTAATCTGCCAAGAATCAAAAGATTTTTCTGACTAAAGAGGCAGTATAATGTCGGACTGTCTTGGAAGAAGGTCGTGGATAGTGTCTAAGTATGGATATGTAATGTGGTCGCTTAGCGCATTTCAGAAAATGTACCGCCATTAGCCTGGGTAGAAGAAAATATCACTTAGGATTACCGGTGGCCGTTGACGAGATTTGAAACCTTAACTTCCGAACAAAACGACAGTCGTATGGCTGTACAGACCTGCGTTGCAATCCGCTTGACCAATATTTAACTAATAAGCACGTACAGTTGGGAAGTACCACCTGGTCACTATTATCCTCGTTTTATTTGATGCAAATAAACTGTCATACGTAGCAAGTGATAATTTTTTTACGTTCATAGTCACTGGAAATCATATTTGACAGAGCTGGGGCATCCGACTCAGTGTTTGCATTGGTAAGCTATTTCAAAGGGATTTATTGTAGTGGAAGTTTACTTAGGTATTTGATATTTCGGTGACATGAAAACAATGATAAACCATGTGAACAAGATAATGCATTTAATATGACATAAATTTTCAACAGAAGTTTATGATTCATTATACCACATTTTCTCACCTTTACAGCGAATTCATTACACCTCATCATGTCTCCTGTTATGTGGCCAATGAGTACGCAAATCACAGCATTGATTTTGGTTAAAACAACAGCCTACACGTCGTAACAAAATGTGTAATGTTTAGAAATTAAAGGTTTCTACGCGCTGCCTCCATCTTCGGAGTAAGGAAGATGGAGGCAGTATGTTCTTTCGAAAACGCTGGTGACCACTTATAAGGCTAAACGGTGTCACATCTCAGAATGTCACAGTCTGGATTGGTAAGATTATCATATGATGTTGCAATACATCCTATAAAAGTAGATAAGGAGAAAAGATTGGTAAACCTAAATTCAGATGGAGCTGATTTTCGATATTGGTTTATGAGCTAGTTTCTTTGGATAAAAATGGCAGTTACTTTCTCCAAATGTGGCAAAGACTTTCCATGTTTCCTATTCTAATATCGCTTTAGTCAATTTTTTTCTATGCATTATTTTAAAATAAAACAAGAACCCGTTTATAAGCGTTTCGAAGACCATATTCAGAAAAAAATATAAAATTATTTTAGAGCATTGTGTAAGTGGTTGTATTTATTCAATATCTATTTTTTAAAATTACAACTTTCGTCGCCCCAGGCCCTGCAAACACATATCAGGTTATTACTAACCAAAATTAATTAAAAGAGTCGTTAATATATCAAATGTATGCCGCCTTCCTCCCATCCCTCGGATCTCGAGCGCACAGAATCGCTTTGTGAATAGTAAAATAATAATATTAATTTAAATCTATTATAATATCACGTAATCTATAAGACATATTAATTCTTATCTTCTGTTTTAAGAGAATGTAAATATTTTCTTGATGCACGCATGTTATTCTTGTCCATTACAAATATTTACAGCTGCGTCGACCCGTTTTCGCAAGATCCTATTGTTAGCACTGCGCTTTCGACACATCTGCAAGACAAACTTGTTGAACTTTAACGCGATAAGACATCGGAGTTTGGTTTCCCCAACAAAGGCGTTCTGTGCCTCTTGGTTTCCGGTAAACGATGCATGTCAAGAAGTTTCATTAATGGCAGTGAAGGCTCTCGTCCGCTTGCGGCGTTACATGTGTTTCAGTTAGGATTGTCTTAAACTAAGGCGGACAATTAATTGAAAACTCGCTGTTAGAGTTTCCAAGGATTAGACAGGAGATAAACAACCATGTAGCAGTCAACAAACAGAAACAAACCCGCAAGTCAAAAGGAAGGCGATAAACATTAATGATAAAATAGGATATCAGCGCCGAGGCAAATCCGTCAGTACAGTTAACTAGGCTAAGAGCTGGACGACCAGGTTTGGATTCCCGGCAGGGCCATGGGGTTACCTTTTGCTTTTGCATCCAGACCGACTTTCGGGACAATCTGACCTCACATGCAATGGGTAACGGTAAATTTTTGTAAGGGACTTAAGTGGTTGGAGCGTGAAACTGAATCTAGTGCATAGGCTAAGAATCCGTGGAGCTATACCTTTAGTCCTCCAAACTGTCATCATGACGTGTGCGTATTCAGCTCGGTAATAACTTAACTTTCCTTCACCATGTATCACCATGAATAGCCGCAAAAACTGGTAATTAAAAAATCCGCCGTACGTCTTCTAGAAAGAAGAAATGCGTATGTGTATCTACATGTAAATAACAGGATGTATGAAATAAAAGTGCCCTGGAAAATGCACAGACATAAAAGAATAATAAAGTCATTGAGAAAGCAATTTATGACTTTACATAACGAAAATATTTGTGTATTCTGATAGATGTTGACTGACGTTTCAGAGGCGCTTGCTGCATCCATCATCAATGCTATGCGTGAGATAGTTCTGATCCCTGATGACGGAAGCAGTAATTTACTCCGAAACGTCGGTTAATATCAGAATACACAGTCCACCGACCCACACGGCAGCCATCTTCAGATAGTCTTGTTTGCATAGTGAAATCTAAGAACACGCGATATGAATTTGATGGGGGACAAATGCATATACGAGTTTTGACGATAAAACCTCTTGGGAAATTTTCACTCGGAAGTCCGAAACGGAGACCTGAGAAGAAGATTAAGATGGATCTTAGATCTGTAGGTTCTGAGGATAGGAAAATAACGGAAGAGGCCTGGATAGTGTGCGATTGCGGGCTTTGGTTTAGTTTTGCAACCATGTCAGTTGTAAGATCAAAGAATTTACAATTCTGAAATATGATCTTATGAATTATGACTGTCTGTAGTATTGTTGGTAGTCACCAACACTTCTGAGGAATCGACTACTTCTGCCTTGTTTATCGACTTTCTTTAATTCTTTTACACTCTCATTCAGAGCAAGATTTCTTCCCAAGCTTTGATTTCTCTTCAGTAAAATTTGCCCTAAATTAAACTTGTCCCTGCTCTTACTTAATTTTGTACTGTATCTGATTTATGATGAACGATCTTAAAAACGTAAGTCCGTTATCATCAGTTCCTTACTCGGCAAGGTATTGCGATTTTTACGCTGCACTCTTGTGTCTCCCCTAGAGCTTGTTTTGCTGTTTCTCATGTACTTTGTACGTTATTATTGTATTGTTCTGAGAGATGTGGAAAACAGCTGTGAATTTATTAAAGAATCAATCGCAGACAACCGACAAAGAGCGATCCCCTAGATTTTAAGGTATGGCATAAGCATTTGAAAATTTGCATGAGATATGGAACGTGAAATGTCAGGATTCTGTTTGTACGTAAGACTCTTTGACAACACATCTAGGGAATTAGTTTAATTTAGCGGGAGTGCATTTCAGATGGGACGTAGGTGACACGGAATCGACGTGCATTCTTCTATGGGAACAGGACCGTTGATTAACACTTAGGGATAGGCCGTGTCTTAAAACGGAATCATGTCAGCAGTTGGGAGGATAAAGTTTGCTGGTGATAGGATAAAATGTATTGCTTAATAGGTGTAATATTTTTGTTCTGAATGTGCAAACGCCAACCGATGACAGATATGATGATGATGCTGCAAGGAACAGCTTTTATGAGCAATTAGAGTGTATTGGATCAATTCTTGAAGTGCCATATAATCGTTTTGTTGGGAGATTCCAATGCGAATAAGGGGAAGGAAGGCATTTCGAAACCAATAGCTGACGAGAATTTACACGAAACAATTGTGGTTAAATACAGCACAGGATATATTCATGAAGAGTAAAGTGGTCACAACGTCACAAAATTTAAAAATACACTAGGGTTTCTTCTGTCAGAAAATCATGCACCATATGACAGATAGAATTACTCCTGATATTCGATGATTCCGAGGGGCTGAATATGATACCAACAACAATTTTGTAGTTACAAAACTTAGGTAAGGGCTGCCGAAAAGCAAACGACCTGTATAAGTTAGATAAGATATATGATCTCAAGAAACTGAGCGAAGGAGATGTTATGGAACAGTATAACGCCAAAAACTTGACCGGCGTTTTTGAGATTTTCTAAAATTTAGATAATGTGGACATCACAGGTTATTGGGAAATTTGTTTAAAGGGGATAAAAATTTCTTGCAAAGAAAGTCTTTGTCATTGCGAGTTAAAACAGCATAAATAATGGTCACGACGAAGAATGTTAAAAATTATTGGGCATACGGAAGCAGAGTAAATTGCAGTAGCTGTTGAACCCGAGTCAGATGACTGCAGATAACATGGGCAATGTAAGACGTAAGCTAAAAAAGACACTATGTTTGAAAGACAAGTTAAATGTGATTGAAACTCTTGGTAAGTACACAAATATTAGAGAACTGCATAGAGACATACATGTAGAATTTTAAAACAGCACGAACTTTGTAAAAATGTAAATGGTGCTCACAGATTCTCTCAGTATTTTGGATATTTGAAAGATCTCCTTTTGTCAGCTATTGGATGTACCTGTTGTTAACGATGTGTGGCAGACTGAAATTCAAACATGGAGTACAGTATCTGAATCCTGTTCTTTTGAGGTTGAAATTAAAATGTTGATAGATATGAATTTCCAGCTATTAATAAAATTTCGACAGAAATTGTATAAAGGAGGTAACACATTACATTATGAGATATACGAAATTATTGAATCTATTTAGAACAAGCTCGAAAAATTTGTTATGTACCGTAATAAACATTATATCCTCATATGTTCATTGCAACGTTCGTTTAGAGGTATTAAGTTCATTTTGTTCGATAGTTTCCACTTTTGCCACCTGCGTCTAGCTCACGACTTTCCTCACGTGACTTTCTGTTATCACCGCTCGTAGGTTATTTAAAAGTACGATTTTTAAGTCGTGCAGAATGGCACAACCTCCACGGACAGACACGACTGGCCCATAACGTATTGTCGCTGCAAAGAACGCTAGATAACGAAGAATTTCTAGGGCAGTAGGAGGAATCAATAGTTGTACAAATTCATAAGTGTGTGACAAACCTGACTGTAGTAATTGTAATGGAATATGAGTGTTATCAAACTGCACACAAAATTTTACCAGATTTTCGAATTTCACGCTTACCACCATACGTAATAAATTACAGGAAATTATCAGTGTGAATTTCGAAGTAATCAATCGACTACTGAATAGATTTTCTGCATTTCTCAATACTGAACATTTAAACCGGCAGTATAGTGAAATAGCTCGTGAGAATTTTCTACACTTCAAGGAAAAATATTTTTTAGTTAGGAGGTAAGTATAATGCATCATCATTAATGGCGGCATACCAGTAAAACCATTTTGGCAAAATAATATTTTGTTTCATGTACTGTGTTATAAAATCCATATAGGTAAACATTTGTAGATGAATTTAGTGTTTAGAACAGCGTGGAAGAAGAGGGTGCTTAGTCATCATTTTTTTCATCTTCTGTTCAGAATACTCCATCAACAAAGCCCTAGTAAACCAAGAGAGTCTGAAATTGAATGTGACAATCGCTTCTGGCCAATGCTGATGAAGTTGTTTGCATTCATGTATGTTCGCTTATTGCTGGAAGACGAATGCACAAATTTGCACCAAGGTTTTGATGCTTATGCCCTGAAGCAAGGAAGATCTTTTGGAACAGCCAAAATACCAAATAAATATTCTGGGTTTGAATTCCGGTGAAGTTCATTTCTGAAGCACAGAAACTAAGACGAGAAGAAGACTATAAAGATGAACGTTACAACCCCGAGAATGTTTACTGTAAGTCTGGAACGAAGCATGATAGAAGAACGACGCCAGGAGGAAAGTTTTTATATTGGAGAAGAGAAGAGATTACACAGGCCACGACACCGAGGAATTGTTTCAGGTTCGTCTCCCGGAAAATATGTTTTTGTTGCTTGTAAACTAGGCTAGATAAATACCGGCTCTAAAGCAAACATTATTTAGTGAGGTGAGGAGATTACAATGAAGATGATTTCTATATCTTGAAAAGAAATTACGGTAGAACACATATAACCAAAATTGTTTGTTTCTGCGAAATGTTTGCAGAATAATAACTACTGAATTTAAAACAAAAATTGTACTGGATTTAAGTCTTAGCGATTATACTTTGAATATCAAATTATCATAGAAAAGAAAACGGACCAATTTTTTTTCGGCAAGTAGATTATAGGAAATAGCGCCACAACCACTATAAGGATATCCTGGTTTCCAGGTCTGGTAATGATATTTTTATGTTTATTAATAACTAATTGTGTTGATGATTTTTGAAGACAAATGATCTACTGATGGTAAAACAACAGTTATAAAACCATGATTTCCGGAGGGGAATTTATAATAAAAATTATGGAAAAGACCTGTTTAAATATTTATGGAAAAATATATCGGAAGCCACATTCTTGACAGGTGAGATTATAGAAACCATATTTATTAACAAAATATTACTAATATTATACTGTGTGAATATCTTTTTGAATTTGAAAGTTTCAAGTTTCCTATTATACTAAGCTTCTCTTTGATAATAAACCTCAAATTCAGGCTTTAAAAAGTTGGTATTGATTTAAGAGGACATGATATTCACATTTGTTTCTCTGCTCGAATAAAGGTCTAATAAATGTGTACATATATTAGCGTCAACGGTTGGAGGAATAATTTATAGAGAAATTCTGTTTTGAAATTTGTCATAAGAACGAAAAAGGCTTAAATTCTCAAGAATAATTAATTGATTCTCTCCAACTCTCCTGGAATTGCCGCCAGTTAGCCTCGAATAACTTGGAACTGCATATGTACGATGTTTGCTTAGCCCTCCTCTTTAGTTAAAGTCTTCTTGCAAATAATATATCGACACAATTTTAATTTTTCTACTTCTCTTCTTTCCGGGTTGCGAGGAGTTAGCTTACTGCATCAACTTCCAACTTCGCGTACCAGGGAGCCTTGAATTCGGGGTGTACTTACACTAGAGAAGCCACCTAAATCATGGTTAACGAGCCTAACCTTTCTCTGGGTTAACTCTTCTTTCCTTCAGCCTTCTCTGTCTGGGTCATTAAAGTTGCTAATCCCATCTGTCCATCAAGGTGACAACCCGATGGTGGGCCAATAGCGTTAGTAATTTAAGTTGTAGGGGAGAAGTTGCAAATACAGTGGGCACTGTATAGAAAAATATCAAAGCTGCTTCATCTCACATCTGGTGACCTCAGCCACTTTTTGCTGCATTGTCCAAGTAGCGGACGTTTGTTGTGCAAATATTTGTTATTAATCTTTATGCTCTTCATACCATGCAGTAGCATGTAACCATAAAAAAACTGTTCAATCACTTTTATCACTAACTAGCATTTATTTACAGTTCATTATACCAGAAGCGTTTCAGCTCCAAACTCAGTGGCTTTATGTACGGTTCAGCGTTACACGTTAAAACACATAATCTAAATAACTTTAAAATGTTACAACGAAGTCCTGTTACACATTAAAATCATAGTTAAATATTTGGTAAATATAAGCTAAAAATATGCGTGATTTAGGGTACACATAAGCCAAGCATTGTGCTGTCCTGTTTTTATAATATTGCTATAATTTATTTCCACTGATTATGTGTGTTAATATTATTTCACTTGTAACTGAGTTGAAGTTCGTGTTTTTGCCGTATCTTACAGTGGTTTTTAAATTATAGATGTTCCGTCTGTTGTTTGGTGGTTGTTGTAGTAATGATGACTTTTTCGTGTCGCTTGAGATCGACGAACGTTCTAGTTTGTTTTGCAGTGGGTAGCTCGTAGCGTTGGTTGCGTACTCCCGTTTTCATTTTGATATAAAGTTTTATAATAGGCTTTATAATTTGATATATGAAGTCAGCCTTTATAATATTAAAAATATTTTTGTTTGTAGGTGAGTGTTAAACGATTAATATCCTTGGTAACATTTATCGTCTGTTTCCGCATCGCAGCAATTAGGTTAGGTTGCTAGAATCCGAGCGCTCTCTGGCGTTTCCAAAGCCACGCTGAATGGCGCCGGTATTGTTGTATTCTCACAAGTTAGCAAGAAACATGTTGATGTTGCTGATGTCAGCCAGTTATGACGTAAATGATGGGTTATCCTCTAGTGGCATGGAATTCATACCGAGCTTCAGTAAAATCTCGAAATTAGTGACTGAATTTTAAAAAGGAGACGGTGAGACGGGCAAACGTAGGTTAATTGGCTTTAAAATAATCTGTTACAAATAACCTGGCCTGAGTAGTAACATAGCTAAGTCGAGATTACCTATACATACGTACACACGTACACACACATACATATACATACACTAAAAATATAATTCACTCTTATGCTGCTGTAAACAGAAAGTTGTTAATACTTCAGGCATTTATATAGAATTGCTATATTTACCTGCTCACTTTATGACGCAATTTCTTGTATGTCACATATCAATCATCAACCGCAGAGTGAAACAACATATTATTACCGACAGCGTCATCCCATTATTACGTATTGACAATACTCACTTGATAAACCACGCAAATGGAAACAAGGTTCTCCCAGACTCAAATCAGTAACCTATTAGGTATTCAGTAGTCCACGAAAGTTCAATGCTAACTTCAATGTTAGGAAGGCTAGTAACACATTCCTCTTTTGCAAGAGTGGTGCACGTGCTGGAGTGGGGCAGCGGACAGTTGAAAGGAAACCATATTTTTGCTACCTCACTTGGGAGAACACCACTGACTGAGTAACTTACAAATTGACCGGTCAACCACACAGGAACAATTCGTTCTCAGAAGCTATCAGCACCCAGCTGGCCAAGAAATTTCTCTCCATACGTAGAGCCAAAAGTTGTTTACCGTGGTCTCAGGATCCTAATTCAGGCTGCTGTACTGAAACACTTTGATCCATCCCTCATCCCCTATTAATTTTTTAAGGTCCACTTTAATAATATATTTCTTTATAGACTCAGGTCTTCAGCAGAGTGGCCTTTCCTTTCAGATTTTCGGACTGGAACGTTATGCTCCTTTCTTATTTATTTTGTGCGTGGTATATGTTCTGTTAATGCCACCTGTTAATACAATATTTGTGTAAATCGTAAGCTCGGTATTCGAGATGCCTCGGTACAAATGTTAGGTCTGAAACCGGCCATCTTCAAGCAGATTTTACGTGGTTTACATATTTATTTTCAGGAAAATGTTTAGATGGCACAACACTTTCTATAATTCATCAATTACAGTTTCTATACTGTTTGAAGTTCAGATGGCTGCTTTATTTCGTAGTGTTATTTTAAAAAGACAACATACTTCTATGCATAAGAGCTAATAGTTCAGAATCTGATTACACTCGAATCTAACCTCGTAGTATCCGCTGTAATTTGTAAATTAATTCGGCAGTTCGGAGGTCTAGAACCGTAAGATTTAACATCGATTATGACTGAGGTACGGTCTCAGATGTGAAGCATGGAAAAAGGAAAGTATATTAAACTTATGTTTACACACATTTGAAACGGTTCTGTAATTACTCTTGTCTGTCTGGTTCAGTCTCTTGATCACTGTAATGATGTTCAATACACCGGCTGACAAAGCTTGTGGTAGATACATACTCATGGAGCTTATGTGCGTTTACTTATGGAGAAAATAAAGTAACTAAGTTTGTGTTAGTAGAAACCAAAGGTTCAATACCACAAATCCTATTATCTTAGATCTAACGCCGTGGTAGCCGAAAGAAGTTTCAACGACGCTTAGGAAATTGGACCACTGTACCTTATCCATTGTGAGGGAAACACGGATCACATCCTGCGCATTAGATTGATTTTACTATCCTCCTATTTATGATCGGTCTCCCAAGTGGTCTCATTTTCCTTCAGGTTTTCAATGTAAAATGTAGACTATATATGCGTCTTCCCCATGCGTGCTCGATGTTCCGCCCATCTTAGATTTATTGATATTAATTTAATGATGTATGGTAATTAGTTCAAATTTGAAGATAATCATTGATAGATTTTCCAGAAATTTACATGATAAAGTTCAGTGAAGCGATAAAATTATATAAAATATTTTATCGTTATCACACACACACACACACACACGCACACATAACTGTTACTTGGTAAACTGCAACAGGTAATTAATATCTTATATTTTCTTATGAATGTTCCTTCCAATGGAGTGCATTCATTGCGCACAAAGAGAAGTCATTTGCATCACTCTTGTAATGTGTAATTTCCTTCCTTTAAGGTAAACTCGGGTTTCAATTTTCTCGAAATATTTAGTTCCGTCTCGTTTGATAAGATTTGGATTGAATACAGCACCATGCATACAATGTTCTAGATTCACGAACATGTAATTTATAATAGACCTAGGAAACTTATAACTTACTATTAGATTAAATTACAACTCTTGTAGCCTACGTACATACAAGATCTCTGTTTGCATTTCAGTTACTGCAGTGTAAAGTATTATATACAATTGACATCCATATTTATTTTCAAATGCAATTTAACTTTTTATGTTCTGACTCCTACTGCAATTACGTTCATCTTTAAATATTTCTTGCGTCCTCTGGGGTTAAAATATATGTCAAGTTCTTAAATTGTGTCTTGAAGGAATCTTTATTAACCGCTTAAAATAACTCGGGAAACATCTTAATCTCTTTTTAAATTAGTATTTCTGGATTATAAAGAACACGAATTTCTAAAGATGGCTTAAAAACTAAAAAAAAACAAGGAAAACCCGGTCTGCTGAAAGTGACTTAAAATAATATAACATTATAAACATTAAATATTAATTTGTATATCATAATGATATGGATATCAGTTGTCAAACGTAATCCCTGTAGGACATAACAACATTTATTGAATAGACCATAATGTTTATTCGGGACAAAACAGTAGTATCAGTGCACAATCTCTCATAAATTAAGAATGAAACAATCAGTGGAACGTACTGCACTTCGATGGATTGGAGTGAGCGTAGGCCTGTGTCGTAAACGGGTTTATGCCAGTTTAAATTGTATGTTTGCAATCTATTCAGAATAAATAAACGTTTCAGACAGATGTGGTACCAGTTTTTTCTATAAACAGTTTTTTTATAAAATTGATGAAGCGACATTATACATTCATGCAAAGTAGGCAAAAATTCAACCGACTCGTTCCGACAGATTCAATCTCATATTGGAGCGAAACATGAAGATAGACAGATTTGATGTGTCCATTATATATTTTATGCGTCCTGAGCTAACAGTTCATAATAAGTTTACAACCGTTCTACTGTCAACACTTCAGATATTATGCTAAAGAACAAAGTCTCTTTGATCATTGTCGACTGGTGCATTAACTTAGCAGTTGACTGCTGTTGACATGGGTGATATTCGGAGCGTCGTTTGTGAGACGCGAAACCAAGTGTTGACATACAGAGTAAAGTTACACTAGAAGCTGCTGTACATGCTTCCATGTGACCGGTAGCATCTACAAAGGAAATGTAAGAAGCCGTATTTGGAACTGGATGACAGAGGTAACTGCTGTATAAGACGTAACTATGGCATCATGGAAGAAATTCAGTCTCTACCGCTGCTCCAGCGCTGAGGGAAATAAACTTGTAAACGTTTCATGGTATTTTGTTTTGGTTTCACTTATTTAGTGGTAAAGAGCTGTACCCGAAAGCCTATTACAGAATTTGAACCCCGAAAATTTCTCACTATCTGAGTTGTGACTGTACTTTATTCATGTTTCATGTTATTTTCAAAGTTTCAAATATTGTTTTTACGGTATTCTGCTTAGACCTAGCTAACAACATGTGGCTGGCTAGAGCTGTCTAACTGTGCGTGTTATCTGATCAGTTCTGCTGTGTTAAAGTGCACGTAATACCATAAAACCAAAAAGTAAGGTAGAATACATTTTTTCATTTTTAGTTCCAAATATTAACTGTGCTAATACTGTTAATACGGTAAGCATTAACGCTCCACCCCTGGTTATCTGTGATGCAGTATCATTTAAGTCAAACAGTAGGCCTATTTTAGACATTTACTGAAGTTCATCAACATGCTGTCAGAATGAAAAGATACAAACTACTCTAACTCATAAAACTGCAAACCTCATTGATTAGGAAAGTAAATCTAACGTAACAGGTGATTAACGGAGAGACTCTACCTCCCATCACTTATTCTTTCCATAAACTTCACTCAAAAATCCAATCCGAGCTACGCTCGGAAAACTTTTACAACTCTTGTCTTTAGTGCAGTTTGCCGGAAATTTGCAGATCAAATAGTGCCTGTATCATTTATGCCGTTGCAAATTGATTAATGTAATTAAAACACTGCAATGGCTAAAATCGTGTGTAAAATAATTTGATCTTTAGCTAGATAAGTTAGCAGCTTTCTCATTGGTTAAGTTTACGGAGCAGAGTATTTCTTCAGACACTTTCAATTATCTTCATAGTCAAAAAATTCCGTTCATCTTATGGAGTTTAATTATTGTGTTCGTAAAAGCCCGACACTGGCCGCTATCCGGATCCAGATAAATCCATTTCACACCCGACTTTTATCACGAATTCCTAATGTTGGATTGTTATTATATACGCCCATATCTTTCCAAGTGGTCTCGTTCCTTCGGGTTTTACAAGTAAATTGTTTACATGTATCCCATATCTCCCGTGCATTCTGCGCGCCCTGTTCATATTATTCTGCTTGAAATAATCATCTCAATACTAGTTCATAAAGTGCAGAAATTGTGGAAAAAATAATGGGCATTTTTAATGCAAGTATATGGACTACAAAACAATAAATCTAACCCTTCTTGATCGTAATCTAAGCACACATTTTAAGAAGTATTCGGAAAACACAAGACACATATTTCTATGGCAAAGAAAACGAATTTACACACCATTTCTGGCAAAATAATCTATGACAACATGGACCTAAAATTGTATAAAGTATTTATAATGAAACCTGGGAGCAAAATTCCGCTGCCTAACCGCATGTTAATCAGGTCCCCTCCCTGCAGGGCGAGTGATCGGTCGGTAGCTGGGCGATTGCAAAATCGATATTTCATCCCTCGGCAAATCAAACCACAAACGTACAACTGTGAAAATTTAACTTTTCCAGAGGTATACTTTATAAAAAAATAATGAAGTAATTTTAAAATTTTGTAGTAAACAGTCTATTCTTCCTTCACTCGCTGACTTTCGCAAAGTTCTGGGTTGGCGTTTGTCTGAAGTATTCCGTCCAATATCGGCAGTTCTACAGCTTGAACTACTGACTATTCTGCATTTTTCCTCAGTGTATCAAAGCAAATATTTAGACAATACACTGTAGTGGACAGCGAGAGACTTTTTCCTCATGTACTAACCATTTGTGTTTATATTCTCAACTCAATCGAAACCATAAACCACTGCAGTTAAAAGAAAATCCTTAAGTAACATTAGAATCAACCAACCTAAACGAGTTGATGTTATGCAGAAATAGAAAACGATCTCGAAGATGATGGTATAAACAAGTTGAAATTTCAATTGGCGATGAAATTATTTTCCTTGATGATGATGTTCTTTTTCCTGTTCCGATTTCAAGCTGATTTTTAAGTCTTTCATGACGCTGCATAGGTTCCCTTTGTTCTGAAGTGCCCGTTCCTGTTTCTTCTTTTAAGCTGTGATAAAATAATTTTCCTCTGAAGCCAACTATTCTTCCTTTTACACAACCAACGTTCAATTTCTTCCGTATCGCTGCGAAGCTCCTAGTTAGCTCGCGTTGTCCGCCCGTGCGTATGCCGACGATGACTCATCACCCAGAAACGTCGGTAAACTTCTACCAGACTACACGGCGCAACAACCCAGAAGACAGATATATTTGGCATTTCCACTTTCTACAAATTGTGTTTTACTGCTCGTCAAGAAATATAATATTAAGTGCCGTATTTTGCTATCGACATTGCCGTGAAGAATGTTCGTGCTCATTAGCAATATGAAAACACCTGTCCACGATTTCAGCATGACATCATATCTTATGACGTATAGCAGTGCAGCTGGAATAAACTCTCATTAGAAGCCTCTCCTATTGTTGTGTTCCCACGTCATTAGTTCTGACGAGGTTCCAAGCAGCCTCAAGCATCTACTGCTCCAGGAAAATTCCTGTCAAGTATGTTTCTATTAAAAATATTTGGCAACATTCTTATCTTTCTTGTTGCTTGTTTCTTTCCTTCTGTGTTCTTTCATGTCACAGCTCCTTTCTTTCTTCAGGTATTTCGTTAAAAGGCGATTTAGCAATGTACTTGCACGAATGCGTCAGTTAGTTGAGACATTAACTCTAGAACCGCTAAACGGATTTTCTTGAACTTTTAATATTTGGCAGCCTTACTGAAATTTGGCAAACATTACAATCTCCGTTAAGAGCGGAGAACAGTATGCGACACCACACATGAAAACGTATTAATATTTCAACCCGTATCTAGAGCTCAACTGGCTACATATTTATCGGAGCGAAAACGTTATCGCACAGAACTTGTAGAGAAAAATTGATAGCCATTTTCTGACCTGAATCCTTTGTTCAGAGACGTGTAGTTCTCGATGAAAGTAACAAAGGAATTTTATGTTGTATCACAATATAAGTGGTTCTGATCAAATTTTGTAATTATCTGTCTGGTTTCCTATCCACCTATCATCCATCCACCCACCCACCCTGCACTAAAAAGCAAATTTGTCCCGTTAAAAGCCATGATGGCGCTTGGGGAGAAAGATGATGTAGTTCCTACTCATTCTTAACCTCGTTATTAGATACGTGTGAGTGGTCAGCGCTCACGGTACACATTGGGCAGGAGGCTAGCTGGGCCCCAAAGCCGATCTGGACGCAGAGACCAGAAGAAAATCCTCTGACTCTCTCTGGGGTAGAACCCCGATCGATCAGCCCGTAGTCACTCTACTGACTGAGCTATCAGGTTCCATGAACACCTACAATTGATTCGTAATTCACTAAGTGCCAATGCTGACATATGTAATGGTTCAGTTTGTTAAAAGTATTTATTTCATTTATTTAATGTGTGTATGCATCTTTTTGGGACAACTTGCATGTACTTTCTATTTTTATCTGTATATTCTTTTTAGTCTGATTATTCCTGTCATTCACTGTTCGTTTTTTTATGCGGGTTGGTTATAACGCGCTAAATGAGAGGAATCCCGTCAATATCAACTTGTGATTTTACAGAAATAAAATTCAGGGTTTATAAACAGCAATGGAATCAACTGCTGGACTGAGTAACCAACTCTGACATTTCTGTACCCTTATCACTGACCCCAGTGCGAATGAAAGCAGCGCACTGCGATGAACCAAACTACTGCGCCTCTGCACTTCACACTTCTTAACAATGTCAGGGAAGAAGACCTATTCTCCTTCGACTCCTCAATTTCTCATTGTGACGCAGGCAGGAGCTGCAAGTTATGAGTAGTAAATATACAATTTCGTGATTAATCTCGGTACGTTATTTCCGGTAGTACAGATCTTAATTAATTTAGATTTCTCTAGTGAAATTTATTAGTAACTTGAAAATTATTCCCCAAAATATATATCGAAATGAAACTGCTTGTGCCTTTTGTTCTTTTGTTGCCTGCATCAGACTTAAACCTATTGATTTTGCCAACAAGCAATGTTTTTGTTTCGCTTTGTACATAATAACCTCTGCAGCATTTGCGTATTTCTTTGGAGATGTAAGAGCACATAAAATTTTGCAATTTCACTTTGAGAGGAGCTAGAGCCACTTCCACTGACGACATGTTCTGTTATTCGTCATACGGAAGTAATATGCATGAGCCGGGATAGCTCAGTCGGTATAGTGACTGGCTACGGACTGGGCGACCGGGTTTCGATCCCCGACGAGGGCAGAGGATTTTTCCTCTAGCCTCTGCGTCCAGACCGTCTCTGGGGCCCACCCAGCCTCCTCTACAATGGGTACCGGGGCCCCTTCCCGGGGGTAAAGCCGGTCGGGGCATGACGCTGACCACTTACCCCCATCTAGTACTGAGGTCAAGAATGAGTAGGAGCTATACCTCCACTCCCCCCAAGCGCCTATATGGCGTATAGTGGGACAGCTTTTACTTATGGAACTAATATGCAAAAGCTTGTGGTACCTTTGATAGCATGATTTTAGAAATAAACTTCATGAACAGGAGTCCTTCTTGAAAAGTAAATAGTTTCTTAGCTGGTCAATATAACTATTCGCCTTTTATGAATCCCGAAGGTTGAATAGCGTAATAATGAATTATTCTTGGGCTTCCATCCGTGTCACGTGGCTGAAAGGTGTAAACACCAACGTTTCGAGAAACATCTTAGTCTTCTTCCTCAGGGTGACAAGGACGAATACCCTGAGGGCGAGGACGAAGATCATATAACGTTCATTAACGTGCTCGTAAAACACTAACTGTTTCATACACGAAGCCAGATCAATGCAATCTTTATAATACATTTTAATATTATCCCCCAGTTTAATAAAAGTTAGTTAATTCGTTCTACATCTTCTGGGATGCGTTACCCTACATTTATGCATAAAATAATATCAGACGTGAGTTATGTCCGAATATAGCCTGCGGTTACCGAATAGGATAAGAATGATAAACCATATGCAGAAAGGATATGAAAATGTTCTTTAACATCAAATAATGAGCATACAATGAAATCGCTGTTAAGGAGAAGAAAATAATTAAATATTTCTGTAGGCCACGAGTAAGAAGCTGTGGACACTGTTGGAATAAACGGATGAATAAAAGAATCAGTATCATTTTATTATTATGTTCCATATACTCGTCGTATTTCTATTATTGTTGCTAACTGCCAGGTGCGTCATCGCTGCAAATGACGTATGTAAATCTTTAAACGTTTTTAGCATAAACATTGTCTCCCTTGAGGGCACGTTCTCAATAAGGGAAATGACCTAGGTAGGTTGTCTTAATAGATGATCTAGCTTGGTTATCTGTTTTTTGTATTTCCTAACGTTCTACAATTATATTAGTGTTCCCTACATGGATTATTTTGTTTTTATTTATATTTCTTCATTTATTTTGCTTTGTGTTAATATTGTTTCTTTTTTGGGTTTCCCTGTAATTGGCTGTTATATTTAATACTGCACATGTATAAGTTTAATTAATCTATTTTTGTACTATTTTTCATTATTATTTCACTATTATTGTATGTATTATCAGTGTTAGCCTGTTATTGGCTTCTTGCTGTTGGCAAACACGTAAATAAATTAATCGAATTGAATTGAATTAATTGAAAATTATTTTATAAGTGTATACTTCTCTTTCATGCACATGTATTCCGAACATTGACAGTAATAAAGGAAAACTGCAGATTTTTTCCTCATATAGTTCTTGCGATGTAGGCTGCATGTATTCAGAAGAACAGAGTTCTTTATGTCAGGAAGAATTTTATGCATTTAATTATTTTTATTACTGTTTCAAATTGTTCTGTAACTGTCTGCCTATCTTTTGACTGTCAAATTGTCTAACAGTTTACCTTGCTGAGATTTTCGCGCCGTTATAAACGAATTCTCATGACCTCTGTCCTCCGAGTTGTATGACGGTGTAACGCTGTGCTAGGCAGACTGCTCTTACAATCACATTACAGAACCCTAGTTTGTAGATTGTAATGAAACCCGGTGTTATATTGCAGATTGGTTTTCAAATGGCGCGTGATACCCAAATTGGATCAAGACGGATATGAATACCGGCACTGACTCCCCACTACTCTTTTCGGTCCTTTTCTTCACCGATTCTCTTGTAACCTCATTCGTGGAGAATGTTTTATTATACAGCGGGCAAGGAATCAAGCTATTCTATTCTCCAAGTGGGATAATTGAACTATGTTATGTGAAACATTTTCTATATTTAAACTCTAAGTTTCAGTGCATGAAATCACCAGGGGAGAAAATATGTATAGAACGCGGCATTGGTTACTCCTGATATTTTAAGCCAAAATTTATAGTTGTATTATATCAAGTAAATACGAGTAAAAGCAACATAAATAACACGTTTGTAACCGTTAATTTATATTGTAATTTTGTGGTTACTCAACTGGGGTTTAGTTCACAGAAGTCTCATGGATCACTTTTCCGCAACGTCTTTTCCAGGATTCAATGTAATGGCTAACAAGTGGTCTTTGCTTCGGAAGGAGAGAAAGGAGCGTGAAGCTAAACACTCACCTCCACTTGATACAAAGTTCAAAAATGTGTGGAGCAATGCAACGACGCCTTTTATATGTTACCATGTTCTACTGATTATTTAGAACTTAGTTTGTCGTTTGTTCGTTTCATTATGCGTTCATTATGCTCGTGAGTGATCAAGAAGAAAGATTTGGAATTGAACAGATGTGAACCAGTCACCTGGGACGTCCCTCGATACCTAACTCATAGACACGCCTCTTTACAACATTTTCTGTCATTGATCGCATGATTATATGGGCATGACTCGGTTTCTATAACGTCGTTTGTAGAAACAGCTTGGTGCAGTGTCACGTCTCTCTTGTTTATTGGCTTTCGCTGGTACAAAATTTATTTCCTCTCTGTGTTGTGGCTTTTGTTGTTTTGGTTCAATTGCAGCATTATATTTGTCAATAATAGGTGACCACGAACGACGGTGTTGTGGGGAATTACAAGTAATACATTTTTAAAACACGTGTGTCCACGTCAGAGCAGTCCTTGTCACTACTGTCTTGTTCTTTTCTCCCCGATATTGTACTCTTGAGGTCGTAAATCGGCATGTGAGCATTTGTGCTATTCTTTTACATGTGCGGCAGTACAATTCTCACCCAGTAAGCGATAAGATACAAATAATCATCTTATGCAAGATTAAAATAATTACGATAAAACTTCTTGTACAGTTACCTTGTAAATTATCAAAATTTATAAATCAACGTCAGAGAATATTTCAAGAAGTCTCTTTAATATCCAATAAATTTTATTTTTGCAATCCCTATTTTTGATAAACTTGCAATTTCTTTCTTTCTTGTGGACCATTTATATTCGTTTAACATGTTCCAATCATTTAAATGTTCTAAACAGACACCTCGGAAATTGATTCTGTTTCTGTCTTTTGAAACTCTGTAATTCCTGTCTTAATCTCCAATAGTAAGTTTTACTGGTGATATCAAAATACACATCTAGAAACGTCAATAATCATTATAGAATTTGTGATATTGTCCAAATTTATAATCTGTATGCAACACTAAATCTTATTATTGTGCTTACAAACGTTTCGGAATCTCACAATATTCGACTACTGAACGATAAATAAAGTTTATGGGTTTTAAATTGATTTGCAACACAAGAACAACTCTAAAAACGGAATATAACTCGTTTAAAGCGTGTGTATCACAAATCGTCTTAAATATTTGATATCGTTGACATTACACTATGCTCCGGGACAGAAGTATCATCACATGAAAATAGACTCTTCAATTTAAAAAATCTGAATTTCATAAAATAATTTGTCTGCAGTATATATTAAGGCCTGTGTGATTATACTACCGAAGTATGAATGTACACAAGAGTTTCAAGCATTATTGAAGCTATAAATGTTTGATGCGAAGTGGGGAAATTTTTGTAGTGAAAATATATGATTTTTATTGCTTAAATATGAACACAAATAATAGTAGTATTGACGGAAATATTCACAAATACTTCCAACACTGAACGTTCCTTGATTCGTTTCTGCGACAGTAATTAGGAATAAATCTAGAAAGCTGAATTGCAGCAGCGTTTAGTATAAAGTACTTAGTTCCTTTGTGCAAAATTATTCTGTGTTCAACATCCATTCTGCCGTACCGACGTGGTTGCTGCCAGGAGACCACTTGAAATATAGTTAATAGGTAAAGTGCTCTATGTTCACCTATATTTCCTTGCTAGCTAACCATGTATGTACAAAGCCACCCACTTCGTATTTTGATGCCCAATTGCCGTGTAACATCACGACCGTAAATACCACAATATATGTGATATTACATCCTTTGGCACTTTCAGAAACTTTCTATAAAAGGGAAATTATTTGATATATATTCATAAGCTTGACGTAACAAAAAACCAATCCATTACTTTAAGTACAGTTTATTTTACGAGAAGCCTTGCTTTAAATTATTTATCAGTAGTTGTGGTACTCTTGAGCATTTAAATTATCATTTATTATAATCTGGTAGCCATTTTGAAAGGTAAAACACATACAGGCCTACAACCACTTTTAATATGCTTATTCATTAATAAATTATTAATTTTATATATATAGATAGAGACAAGTAATACAGAAAAAAATGATGGAACAACAAGCAGCCCCAGGAACTAGTGTTGGTTCTCTGCCCCTTTAAAAAACCGACCCGAAGCACTTTTGTTCCAAAACGGAAGAGACATACACATCCGACCACCGAGGAGAGAAAGACCCACGCCGGTCCCCATATAACACAGCAAAGCCTGAAAAGACCTGGAGGCACTCTGGCGGGAAAAAGGAATGTTAAGACCAGAATGACACAAATGAAAGTATAGGAAGACACAAAAGAAACATCACATCCCCCCCCCAAATGGAGCAGCCCGGAAAAAATTCCCACACAGTAGATATCCAGCAAGGCGAATAAGGTAAATGTAGTAGTAGCAGCGCAGAACACTGAACAGAGGCAAACTTCAAGTAAAAGCTTGCATAAACACTCATTCCGAGGTCAGATCCATGACCCGAGATCAAAAGAGGCAGATGAAAGTTTGGCTTCCAAAGTCAATGCCGGGCGTAGATGGCAGGTAACACATACGTAAATGCACCTGTGACAAGACTGGCGTGCTCGGAAGAGTGATACGCGGGGTGTTGATTCTTGGACACGTAGACTGGTGACAATGCAGAGGTTCCGAAGAATCTTACCTGCGCGCACAGTAGGTCCTCGGAGGAAACAGCAGAAACAGTAGAAGGCTGGAGAAGGGTGACGCGTAGTGAGAAGAATAAGGACGGAACCGAATGCCATTGGAAGAAACAGAAACTTGGTAGAAAACAAATGTAAATTCATATATTATGCAAAATAATACGAAAGCAAAAAAACGAGAATATTCGTGCAATATAGCAAGATATACACAAATGTTTAAGCCGGTTTCAACAGAGAAAGGTGGGTCAGATTGGCGTCCGTAGGGACCACCGTACAACGAGGCGGTGATATCGTTCATCCTTTATTTTAAATAAGTCATATACAACTCTTGTAAAATGTGTTATATCGCAATGTTAGACCTCGACCAGAATGAAGAAGTCTGAGTCAGTACAAACCGTTATGGTGGTGGGTCGACGGACCTTCTTAGTCGATGAGGGCGACCGGTTGCTGCAACCATCCCTGCGAAGTGGATGGATTTGGAGACTTTATATTGCCTGTGGACAGTCTGAAGGCGGATCTGGTCAATAGATTCTTAATGATGTCGTCGTTGCATCAGAGTAGACTTAAAGAGAGTTTAGCGGACGATGAAGGAGGCTGCGCTTATGCAGCCACCAGAACAAACAAGAGTCCCGTTGTAGGAGCAACGTGGCAGCAAACTTGGGCCAATTTAGGGCCCAAGCCAGTCATGTCGCATATCCCGTGATACGTCTGGGGTCCTGGTCTGAGGTATCCGGAGGAAAGGTGATAAGCTCTAGAAGGTGTTGAACACACTGGAACGTTGCCTGAATTATCTGACGAGAGAGATCAACGTCGAGTCCCAGGTGCGTTAGCCGATGAATTGGTGTAAGAATAGATTTGGAGAAGTCGAGCGTGAGCCCATGCTGATATACTGTGCTGGAACCCTCACCGCAAATATTAAACAGTCATCAGGTTAAGAGACCATGGAAACATCGAAGAGTGGACGAAGAATAATTGCTACCTTCTGTCCAAGGCGCTAGCGGTGTCCCATCGGTAGGCGTTGAAGGGAATACTTCTGGCCCCGATACAAAAGTTATCAACAGGACTCATTAACTTTACAGAAACGTGATTGGTGAACTCAGAATTCGCATTGAGTGACGCAGCTCTATTCGCTAAATTCGGAATTAACTCACGAAAATATTTGGCATAACAATAAATCTTGCGATGGCCTTCACGTCTCGCGGTGGCGGTTAATTACGGATAGCAATGGTAGAAGCAGGGCGAATAGTAACCCTTGAAGGAGAAATAAGGTGCCCCAAAACGGAAAGGTGCTGTGTAGCAAACTTGACCTTCGACGGTTTAACAGTAAGGCTCGCGTTACGAAGGCGCTTAAATACTTCCTGGAGATGTATCAAATGCTCTTAAAAAGACGAATTATAAATCACTACGTCGTCCTAAAAATCGTAGACATATTTGAATTTGATGTCCGAAAAAACCTTCTCAAGCAATGTGTCAAAACCTGAGCGCCAGTGGCTATTCCAAAAGGCAGACGACGAAATGTATACAACTTACAATGGGCAGCAAAAGCCGTGAGTGGACGAGACTCCTCAGAAAGGCGGACTTGGTTATAAGCAGCATTGAGATCAAGAGAGGTGTAGACTTTAGCTCCGGCAAACAAGTGGAATAAAAGGCGCCCTACGCCTCCGGCTGTGCAGGTAGGTGCGGGGACCAGTAACGTCCGGAAGAAGAAATATGAATATTTTAATCTTCTTAGTGATTGCAGACAGAACTATAGAGTTATAACCATATTAAGTACGGTCTATTTTTATAGACCGTACTTAATAGGAAAAGACTGGAGGAAGATTATAATAAAATTATAGGGGAATACCAATCAGGCTTCCGCGCTGGAAGGTCGACAATAGATCAAATCTATACGGTGAAAGGTATAGTCGAAAAATTTTGGGAATTTGATGTCAATCTTTATCATCTATTTATTGATTTTCGAACGGCATATGATAGCATAA
>NW_019059693.1:1587838-1630831 GCF_000696155.1 Zootermopsis nevadensis
CAGTAAAATAAGGATATATAAGACCATCATCAGGAGTATCCTCTGCTATGCAAGTGAGCTCTGGACACTGACAAAGAAAACAGAAATGATGCTGGGCGCACTTGAAAGGAAAATTTTGAGAAGAATCTTTGGATAAGTACAGGAAAACTCAAAGTGGAGGATACGCTACGATCATGAGCTATATAGACTATATAAAAGTAATGATATAGTAACTCACATTAAACTGAGAAGGTTGGAATGGGCTGGATATGTCTACAGGATGGAAGAGTATAGGATACCCAAAAAAATATTGGAAGGAACAATATATGGGAGAAGGCCAGTGGGAAGACCTAAAGGTAGATGGCTGGATGCAGTGACGACTGACTCCAGAAATCTCCTTGGAACAGCATCTTGGAGAAGGATAGCGTTGGATAGAGATAATTGGAGGAAGAAGATAGAGGAGGCTAGGGCTCGATTTTGGGCTGTTACGCCATAGTAGTAGTAGTAGTAGTAGTAGTAGTAGTAGTGATTGCAGAGCTGAAATCGGTTTCCCCCTTTGGCACAAAAAAATGGGACTAGAATATGGTGAAACGGAATGTCTAATAACCCCTTTGTTTAATACGTCATCTTCGGGGACGAAAACATATACAGGGGTACGGGGGACTTAACAGGCGTGGGGTCAGTCGACTCAAGAAGAGTGGTAAAACCTACCTAGCAGTAAGCATCTGAGAAAAGCCAGATTCAAATGAATTTCGTGGTCGTGAAGTTCAGATGTCAACCAAATCTAAATCACCAAAAAATGTGGCATGGCGGCGTTCGGTAAAAAGGGGAAATTTATTTCCACCAACAAATGTGAAATAAATGATGCGGGTCCTCAAATCCTTTAATAACCCCGTTTTGACCAGAAAATCGCTAACCAAAATAAACGGACAAGTGAGGTTATCAGAAAATAAGAAAGGGGAAAAATACAAGTATATTTGTCCAACTGGAGTTTGCAGTTGTCTTGGCCAAGTACAAAGGCCGAGACGTAGCCGTGTAGCATTTAACCGGAGTTACTGTAAAGGAAGGGATCTTCCCAAGATTACGTAATTCACGTTAAAGGGTAAATGGAGTACTTGAGCAAGAACGTCCCGATTGTAGGAGAGCAAAAACATGGTCAGCAACGTGAAGACAAACCCGTGGTACAGCCGGCGAAGGAACCGCATAAACTTGAGAACGCTTAAAAAAATGTGGGCTTTCTAGACCGTGGCCTTTCTAGTTGTCATGTCCGGGTCACGGGCTGTTTTTGAATATTAGAACGAGAAGCATGAATAAGGATTTCCACGAGAAGTTTAAAACGTTGCAAGACCGACTCAAACGTATCTCCCGATATTCCGGTTCTACGGGGAAAAATCCTCTCAATAGGTTTGGGCAACTTAGTACACAAATACGCGTGTATCGTCATGGCGTATGTTTACCGACTCTGAAAATTTTACCTAAGCCGCGGTAGAATCAGAGGTGACATGGCCAATAGAACGGGGCTCCTGAGTGGGATCCTGTGAAGGCTTAAATGGGGCTATGAAACGCCTCTATAGACGACACTGATTGGGAAATATCCTCAGACAATTCGTCAACGGAGGAAAAATTGGATTGGTCTAGGCCAGGTAACGAGTCCTTTAAGTCAAATGGCTTAGGCGCGTCATAATCCTCGCATATTGATTAGGCCTGATGTTGTCTGCCCAAACGTCTGTTACAACTTACTGAATCCCATTCAATTTATTATGCAAGATTTACAACTCACCCAGAGTTTCGATAGATTCCAAGGTAGAGACGTGAATCTCCCAGCCGCTTAAATCACGTAAATATTCTTGAAGGTCGAGGGCCTACAACTGTTGTGTGTAAACTCCCTTACGCATCGTTATGTCATATACCAGGTCTGCCTACCTCACATAATCCTGGTTCGGTAGGGCTCGTTCTATCATAACAATGAAAAATTGCAAACACGCATTAAGATCAATTTCACAGAAATGAGTTTCAAATAGAAAAAAAGATAAACAAGTACAATAACAGAATACCTTAAAGTTAGATTGGATCATAAGACCATGCTCTCTGCTACTAGTTGAAAAACACAGGCCCGCAGTCACTTTTAAGATGCGTATTTATTAACAAACTCTAAATTAAATATATATAAAGATACAGACAGGTAACACAAAAAAGAACGATTGCACACCAAGCAGCCCCAAGAAACTGTCGATTCTCTGCCCCTTTAAAAAAAACAGAATAAACGGTCCAAAATGGGACAGACGTTACACATCCGAGAACCGAACAGCGAATAACCCCAGCCGTTCCCCACACAACACAGCAAAGCCTGAGAAGACCAGGGCGCACTCTGACGGCAAAAAGTGAGGTTAAGAACAGGCTGACACAAAGGAAGGTAGGGAAGTACAGAATGACACCAAGGAACCGTTGTAAGGGATAGAATATCTTATTAAATTAACAAACGCACACTCTTAAATTGAGTAGATTTATGAGCGCTGTGGGGAACAAGTAAATCAAGCCAGATAAACACGATCGGGTTAAATAAAGAAAGGGAAACGGATTTGCTACCAAGAATGTTATACATATGTGATGAATCTGCAAATAAATGCTCTGTACAAATCACTGCAAGCCCTGACATGTGGTGACCTTGAGCATTTTAGACTGGTATCATTGCGATCGTGCGTCCTGCCTGACTCATAAATGTTTGCCAGTGTGTGTTATGCTATAGGATACTAACAGTTATCTTGCGAAGGATTCGTCCTTTTTGTCTGAACGACGATTTAGGATATCTCTGCATTAGAGGAATCAAGGCTTCTATCGGGAAAAAGAGTATGAAGAATTGTTTTAATTGCCAAGTCCATCTAGGAATTCTGGATTGTAAATCTGTGGTCTCAGAATAAACGAAAAAATAGAGGCGATATGTACTTCGACATTTTGGTAACTATTTACACAACATACATTGTCAGAACCCAGAAGATCTGGATCAGATTGGTTATTACATTCTGCTGGTTTGCTGGTCTCTAATTGACTAAGTAGTTTAGTTGCTTGATTGGTGGGTCGGACACAGAAGCAGTAAGTAATGAAGTGGAATGTCTTTATCAGCTAAATATTTATATTAACTACTCCAGTACAGTCTTGTAAAATGGGGTTACTTATTTAGACTCATTTATTAAGTAATATTATCTGAAACAAAAACGTCAGAACTTATCTATTTATTGAATGTAACTAAGATGCTTATCAAATCAAACACTTGTAGTGTTAGTTAACAAGTTGAGCTGAATTCTTCCGTAAAATTTCACTTTCATTTGAGAAGCAAATACCTAAAACAGACCAGCATAAAAATCTGTATTAAGATTTGCATTCGTTATGAACACTCACTGGATGAGAAAGCTCTAGAAATAATAGAACCGTTAGCGAAATCTTTAACTGTTTGAAGCAGCGACAGTTTAACCCAGTTCACTTTAATTGGCAAGCTGGAGTTACTGTATGTAAATTTACTCTGTAAAACTCATAAAAGTGTAGTTTGTTTTCAAAATAGCTTTATTAGCTGATTTACATGATTATATTTGACCTTCTGTTTCGATGATTTTCGATGATCGAATCTCTTTATCAGTGGTTACTGAACATGAAATCTAATTTCAGTATGAGTTTAAAAAAATAGATGCAAATTGAAGGCAATAATTGAGTTCATAAACACACCAGAAACGATGAAGTATTTAGCAGAAAACTGTATTCTTATGCTGTTACTGTGGTTGGTTTGACGCCAGGAACAATCTAACTGTTGAAACATTTTCACAGTTTTTATTTAGTTAGAATACCAGGTTATACATCTGTGGTTATAGTCATGATTATGGTGTCAGAGGGTCTCTGATTGGCTTCAGTTTTCACAAACGGCCAACTAATGCTTTAAATTTATTGGGCCTAAAAGAAAATGAAGCACTAGATTCATTGCTGCAGGATGAAGGAAAATGGGACAAAATTTAGACACATGTTACAGCGAAACGTCTAGAGAAGTAGAGTCGACTGTTAAGACTCTACGTGATTTTATAAGATGAAATAGGGTCAACTAAAAATGTAAGTGACTTACCACATGGTCCATAATGACAAGAAATTCTCCGTCCTTTATTTAACACGAATGATTTTTACTCTGTTCAAAACAACCTAACACTGGACCACCTCCTGAGACGGCTGAATCCAATTCACACTGCGATATTTTACTTCTTTGAGAAATAGCTGCACGTTCAAAATAACATTTAGTTGTTCTCAGTTTATTCTTTTGAAGTGATATGAATTCCTTCTTTGCTTAATTTATGAGGTAGGTTAGACAACGGTTTGTGTAATAAAGTGCAGAAAAGGCTATTTTCACATAAAGAGTGAAATTAATAGTACAATGTATGTAATTATGAGCCTCAATATTTGTCTTATTAAATGGTTATTCTGAAGACGAAAAATGAAAAAGCAACATAAGGACGGGACATATAGCACAGAAACAAATACAGACCTGAACCCATTATTTTGTTCGGAATCTAAAAATAATGAATGCAGCAACAAAGTTTGTAGCATAATAAAAGAGTGACCTTGTTGAGCAGCTACAGAAACGTATTTTTTTTTTGAAATACCCAGCTCTTTGTAGTTAGCTGGTGTCAGTTATATATATGTTCTATATTTAAATAAACTCGATGCGAGAAAGACGCAGTGAGGTACTTTAGAGTGTAAGTGATTTAGTGACAGAAATATACTTCGTTCATATTATGTAGCGCTCCCTAAGCTCCACGATACAAGCGGTGGAGCTTACAAGGCCGTGTCTGATGCACGATAGTCAATTTGTGTTGCTTTAGTCGCTCTGCGTTTTTAATCTACGGTTTGAATTTACGCGTGTGAATTTATATGCGTTTTAATCGAAATTTTACACTACTATGAAGAAAGAAGGCAGTGAAATACAATCCTGGGAATCATAGCTTATAGATTAAAATTCGTGGTCACACAGAGTTAGAAAAGTAAGTGGTGGATAGGCAGTAGGAATATCATACAAAAATATGGTTTATGTTGTGTAAATCTGAAAAGTCTTGACTGTGATTTATTTCGGATATAAGGAGATTATTGGAAATGTAATCGCACTTATGTTACTACTCGATAGTTTCATGTTATTTTGACATTATTATCCTTTAATATTAATTTTTTAAGCCAAAGAAAATGTGAAGGAGAGTTGAAAATATAGCAGACGAATAGAAGCACGGGAAAATATGAGGGAGAAGTGAGGGACATAATATTTCTGGGAGGAGAAAGATAATTTTATTGTTAGAAGTTTCCCAGGCATTGCCCGCTCGTATTAAGGACAGAGTAAGATGAATACGTCAGGGTGATATGTAGTAAAAATTTGTGACAGATACAGCAGAGTTTTGATTTTGTAACAAATATTGTTATTATAATTTAGAAAGTTAAGTAATTTTGTGATTTCCGCAGTCGTGTGGTCTTCTTGATTAACTTAATTCGGGAGGGCTTCATAAGAAACGTAAATTATCAAATTGTTAAGCATTTCGGATTTTGCGTAGTGACGGAGAAAAATCAATGGAACCTGTGTCGAAGTGGCCATTCGCAAAACCTTCAGGACACATACTGAATCCAGGAAACCAAAGAACGTGGTAGTCACCTAATTTTTCCTAACATGTATGCAGTAGTCTATGTTATAAATCTCAGTAGATCTTGATACGCCAGTCTGCAGATTATAGCTTTACATACCTTGTATAACATGGATGAGAAAAGAACAAGATCTATTAGTTGTTTCAGTAAATGAAGTGGACTAACACTTGGTGTAACGGCGTATTATTCGTCCATCTATAGATTAACATTTAAATAAATTGATATTGTGTTTATTATTTGAAAAATTCTTCATTTTCCTTCGCAGTTGTCAGCAAAAAATTTGGACACTCATCTGAACCAGCGTAGGGGTAGCAATAATTGTTATTTAAGGATTCGATTCTCTGTGTAACCCTCGATGATTAGCCGCCTAAAATGAGGAGCATTCTTCTGAAGCAGGACTTCAGTTTCTTTGCGTGTTTGTGATCACTTCACGATACAACATATTAACCCATCGAAAGGGCGCAAAGTATTATATATGTTTATCAAAAATGGGATCGCATTGTATTGTACTGGGCTGATTTCCTGAGTCGGAAATTATCTCTGAACACACTTGTAAAATAAAATATTCTTCCTAACTTACTGAAATGACTTTTGGTCGACACCATGTCAGGTTGCTGATGTAAAATTTCGATTAGCAATACACTTAAACATTATTAATAATTCTTAGCACCTTATTCTATGAGACTTATACTTTATTGAAGTGTGTTTCAATGTGGTATTAAAAATTCAGTTTCTAAAGCAAAGAAAACAAAACAGTCATTTCACTGCTTGATCAATCTTCACTCACTCTATGTACAACCTATGCAGCTGAAAAAAAACCCAAGACTCAATGAATTCATGGATCTGTCAGCGAGTTACTTAGTTTTATCATTGTATTGACAAACCTTTAGTTGTCATGCTGTGCGCGCTTGTGGGCAAAAACTATTGGCGTATGAATGCTGATCTAGTAAAAATTAATTACCAATTTTTATCTTTGATAGCAGTAACTACGATCGATATAAAAACCAGACAACACAGGCGTTGCATGTATCAGTATCCATGCGGCAGTAGTACTTTGGAAATACTGTGCTATGTTTACACTCATTTTAACCGTTTTTCATTTGTT
This sequence comes from Zootermopsis nevadensis, assembly GCF_000696155.1. The sequence continues at coordinate 1,594,581 of NW_019059693.1, forward strand.
GAAGGTAATTAAACGAAGCGAAAATCTATTACTATTAAATATATGTTGTTTTCTAATTTTTCATGCTCGTGACGAAGCGGTATTTTTTTACATTACAAATACTCGGATATTTTGAGAGGATCCTTAAATTTCAGTGATGCCCAGTGTCTCTTGGACAGTGGAAATTATCGATAGCATTCATGGGGATTGTTAACTAAAACGAGTTCAATTCATTTACACAATGTAATAACTGCGACTTCTGTGAAATAACATTTCACCTGCTCACTTAATTTAAACAAACTGGGGTTAATTAAAAATACTTTTTTTATTTGCATGACTTTATTGATGTTTGGTTTACTTGACAACACGTTTTCCAGTGCGTAGGTAATGCAGCGTTGAATGATAGAATGTATTCAGGGTATGGAGAGAATTGTTCGCGGCCATACTAACTGTACTGTTCCGATGTTTCCTGGGAGGTGCTGAGGAAATTTTGTACAATTTCAGCATCCAGATTTCAACACAGTAACTCTTGAATACGACATAGTAGTGTTCACCACTACCAAACAATGGATTTTGCAGGTGCATAGTTTTGTGAGTGAGACTTATGTGAAAATGCTGCATGGCTAGAAACCTGTGGGTGTAATCAGCTTTATTCTATTCCTAAAAATATATTCAAGAGGAAACAACAGGGTCATGTAGCACGTAGTATGTTGCAGTATTCTCTGCCACGAAAATCTACTCTCACGCAAAATTGATTCAAAATAACGGTTCTTAAATAATGGTTTGATGGATATCTTGCATGGTGTAAATCTTAGCCAAGCCATATGCGGAGTAAATCATTTGTATAAATATGTTGCATGTGTTAAGTCTCATGTAAAGTGTTTCTTTTTATCGATAAACTAGCCTGATTCGGTCTCCATGATGCCATCAGTCAAGGGGAATTTTTGGCCCCCTGGTGAAGATGACGACGAAGAAATAAAGAAAGGAAGATAATATTCACGCTCAGAATTGTGTTTATCAAGAATTTGGAATTGTCTTATTTGTCTGCTGTTCACCTATTCGAAGTCTGATAACAAACATAGCAGAAACTGCTGCTTAGAATTACTTAATTGACTGATGCTCAAATTTAATGAATTTCATTACACAGTTAATGATATCTATTCGAAAAATTTGTTACTTCATATTTTAATGGAGGTACCCTCGTCCGCACTGAGTCACTCGAAATTTATGGCACATTAAAAATGTCTGTTTTCAAGCGTTATATTTTCTATTACCACTGACTTCTTAATATCTCTGAGTCGATTGCAAACGAACTATTGACAGAAGACTGCAGGTTATTGGGTTTTTCTTAACCTTCTTTAGATTATATGTATGGCCGCATGAACTGTATTAACTCCACTGAGCAACAAACCCCTTTTCTCTCAAAATGCAGATCTACTGGTAAGTATTTTGTATGCCGACTAGAGACAGTCCGCAAATTCTTCCGCTGTTTTTGCAGTTGGAATATAAAACAAAATACGCAAGATTCATGTACGAATCTCCCTGGTTTGTTGTAACCACATTTTCATTTGTCGCAGGACGTCTAACAATGTTCTTCATATTTTGTCATTTAAGTAGCAACAAGCCTAAATTTTAAAGTACTCTCGGATAACTTCATGAATGGGCCCTACAAATCTTCGAAAGATAGAAAAGGAAACACCTGAAACCATTTGAGAATTTCTCAAATCAGAACAAAAACCAGTGTACAATATTGTTTATGGAGAAATACTGCACATAGTTTTTAGTTACTTCGAAATTTACCCCACTGCAAAAGGTATTTTGACGTTAAGAACATTCGTGCCAAGTACTTCTGGAACGCGGAATTTTAATTATAACGACTTATTCTTGTGTTAAATTTGTGGTGTACACAGATATTGATGGTTGCTTAATTACTGTCTGTGTTGGTGATTTGAGAAGGAATGGTGCAACTGATCAGCCCTCTTCAATCTTGAAGGTCCAGGGTTATCACTTGGACTATAAGAAAAAACTAAGTTTTGCCATCAAGTAGCTAGCACGGTACCGTTAAGCCAGACAATAGACTACATTGGCCGAGTCAGGGTACGCTCCATTTTAGGGATTATTTTGACATAACTCTAAAATTAGCATTAGACATGTACCTTGAGTAAATTCCTACTCCTCCCCATATGTAGTGTGTGTCTTATACTCCTTTATTTGTTAATCCTGATAATGATTTCAGTGAAGTTTAAATACTATGGAAAGCTTCATTACAAAACTTTATATATATATATATATATATGTATATAATGAATGAATATATATATATACAGGGTGATTCAGAAGTATGTTTACAAACTTCGTGTGAGTGTTCCCAGATCAAAAATAAGAAAAAATGTTCCTATGAACGTGTGCTTGCAAGTGCTTCTTTTCAAAATAATTGCCAAAAATTAATTCCAATGTATGCCTTTATTGCCAAGTATAAGGACAAGAATTTTCCTTTATAACAGATGCTCAAAGGTTGCTCCTCCATTCTGCGCACATGCCCGAGCACGACGTACACAAGACTGACGAATTCGTTCGTACACACCAGGGTTTCCTCGAATCATCTGACATGGATTCTGCACAAGTTCCCATAGGTCGTCTTCATTGTTTATGGGTGTTTCATAAACGACGGACTCCAAATGACCCCACAGATAAAAATCCAATGAAGTCAGGTGACCTCGGTGGCCATGCTACTGGGCCATCGAGTCCAATCCATCGCTGAGGGTACTGTTCATTGAGATGATCTCTGGTGCGACGGGAAAAGTCTGCTGAGGATCCGTCGTATATAAACCACATTTGTCTTCTTGTATTCAGTGATTCATCTTCAAGGAGACGTGTCAGGTGGTTTCTTAAGAATCGCTGATATGAAGGTCCTCTTATACGTGATGGAAACATGTGTGGACCAATAAGCATTTCGCCAAGAATTCCTGCCCAAACATTAATTGAAAATCCTTGCTGGAAGCTGGGTTCACTTTGATATAAAGTCAGTTCATTGAAACTTATTTTTGGCTATTATTGGAAAATGAAACATTTGCGACCCCAAGTTCATAAGAACATTTTTGCTTATATTTGATCCTGGAACACGCACACGAAATTTGTAAATATACTTCTGACTCATCCTATATATATATATTAGGACTGAAAACTCTAAAACGCCCTTAATTTTGGTTCAGGGTCAAAGACTAATTTTCAAAGACTTGGATGTAAATTAAATAACCGAAATTCATGTAATCTGTGGACATTTTGTAACTTATGGGTGCTAATCATCTGGATTGTAAAGCCATGTCGACTTGTAGATGGAAACCAGCATTTCGGAGGAACATGCTCTTCCCATCTATAGTCCTGAAGATGATGACATATTGTACTTTCGAATCATCGGTGTCTAGCTTACCTACAAGTCCACTAAGTGTAAAACCGAGAACACCAACAAAGTAGCTTGACCACCACTACGACGGGAAAAGTCTGCTGAGGATCCGTCGTATATAAACCACATTTGTCTTCTTGTATTCAGTGATTCATCTTCAAGGAGACGTGTCAGGTGGTTTCTTAAGAATCGCTGATATGAAGGTCCTCTTATACGTGATGGAAACATGTGTGGACCAATAAGCATTTCGCCAAGAATTCCTGCCCAAACATTAATTGAAAATCCTTGCTGGAAGCTGGGTTCACTTTGATATAAAGTCAGTTCATTGAAACTTATTTTTGGCTATTATTGGAAAATGAAACATTTGCGACCCCAAGTTCATAAGAACATTTTTGCTTATATTTGATCCTGGAACACGCACACGAAATTTGTAAATATACTTCTGACTCATCCTATATATATTAGGACTGAAAACTCTAAAACGCCCTTAATTTTGGTTCAGGGTCAAAGACTAATTTTCAAAGACTTGGATGTAAATTAAATAACCGAAATTCATGTAATCTGTGGACATTTTGTAACTTATGGGTGCTAATCATCTGGATTGTAAAGCCATGTCGACTTGTAGATGGAAACCAGCATTTCGGAGGAACATGCTCTTCCCATCTATAGTCCTGAAGATGATGACATATTGTACTTTCGAATCATCGGTGTCTAGCTTACCTACAAGTCCACTAAGTGTAAAACCGAGAACACCAACAAAGTAGCTTGACCACCACTAAAACCTTGAAACTCTTATTTTTAACACATAACGCTTTTCGATATTTGCGATCTCATCAGATGCTGTTCATAATCAGCTCATCGCAAATAACTAGCATGTTACGAAAATTTACACGCAGGCGCAAATTTGGTAAATGGGTGAATACTTCGAAATGATCGGAGATTCAGAGGTATATTGGAGTATAATATTAAACCAGATGTTACGGAAATAGAATTCCAGGATGTGGAGTGATTAATGTGGCTAATATTATGGTACAGTGACGGACGTTCGTGTTCCATAGAGAACGGGTCATTATTTGACTGTCTAAACCACTATTAGCGTTTGAAAAAGGTGCATATTGGAATACATTAATTTATTTGAAATTTTCTTTTTAATATCTGGTGTTTCTATACAATACGTGATTCAGATTTATTCATATTAAATTTCATGATTCATGTTATCTTTGGAAGACGCCATTAAGAAAGAGAAACTGGAATAAAGGAATCGCTTGAAGAATTTTTCTCGTTGACAGAAAATTGCGGAAAATCACAGGTTACCGTTCTGGTTCTCTTGCTTTGGAGAATGTGTCAGAGTGAAGCGGAGGAAGGAGGAAAAGTCGATAGTGTGCCTTCGTACATAGAACCTCATTATTCTGTCTTACAATCAAGCCGCCATGATCTCACAGTCCTGAAATTTGAATAAATGCAAGTGAAATCGAGTTGAAGGAAAATATAACCGTGTGTATTCATTCTTCCTCTGATCCGCCTATGTTCTTTATTCTATCGTAGTATGTACATGCAGCTCTCTCTATCCTATGTCATTTCCTTGAAAATATTTCTTTCAGCTTAGACTCATTTTATTGTTCTTCAATATTTATCCAATACTCGATTCATACAATACAAATAAAGAAGTCTGGAGGGATTAAAATAAGTTGTATATGGCCAGAGGGCTCTATCTAGGAGATTATCAAGTCGACAGACATGAAAGCCAAAATACCACACACAAGCATACAGAAAATAAATAAGTCGACAGACATGAAAGCCACACTACCACACACAAGCATACAGAAAATAAAACATTCCATGCGGATGTGGAATCAATAGGAAAGCTTCTATTCTAGTCAATAGATAAACGTCATTTCCATATTGAAAACGATTTCTAAATACGCTTTTTTAACAGAAGTGGAGCGCGTCACTCCATTGGAGTACACATATTTTATAATATTTGTCATGTTACGTTAGACTTGATGGTATGTGTGTGTGTGTGTGTGTGTGTGTATATATATATATATATCATCAAGTCCATATATACATTATTGTAAAGATAAGTGATTACTCAGTAATTTTCTTATATTTGTTAAATATTAATGTAAAAAATCTCAAATAAATAATGTAAACCTTACGAAAGTCTAAATGTTTCTTTGAGGGAAGTTATTTCTTGCGGTGAATCGTTTTCAGGCTCGTTCGATAATGAAACCTGCAGAAATATGTCTCTTAGCACCACCATGGCTGTTAGTACTCCCGCGAGAACACTTGAACAGATTTTCACTAAATTTAGTGTAGATACGTTTGCAGAAAATGTATCAAGACATTCAAACCTTGGTTAAAATGGGGCTGCGTGAAGGACACTTTGCAGGAAGACCTATATGCGTTACTAGGCTCTGGGGTGACTTACTAAAGACTCACCAGAATTGATAACCATGATCCTGCCCGTTACGGAGATTCTATACTACGCCAAAGTTAAATCAGTGTGTTGCTGCACGCTGGCCTCAAATATTTCTGCGTATGAGTTTTTCTTTTTTATACCCCTCCATCTCGAGTTTTGTTTTATCCTTAAGCGCAACGCCTGGATGCCATTTCTGTGTCTCACTACCATGGTGGGGGAATTTACTGAAGACAGCCAATGCTCTGAAGATGGTTGTCTTCTGGTTTGTTGCGCCTGACGATGGTTGTCTTCTGGGTTGTTGTAGTCTGATAGAAATTTGAATTTTGTCAGAATCACTGCCGTGACAACCTCACATCCTACACGGTGAATGTTTCTTTTACAGAAACACCGACTTTGTAGGCGGTGCATGAACATTGCAAAGTATTCTGAACATAATACCATGCCGAGATGGTCAAAATTAGATTTTTTACAGGTATCAGAAAAATTCGTAACGGTTTGTTTATTTCTGAAAGGTAAATCATTTTGGCAATCTCTTACACTCCTACACATATCCATCAGCACTATTTGTCGGTCTCTTTTATAATCAGAATGGAGACGGGAAGATCCCTGAAGCGTTGATACTTCACATCACTTTAACATGATGGGGCACTATGTAATGAATGTTTAATTTATTCCCAAATTCACGTTTTGTTTACGTATCTCACATGAATGGGGCAAGAGCTTTTAGGTTCGACGCACACCGGTTATTCGAAATAAGACAAGACGAGACTTTAACCGAATATGTTTGACTTACGCCTCTCTTATCAGAACTAAAAATTAATATATAATATTTTACATTTATAAATTGTGCATTTTGTAACAGCGCTTCAAGAGACAAACTGCATTACTATTAAGATTTTTGTCTTCTGGGTTGGTGCTCTTTGTAGTCTGGTGGATGTTTCCCAACGTTTCAGAGGTCATACTGCCTCCATCATCGCCCTGATGACGGAAGCAGTATGACCTCTGAAACGTTGGTTAACATCGACCAGACTACACAGCGCAACAAACCAGAAGACAGAAATCTTCATACTCACCGCTGTGAAATCATACATGCATTATTATTAGTCTTTCTCGTTATTCGATCCCGCGCTGTGTTCCAGCATAGCTTCAAGTGCTTACAGCTTCGGAAACTCTAAAACCTCTCTGGGTCAGTTCTATTACGAAAGGATGTGACGAAATATAGAATTGCGCACTTTAGTGTTCAGAATCGGCAGTGTTTGTGGTTAATGTGTTTATTCTGGCACAGTAGTTTTAAAACCTGGCAAACGGAAGACGTTAGATGAAGGCAATTTCTTTGGAAATTATATAATTATATTAAACTCCAAATATTTCACGCTCATGTGAGAGAGGCTCATTACATTTATTACAGTCTATCGGTCTACCTCAATTCTCTTTGGGTGAGTATTTGGTATGCATATGCAACAGTTGATGAAGCATCTTTTTGTACTTAAGGCTAATAATAATGAAAGAAATAAATCTTATTTTAATCTGCTGCATCAGAAACCAAATAGCAAATAAGAGTATAATACAAATAATAATTTTATAAATGCTGGTTAGGGGATTGTTACAAAAACCATTTTTCTCGCACCATAACCATTATATTTTGGAGAACGTCAGTTCGGTACCCCGGCTGAGTTTTCTCGAAGTTTTCTTTAGACTCTTGATAAGCTCCCCTGGTAGTAAAAGCCACGACCGCCGCATTCCAAATGCTTACAAACTTTAAGACTGACTAATAGGCAGAAAGACTAGAACATACCAAAATTATAAGCATTAAGAAATATTGAAACTCACTGCATGAAGCACAGTCCTCGAAAAGACGACAGTAAGCTCAGCTAGTCAAGAAATTCCCCGGCTTTTATGGAACGATAAAGTTCAATATCATATTCACAAGAGTCCGTCACTGACCTCAAAGCTGAACGTGAAGACAAACATTAGCAATCAGTAAAAGCAGATAACGTTGGAGGAAAAAGATATTGATATAACATATTTTTAATTTTATTTCATTTAATTCTATCAGTATTTCCTTTTTCGCTCTTTTTCTGTTTCGGAGGATAGCATGTGTATTTTTAACTACTTGTAATAATTATTCTTGCAAATAATCGTGATATTTACATTGTCTTTCAACTCCTTATACAGAGAAACTGATCACACAGCAAATTCCTTTAAGCATAGTTTGCATAGAATGTTCGAGAAACTTTGAAACTAAAAATGTAAGATTGAGAATCTTGAGTAGAATAGATTACTGTGTGCTCGCAAATAGTTTACTGTAAGGTATTGACTGTAATTATATTATTCATCTCGGCAGATAAGTGGGATTATCATTTAAACTTTTGAAAACTGAACACGTAATATCTCTCACTAGGATGCTTACAACGGCCCATGCATTCAGAAATTCGATTTTATTTCCCTAAAATAAACACAGACTTATTACTGTATGTCTAAAGTGGAGAGCAAATTAGCTGAGGGAACTCCTGAAACATCATGTAAATTATATGTACCCCACAAAATTGACGATGTCCAAACAATATTTGTTTGATGCTTGAATTTGTCGAATTGTTTATTATGTAGTTATTTGAACGCAGACATAAGTATGTACGATGTAACTAAGCCTTTTTAGTGTGAGTTTTGTTTATAAAACTGACTTGCTTAAATTGTAATATACATTATCTAACGTTTACAATGATGACAGGAGAGATTGTTTCAATAACATTATTAAGAACCAAATATGTACGCAACAGAATTAGCCTTTCTTTTCAAGCAAAAATGGAAAGTCAAGACTTATGCTTTTATAAATTTTGTGCAGCGAAATACCCACACAAAATGTTAAATACGAGTAGAGTGTAATGACATGAAGGTAGATTCATAAGTGTAGCTAAACATCGAACTGATTCTTGCTTGCACCTCTTGTAGGAGAAAGTCTTCAAAGACGTAAAACATTCATTCGAGAAATTCAACTTAATTTATAATAATATTTTGTAAACTCTTATTAGATATTCCTAAACGGTACATTATCAGTAACGAAATGTATTTGCAGTTTCCATTGGCCTGTGTGTATCATTGACAGATGATCGATCTGACCGACCTTGGCACTTCGTAGTCTGTTTTCATCATTGATATAATCGATATAGCGATCTGACCGACCTTGGCACTTTGTAGTTTGTTTTCATCATTGATATAATCGATATAAATAGATTAAATATTTTACTGAAATTGTAGAATCTTGTCAAATGGCAATAAATCTGTAAAATATAAATATAATTTGGGCTGCTGTATATTACATGCTGGTAAACAAATGTTATTGTCATATTACCATTTCCCTCATATTGAATGCCATAAACTGTATTTCATATTTGCTATTGTTAGTGCTAAGTATAGGTTCACCTTGCGTACACTGTGTTTGCCATTACACGCTTACTCATTGCCTGGAGCAGAACAAACACATGTCACTATTTTGAGGGACTGCTGTCGCTGTGGTGCTCCATAAACATCATGATATATATTACCACAATATAGCTGGCTAGAAGCATAAATTCGAAAATAGTCTCAGTTACATTTTTGAATAGGTTTTGAAATGAGAGGATACTCCACCGATTGTACTTACCTTTTACTTTAATTCACATTTTTTGCATGATTTTATCTTATACCGTTATTCATCCCCAGAGTAAATCTGTATTTACACTTTATTGGGAAATTACAAAAACACGGATCTTTGATTCAGCCACCGCCAAATATTTTTATGGCATCCTGCTAGAACAAGGGACAACTTTTCCTTTTCTTTTGTATATTGTGGATAGAGAAAAGATCTGAAGGCTAGGAATATCACGTGTGACAAAGGATTGGCGCAAAATACTCATAATGGATGCTGCAAGGATCTCTGAAACGTCGGCAAACTTGTACCTGACTAAACGGCGCAACAACCCATAAGCCAATAACTCGAAGCATACAAAGTGACTCGAAACCGGCAAGAAACACACACATCCGTGGTGGTGGCTTTAACGACGTCTATTTCATTCAGTCATTCTGGACTCTAGTTAGGCATAACGTGTTATATATCGAGATGGGTTCCACTTCACGGTGTTAGGTCTTAATCATTCAATGTTATCAATTCTCTACTTACACCTGTCTCTTAGATCAAATTATTCTGTTCGTCACTTACACTATTTCTGAAACAGCCTCACTAAGCCTATGCATTCTTCCTTAGGGTAGTATTGGAAGATTCACGCCCATACTGAGCAACAAACAAAGAATGTATTCGGAAAGGCATATAGTATATTGTGGTGGATCATATTTTTCTGTGTTTATTTTATTTCCCCGTTTTATGCTTTCTTTGTATAATGTGCATAAAACGAGCACATTTAGGTCCGACCATGTTTATCTGTCAACATGAATGAACTCGAGAACAGCTGGACGGATTTTAATTAAATTTAATGCCATTGCACGCTACCCGAAATTAGCACTTTCTATTTCCCTATAACCAGTAAAACCAACATGGCGGACGCACAAACTTCTGAGATGGGAGTGACACTTATTAAGGGATCATGTAATAATATATGTTTACGAAACATAATTTTTTTTTAAAGTTATATTTTTGTAAAATGTAAAACCGCATCATGGCGGCTTCGTTAAAAGTAAGTTATATTTTTGTAAAATGTAATACCGCATCATGGCGGCTTCGTTAAAAGTCAAAATAATTCTAACCGAATCAGAATCCGAGTGCACGACCATCAGCGTCAACCTCGAGTACGCTATAAATCAGCCAACTGGTACAGTATTGCATTGTTATGGATTTGCATTTATTAAAGACGAGATTAGGAACTTGATTTGTGAAGTTAGGAAATATACATTTTAACGTGATATAACTGGCGTTTGTTTGTACGAATACTCTTTCTTTAAAATTAACATTTTAATTAATTAACAATTTAATTAACAATATTTTATATATCGAATAAATTATATTTTAGAGACAATGTCAAAACCCTGTCTTTAAAATTATACCGTTCTCTCAGCAATTAGCTTTCTTTCAATAAATAAATTAATACAGAACGAAATAACGTTTGAAGCGTATGTTATGTATTTCTGTTGATAATAACAGTGATATCAGTGGAAAATACACGAATGACATTGAATTTTTTTCCAGTTTCCGTTCTAAATAAGAAAATAAGTAGCTAAGTGTTTATGAATAAATCTTACGTTGAGGCCATTAAGCTTATCTTCCTATACCATGTTATTACTACGCAATGTTTTTACTGCTTGTGTTTAGGCTTGGGTAGCACGCACAATGTTTTTTATTTTAGCAAGAAGAGCACATGAAAACTGTTTACATATTAAAATTCGAATTATATCTTCATAGATTTCTTGTATTTTTGCGATTAATACTTCACGTGGTTTGAAGATTAGATTTGCGTAACAGAATATGGAATACCCATATAAGAAACAAGGTAGTTGAATTTTTTTAGTACTGTGCAGATGGCGTGTGTGCTTTCCTTTTTAAATACTTCGAAAATTTTAAAATTATTGAGCTGTTCCTATTTGAATAGTTAATGACGAATTTGTCACTTTAGTTTTCAGTTCTAACTGGCCGTTACGTTAATATACTCGAGTGGAATTAATGCTTTAAATTTCTCTTTACACAGCTCCAGGGCCTGCGGTGTACGAAACCGCATGGGAACCGAGTTGAACTTCATGCATTTCCACTGGATTAGTACATTTCTCAATTTCAGATGTTAGTGGTTGAGGTGTTTGAACTCCGCTCATAAGTTCATAAATGTTTAACTGGTGTTGGCGTTGGTGATACGAGCGACGAATTAGAATTACTCTGATTTCGCTTCCACCTCTTTAATTTTCTCTACATTTTAAGCAAGGCGATTCAAGGGGATTTAAATATGTAATTTTTAGCATATGTAAATTTCCTTGGAGTATATCGCATACAAAATTATGTTCTTCTATAGATAATACAGCATAATCACGACGGATGCTCTATGCACCAAGGAGGTAAAAGCAAGGATAGCCATGGCCAATGCAGCTTTCGTCAAGAAGAGGATACTTCTCACTAGCAAGTTGGGCTTGGAGATGAAGAAGAAACTAGTGAAGTGTTACGTATGGAGTGTCGCGCTGTATGGAGCAGAGACTTGGACACTCAGGAAGAAGGAACAGAAATACCTGGAGAGTTTTGAAATGTGGTGTTGGAGAAGAATAGAGAAGATCAGGTGGACGAATCGAGTGACCAACGAAGAAGTATTGAGGAGAGTCAACGAGCAAAGAAACATTCTGAAGGCGATTACACGAAGGAAAGCTAACTGGCTGGGACATATTATGAGAAGAAATGGATTACTGAGTGATATCACCGAAGGCCAGGTTGAAGGAAAGAGTTTCAGGATTTAAAACGAGAAGGTGAGAATAGGGAAAACTGGCGGACTCATTTTGGGCAGAGCAATGGACCTGTCGTCAGACAGAACACTAAATAATAATAATAGATAATACAAATTAATACATGGCCCTGTAAAACCTGCAAATGTATTTCCTTGTATGGTCGTCCTATTTCTCGCGCGTTAGATGCTGATTTCTCGCCTTGAAAATCGAGGTCAATCCTGAGTGTTTTGAAGTGCTGTGGACAAAGTGCAGGTTTCTCTCATCTGTCACTGATCCAAGAATTGCGCAATAGCCTTGGCCAAGCAGCGAATTAACATTTCTCGGAATGCGTCTTGTAGCAGAATAAAGATAGATTTGTTTTGTTGTGTTTTGTTAAATGCTGACAATTAGGTAAATATTTAAAAATAGTAGATTTAATCAGACATTTATTACGATCTATTCTTGCCTATGAATATTGTTCAGTTTATTGAGACAGTTATCCTTTTTCAAACAAAATCTACACTTTGCTTACTATATTAAGACGGAAGTGACAGCATACTTAACTAGTCAGAATGATTGATTAAAATGTGAGCATTCCGTAGTAATTCTTCTTCTTTAATACGCCGTCTCCTGTACAGGAGGTTGGCGACGTTATGAACAGAATCCTTCCATTCTTTTCTGGGACTGGGACCTGTTCATATGGTTTTTTAGGCAGGTGATACAGAAGTGGTTTGCCATTGACTTCTTCTGTGTGTATGGAGTAATTGTTGGGATGTCACGGAGAAACCGGAGAAGCCCCGGAGGAAAACTCCGTGTTGCCTAGACCACGGCCTTGCCCAACACAAGTTATAAATTCGGGCACCGCCGGGAATTGAACCCGGGATTACATGGCCAGCGTTCCAACCGCTAGACTACCGTGGCGGTTTCCGTAGTAATACAAACTCGTAAAAAGGCATCCTCTTCTCGTTTATAGACAAAAGCAATTATTTTTGACACATTAAAACAGGTCGTTAATTGATTGTTTATTATGTAATAATTTACTTGCGGTGAAGACCATGTGGGTGAAAGCGCATAAATAGAATTTATTTGCCTTGTAGATAGAAGAAATGTGTTCTGATAATTGTTCTTACCACAAACTGAACGACGTGAACGCATAATGGGGAGGTTGTGTACTTTCATGTGTTTTATCACCCAATAGATTTGCACGAAATTTGTATTAGCTGCCTATACTACAATTTATAAGACGAAACCGATTTTGGGATTTGCGCTTGAATTAACTATGCCACCGGTCTTAAGAGGCACGTATAGTTAATTTAAATACAATAAATACTCATCTGATTTTTTAAGTGATGGTGATTTCCGATGTACTTATTTGCGTGTCTCTTCGACGAGACCACATTTTCTTATCATTATCTATTAATTTCTACTATTCTGTGGAGACTTCTATGTTTAAATGCTTAGGAATCTTGTTGAGTTTAGGACACCTAAGCCTCTACCCTCCTCTTCCATCTCCAACCATTTCGAGTTGGGCAGACTAGAGTAACTAATATATTTTTCAAATGTTACAATCATTTTTCACCAGTTTATGAATTGTAGGCTCCGGGGTATAGCCTACTCTGAATAACGTTGCCTAACTTAATTACAGTGCATCTCACTGAATTGCAGAATATAATGGAACATTATATGAATAAGATAAGAACCGCCTAAAAGTCGGGTCCCCCAAGCTGGCTGATAAAACTAGAGAACACAGCTTTCTTTCCTGTGGGCATTTGTGAGCTAATAAACGGCATTAAACTTTTATTACAGTCGCCGTTGGAAAAATGTTATCTCTAAAGCTCTGCCACAAGTATATAAAGTCAGATACAAAAATTGAAAATGTTTTATTTAATTTAAATCTTTGAATAACTAGCAAAAAGAGTTTAGTGTTCTTGCAACTGACTGTTTAATTATCAAACAAAGTGGGCGTTTGGCTGGATTAAGTTACTGACCAAATTACGAACTTAAGAGCTGACTATGAAATTTAATATGTAACCATATAAATGTAAATATCAGACCATATTTAAGTAATTAACTGAATACAAATATTAATACAGAATCTATTACCCAAACACATAGATAAAATATGCGGACGGATAGAAGTGCGGAAATATCCTTCCCGTCGAAATTTCATTGTGTGTATTGTATGTAAATCATACCAAAAAGATTAGTTTAAACCTACACAAAACATAATTCTTTCCGTTTTCAAAACCAGTAAATTAATTACGTTTTGTAACGTTTTTAGTCTTGGAAAAATTAAACATCAATACATACAGTGACAAAGTTCTGAGTAACTGGTTGTTAAACTTGGTTGTATTCATATACCTGCAACTATGCTCTTAAGACTCTCTTGCTCTCCAGTGATATATTACATTGGTTTAATTTTAACTTGTATAAACTAGCTTTCCTAAATTAGCATTACTCCTAGTTTATAGCTGCGGATATCCGTATTCTGAAAATAACCAAAATGTAGCCATACATTTCTTTGTTTACGATTATATTGTAGTTCTAGTTTTATGACTTTTCGCCGTCATAACCACGTGCACTCGTACTGATTCTGTTTGAGAGAAATAACGCTTTACTTTAAGTTATACTATGAGGGTACGATTACCAGATAGCACCACTGGTCGCATTAAATCCACTTCTGGCTAATATTTTCTACAGTTAATTTGTCTGTGGTTTACCACGTCCAACGAAACGACTTGATTTCCACAAAAAAAGCTAATTTGCTTTAATTATGTAGCTCGATTTAACGACTGAAAAAATTGGACAATGATTTTGCTTTAAGGAGACGATATTGCACTTCGCTTTCGGTTAATATAGTACGTTAATAGCAGAGTTCGTTCGGAACGACATGAAACTTGGCCTTCTTAAGCTTAGAAGTTGGCTCTTTGCGACGTCAGGTACATTGATGCCCGTTTTGCGGATGTTAGGAATCGTGTAACTGAGAACATGCCATATATTTCATAAGTTGTTTTAAATAACAAAAGACTCGAAGATTTCACAGCGACTATAAGTGATAAAATTTTCTTTGGGCTATCAGCCGCGTCATTTTGGAACAGACAGCTAATCTGAGTTGAAGCTGCTGATCAGCCGAGAAGACTTTACTTCTTTGAAACTAAAATTTTCTTTAGGCTATCAGCCGCGTCATTTTGGAATAGACAGCTAATCTGAGTTGAAGCTGCTGATCGCCGAGAAGACTTTACTTCTTTGAAATGATCTTCAAATAAAGGCCTAATCCTAAGATTGTGTACATTCGTGGCTGCATTCACTGATAATTATTTTAGTTCTTTCAGTGAGTGTGAACTACTGGGTACTTGTGGACCAGCTACATGAGAACTTTATCAGAGGTGATTAAATCATAAAGTTACTCCTATGAGACAGGTTTATACACTTTTTGCATCCGAACCTTTGAATATATATAGTTATAATATTCTAAATGTTTTGTAATTATATTACATTCATATTTGTTCTGTAGTAAGACTAAAGAAGGAAATTGGATTAGGAATGTGGGTCGAACAAAAGAGAGAAATGTATGTAGCATGAAAGTGAACAGTTCTTTTAAGCATCTGGCTACATCATCCTTCACCCTTAACAGAGGGAGGTTCGAAATTTAGGGCAGAACATGTGCTCAGCTAACATTACAAAATGATGACTTAACACTAAGCAATTCTGGTGAACCGATATTTTAAGGTAGTGAGTGGGTGTATGCATAGCAGGTTATAAAAGCGTAATAGCGACAGTGTGTAGGTTGAGTTCTTCTGACTTATTCAACGGCCTTTATCTCCAAACTCTGGCCCTTTTCTTTTTCGTCAATAGAAACAAGAAATAAGAGTCTATTGGAAATAGAGCCACCCCAGTAGCATTACGAAATGATGACACAAGTAATTTTAATTCGCACATTATATACGCTACGCGTTTTCACCAAAGCAATGAAATTAGAACGCAGGTTTCTAACTGTGTGCGTGGATGTTTTTTTTTCTGGCAACGAACCTTTATGATAACACTCTGGGCAAATGTATAAACGAAGTGAGAGCGAACGACCGATTTTACGGAAGCAGGATATTACAATAACAGAAGAACTTGATCATTAAACGAAGCACAACGTATACACTCATGAATCTGTTGGTAAAAGAATTAGAGAAAATATCGTCACTGAAATATTGAACAATTGGTATTTTAGTTAATAAAAAAGTTTAATTTATTGTTATTGGATCTGTACATCAGAAATTGCGAGCCGTTTCCTGTGGAATCATGATAAGGATACTCGGTATTAAAATTTAAGTTTAAAATCCTCGAGCCCGGTGCTTTATCGGTGAAAACACAAATAGAGATTTTTGAAAATGTTAGCGCATACAATATCTTATTTAAGAACACACTCTTTTTTTTGGAACATATCTACATTGATTATTTGTTATAGTTAAATTGTGTTTCAATTTTTTCTTTTAAATGTATTTATTTAATAGTGTTTCCTTGTCATGGTGCATTGCTGCTAGCAATAACTCCAATAAATAAGTGATTTGAATTGGATAATACCGAACTACATTGGCCCGGAAAAAATAATCTTTGTACATTGTATTTATCCATGACTGTATTCACGTTTTATTTAATGATGCTGCATCAGCTTTTAGAGTATGTAAAGTGTGACGGGAAGAGAAGGTCTGAGAACCAGTAACAGAAGATGACTTTCTTCTCGGTTGTTACGCCGTGTGACCTCTGAAACGTCGCTAAACGTCGGTAAACGTCTACCAGACTACACGGCGCAACAACCCAGAAGACAATCATCTTAAAACTCACCGCCGGGAAACCTCAAATCCTGCAACCACTAACAGGTTTGATATATCTTAGTTTATTTAACTGCTATCCTTCGTCATGGAAAGCTACATAGTGTCGAATAAGATGAGAAGGTAACAATTAATTATGGTTATGTAATGATTTTCACAGAAACAGTCATATTCTATATTAATTTACTAGATCCGGATTCACCTGAAGACATAACTGAGATTTAACCATATGCAAAAGGACCCAATTCAAGCAAACACAAAATTGTAGTCCATTGATTAATACTGCATCACGTTCCAAAACTTCTAGTTTAAAATCTAGACAGAGAGATCCATTAACCTGAGTGAAAAATTTCGTTAATTTTCCCAGTCCACCCAGGTAACTGATGTTACAGTACTTTAATCATTCCATGTCCACTTTATACCCAGTTATTTGATATTCAACGAACATTAACCTCATATCACCTGCCCCTATTGAGCCTATGTAATGGATACAACGTTGTTAAAGAACACGCTCTTCTCAGTGGAGAAAGAAATGTGTTGTGAACGAAATCAACACCGTTGCAGAACTGATTTTGACAAACTAATCATTCAGCACAGAAAATTAGTTCAAGCTACTTTTTAATGACCATACTTTAGCAGAGCCGTTTTACAGCTACCGCATAGGCGCTATAATCCACTATGAGCTTTTGCCATTCTGGAAAACATTTTTGTGGAATATTTTCGGACTTTCGGTCCGTCACAAGATCTATACCCACATAGAACAACGCCGAAAAACGTGGACACATTTCCATGCTTCGAATGAGAAAAAACCGAACACACGTCATAGACCGTAATACCAATGTTATCGCAGACTTATTTTATTGGACATGAATGAGTGAAAATCTACAGAATTTTCTTGTGTCAAACCAAGACAGTTTACATGGTTTCATAACTGCGTGTAATTCCACAGCTACAAGTGTTGTCTTGATCTTGTGAAATGCACATCTCAAGTAGGTCGGGTCAGAAATAGCAGTTATTCTAAGCGACATAGGCCTATATCATACGTAGGTTATGAATGATTAAATAATCTCGATTAACGAAATTCCTTCAACAAAATCAAATGGATCTTAAAGCTATGAGTTAATGAATTCTTTACAGAATTCAATGGGTTTGTAACCCCTGTTCTGTACTTAGTCTGGACAAACAGCGCTGTCTATTTTGCTGCTAGCTTGAGTAGCAAACAGCAAGCACTTTGGCTACTGTTCAAAACATGTGAACGTCACACTGATCTTTGCTGCAACGCAGTGCTAACATAACGATTTGCTGCAAAAAAAAATCCATACGGACGGAGAAGAAAAAGTGTAAAAAATGTAAATCTGGCAGAGCCAGAATACGGAGCACTGACACGGTACGAGATTTGTAGCGTTCTGAAAGTAATGTCGACTTGTATTCAAAGTCACCAGTCAAGTGAGATAAAAGCGTACCTTTTTCTGTAATCATGCTCCCATGCCAGACGTCTGTCATTCTGGGGAAATTGTAACACAGACATGCAGCTTTATTTACAGTTTTATTAAGGAATTTGATTTCATCAAACCTGCACTCGAATCACAGGATATTGAGTCATAGAATCATAAGTAAACAAATTTAATTTTACAATCTTCTGTCAAAATACACACGAATAGCTCATACGTTTAGCAAAGTATCACTCAAAGTTAAGGAAACAGCCTTTTTGACGTATAAAGGGACGACATTAATATGACTACACTAAATCATTTCACTCATTTTGTATGTGTGTATGTAAATTTAATCAGCATCTGTCCAGAAAGAATGTTATGCTGTATGTACGCTTGTTGAATATCATCATGCAGACGTTATCGTTTAACTTGGACTCTTCAAAGCTATCCTCGCATCCTGCAGTGTCTTCAAAATTACCAGGACGTGTTTTATTCACACGTCACCATACACAATCAGATCAATTCATGGACCGAGGCTGAATGTAATCTGCAGCGGCCATATCATTGTTAAATGAACAATTATCCTAATTCTCCTTGATCAGTCCCACTACCGTATGTCCAGGTAGATCGAGTTCACTTTTTCCCAGGTCAGTGTGACTTTCATATGGGTCACCACTATCTTCGTTCTTTTTAGACGCAAAACAAAATAGGCCCAGTAAATAGAGTGGGAAACGACTTAAGTCATGATTTTACGATTCGGTTACATTTTCTATAAAGTTGTGAGACGCAGAGAAAGAAAGGAAGAAGGAAATAAGAAGACCAAGAAGAAACGAGCAAAGACACAATGAGAAGAAAATAAAAAAAGAAGCACAAATAAATAATAAAGAAGGAAAAGAAGGTAACTAAAAGCAGCAACGAAAAGAGCAAGGAGTCAAAATGCAAAGAATTAAACAAAACAATGAAAGTATAAGATAATAGGACTGAGTTGATTCCTCATCCGAAGACTTAAACTATTTTTCGAAAACTCTCGCTGTAGAGTGTACAAAAAAGTATAAACACAAAGTTAATATTCTGTATTTTAATGCGCATACATATTTTTGAAAATCTAATTTGGAGCGAAAATATCACTGACAACTTGAGTAAAGGGAAGAAGCGTACAAACCATCGTCTTGCTGATTTACTGACTAATTCATTCAATGGAAGGAAGCGAAAAGAAATAAAAGAAGAAATGAACGAGTAAACACTTTTCGTCCGCACATCTCATAATTCAGAGTTTCAGGCTTTCTTCTCCGAGGATAAGGTGGCCTTAGCCAGAAGCTGATTATTATTCATTGTATAATGCCCATTCTGTTAAACACAAACTCCATTCCTCGTACCCACTTTAAAATAAAGAGAAGATGAGGCACAGACGCTTGGTCAAAATTCATGTTTAAATAATGTTATCATTCTTTCTTCGTGTGTGGGAGGTAATGGGTTCAAATCTCGGCCCCAAATTTCCATTATTCTGATGGGCTTTTTGATTCTCTTTAGTCGATGCAGACAAATTTTATAATACCTCAAAACAGATCAGCATATAATTAATAATTTACAAATCATGCTATAATTTAATGCTAAATAAAGTAGATAACTGAAATAACGTTTTTGAATAAGCCAATAGTAAATCGATCAATGATTATTCATGATGTACGAAATGATCTGTTTAGATAGTAACTATGCAGGGGCAGAGCAAAACCTCGACAAATATCAATTGTGTAGTTATAATATTGGGCCAAGAAACGAGCTCGTTACCTACTGAAAACGGGACAGGTGTGCTAATTTGCTACGTAATGAACTGCGACGTTCGATGGAGCATGATTTGGTGCGGCAGAATAACACCTGTGGCGCAGTCAGTCAATCAGAACAGTTGATCGGCTAATATTGCTTTCAAGTCACTGCAGCTCTAACCTCACTTCTGCACGACTTCAAGTTCTCTTCCACTGTTCCTGTCCCATGTACATTCCACGAGTGGAAACCCACCCACTGGACTGTTTCATTTTAGGAATTTGAACTTTAAACTCTTATGCATTAACTGGGAATAGACATCTGTTTCAAGTTGACACTTCACGCATGCTTTCTTTCACTGCAAAATCTGATTCGTGGTGGACAACCAAGAGTCCAACAGGCTGACATTTAGAATACTGCAGTTCTGTCACCGTAGTTGACAACTTTAAAGATGGTTTCTCGTCTGATTTCCGTATAATGGTAAATAGGAAGTTCCTGAATAAGAAAACTTCCCTCATACGACAGAATCTATTATCTACATTAATATGCTTGTAGTGTGGCCAAACAACCGCCAGCTAATTCATACGTACTAATAAATCCTGGCACTCGGATTTGTTAAAGGCGGTTAATATATCGAATAATTAACCCGATTTTTAGCTATATTTTAATATGGTCAATGATTTCTTAGAGAAGTTTGTAAATTTCTTTTAAATTATAAACATTAATCTCCCAATAAGTTACGTAATATATTTCGAATATTTTTCCAATTGCGTTGTTTTTGTATGTTTGATGTTTGTCAGCTTGTTAGTCCAGTTATCAACCCAATCTAATTATTTTATAGTTTTCGTTAATTTAGCAGAAAACTAAGTCCAGTTACAAGTATCTTGTAATTTAGCCGCTCAACTAATTTCTTGTTTTCATGGAACCAGAATATTTATAATCGTCTTTGTAGAGGCCTGCATGCCACTTTCCTCTATTTTAAGACAGTTGAATTCATTCTGGGTTCTTACATTCTTTTTCTACAAATTCATCTTTAGTTACATTTAGGCTCTTCTTTAAAGGTTTTCCGACAGAAATATTGTATGTGTTATAGTTTTATCGTTCACGGAAATAAAATTATATGTGCCTAAACTCTTTCTTGATTATAACTTTTTAAAAGTATTCTGACTTAGTTTTTGTGTATTTTTGAATCTTACTGATGAAATAGTTTAGATTTAATTTAAATTTAAAGAAAATGCAGAGCTTATCCAGTGCTTGTACATACCTACTTGTTAACACAAATTCTTCCATCATGGTTTACCATACACCGGCTGTCTCTCAGCAGAGATAACGACCAGACAACATTTGCACAGTTATGAGAGGGAAGGTGGTCCAGTAATGTTTTCTGCGTGTGGGCGGAGGGGGAGCGTGGAGTTAACGGCGGATAAGAAAGAATGAAATATCTGATTCGAAATCTTAGCACACGATTCTTCCGTGTCAGAATGAAACAACCTTCGAACCATTAATAAGTAGTGTTTTGTGTTAGCAAATGTTATTTTTTTTCTAATAAGAATTTTGTCAACTTCACAATTCAAGCGTTTTCACAGTTATGCGCCATTTTTATTCAGAGAATGAAGTCACTGCATAATATAAGTACGACAACTTACTAACATGTGCAGCCCGAGTTAAGGACGCGCTGAGGTATACACCAACTCAAGCCTACAAATTCTTGGAGTCGTGCTCAGAAATAGCGACAAACGTTTATTACAGTCAAAACTGAATTAGCGATGATAATAAATTATCAGTTATAATGTGTACATATATATATATATATATATATATATATATATATATATAAACCCCCCACATTTTTGGAAGAAGAAGGCTCCTTTAGATGCCCGCAAATACCCTTAACTGGACCCTACATTGAGCCAGATGAATCCAATACACTTCCTCAATACTTTTTTATATAACACCTGTTTCATTATCGTCCTCCCTTCTTTGACTTTGTCTCGCAAGTGGTTGACTCCGTTCACTATTTTGCCAAAACTTTTGCAGGCATTTCTCATTGCTGACCTGCATATTACGTTTCCCATTTTATAACCTTTATCGTAAAGGAAAATACAATTTAATTCCCCGAACTACGAGGCCTGCCAGCGGGACTAACGCATGCTATTCGGACTCAAGTAAAGCTTGACTGCATGTAAAATGTAACGCATCGACAATAAGGTCAGACATGAATTTGTTCGCCAGAATAATACTGGGCAAAGACTACAAATTAAGTTCCTCATTATGTAATTATCTACGTTCCTCTTTTATTGCTTCTATCTTAGGCCCAAAAGTCTTCTGAACACTCAAATAAATTCAATCTACGTTACTCCTGTACAGTCAGTTAGCATCATTCGCAAAAGTTAAATCAATGGCAAAGGCTTTATAATTATCGACTGCTCTATTCTGTATAAACTTCCTTCAGCACACGAACCTTAACATCTGCCTCGAACTTGTAGCAATGAATCGAAATGTAGGAGTACCGAGCCATTTCGTATCGTCTCTGCAATATATCTATTCCCCACACTGATTCTGTTTTCGTGTGGTGCTTATATTTGTGGCATACAAGCAGCTGGCGGGTCTCGTTTTGTGCGGTGGCTTCGTTGGGATGGAGGATGGAAGTCACTTCGTATTTATGTGCTTGTTGTTCCAGCTAGAGACGCGCATCGTCCAGAAGCTGTCACTCTCTCTGTATCTTCTAACCCCATTTAAGTGTTCCCTCAGGGATCTGAAATATTACCCCGTACCCTACAATCAATAACAGTGTCTGTCTCTAGAGAACTCTGCAACGCTGAATTTGTAAGGATGTCGAAACTTTACACCATTTGTCTTCGAAGGGACCAGTTCGGTCCTTTCCAAAGACGTGAGTTTGTGTACAAGCGGATTAGATATGGTTGTATGACATCGTATTTAAAGTTGCCAGTTACTACCCCCACTCATTGACCATAATAAGCATACCACTAAACAATGCTGTTGAGTAATCTTTAAGGAGTCCTGCTCTGAGCGCGGCTGTCCAAAGATATTTTGCTCGTGATTTTCCTCAGTGCGTCCTTATGAATATTAGATTAATAACTTCAGATAGGTTACGGCTGGTACATTCTACATCCCTGCTAATTCATCTTCTGTCTGAAACTACAGAACTTAAAAGCGTTATTAAAAACACCATTAATCAATGAAAACGATATACGTAGAGTTAGACTTTAGGTTCACAGGCGGCGAATGTAACTGTCTTCTGGGATTTTGAGCCGTGTAGTCTCGTAGATAGTGATGGAGGCTTCAGAAGTGTTTACTGCCTTCATTATCAGGATGATTTCTAGAGGACTGCAAGTTGAGATATCCCAGAAAATAATCATTTTCAAAACAATTCCGGTATTAAATTTCTCAAAAGTCTTCTATATTCACTTGATTTTTTTCATTCGGTACACTGAGTTGTGAACAACTTTTTTCTTCTTCTTTACTTATTTATGCTAACGAGTTTGTTGAATTATAACTTATCTCTCCATCTTTTGATTCTTTGCTCGAATTCTCTTCTTCTCGTGGTTCACTGCAATAGTAATTCTATTGTCGTCGTTCTTTGTTATATATTCGTGCCAAACAAATAAAGATCCAGAGAAACTAAAATATTCAAAGTCACTGCTGTATTTGTTATTTTATATGGATGTGAAACGTGGTCTCTTGTTTTAATGAAACGACAGCAGTTAAGCGACTTGCAGCAAAGGTATAAGAATTTTTGAATGTATCAAAAAGGAAATAACGATAGGATCAAGAACATTTCATGCTGCTTAGGTTCATAAGTCGCCTTTTGCACTTAATTCGAGTATTATTAATGCCATTAAAACAAGAAGTGAGCAAGATATGTAGCACGAAAGGGGAGGTGAAAAGATGCGTAGAAAATTATGTCGTTGTTGATATAGTGTTTTGTATATTTGTATCTGACAGTTTACTGGCATTATATTGAAAAAAATGAAGGGAAAAATTTGCTTATGACAATTAGGCGCAGATAGAGGGAGATGTTAAAATACACAAGGAAAGAACGGAAACAATACCGATGAGAATCTGAGGACTCACAGATCTTCAATGAGAAACCGTCAGAGCTGTGCTTTGTTTTGAATAATCCGTTCCCTAGTTTAATGTCAGTTTTCTGCTATTACAGTCGGAGGCCTAATTGAATTTTTTCATTATGTCATCTGATTATGCTCTGGTTTATTTATTCAAATATTACATTTTAATTTCGGCCACGTAACCCCTTCCTAGCATACCCTCAACTTTATTACTTAATATTACTTTCAATTTTCTTAAATTCTTTATTTCAATCTTATATTAACGTTAGCACTCCACATCCGTCTTAGATTCCAACTTCCTTTCTTCATTCTGAAAAGGGAAGACTTCCTTTTGTTTCTATCAGATGTCACAGCTGACATAACCTTCTTGTCTGTCTACATTTAATATTAAGATTTGGGCAATCCATCTTCCCATATTTCCATATGCAATTACGTAGCAAGTTTTTGTAACAGATTTCAGAATTATTATATTGCTTCTACTACACTAGTTCAATAATGAAATAGATATACGTAACAATGAAAATAAAACAGAAAGTGCTTCACAGAACACAAGACGCTTGCATTTTCTCAAGTATTTCAAGCTGCAAGAACTATAGTTTAATAATTATAAAATACAGTAATCTACATCTGTGCATAATTTAAACACGTACAGATTTCAGTAGCATTAAATTAGCCCGATATAATCACACCGTCTTGCACCGTAGCTGAGTTTACAATAGTTACGGTATAAAACAACAGCGTATGCAAAACTAGAAGCCACATTCATCATCTGTCTTAATTCAAAAGTCACTTACGTTTCCCCTATGGTTCTAATGAAAACTGAATACAGGTTTTAGGAGGCTGCCATGTTATTATTTTACAGTGTTAAAATATAATTACCGTAGCAGATGCTGTAATATTTTTAAAACATAAGGATAATATATATATTAAGTGACTCCATTGTAGCACCCAAGTCAGAATTTCGCATAGCATGGTATTATTCTAGACATTGGATTAAAATACTACATTTAAGGTCCAAGTTTCTTGGAAGTATGTCATCGTCTAAACTGTGAACACGTAAATTGAATCAGACAAGCAGACAGACGGACAGGCAGATGCGATTTTTTAAAAAAGGTAAGGAATTAAGAATCTTTGTCCTCACATCATTTAAGTCTGATGTGAAACATTCGATTTAAATTCATTTTTATTCTTTTTGGAAGCAGTTACTTTTAATGTAATGTGTTTTTAGGTAATTAGATATAATGCACTCAATAAAAAAGATATAAAAGTTAAGTGCCATTCAAGAAATAATTTTATAAGCGACAAGTTGCCAGCCAGTTGGAACACATTACTCCATTTTCACCCTTCCTTCAAGTGACAAAAATGGGATTCTCGAGATCGGCTGGAAAATTAAAATAAGAAGAAAAAAATGCATTTTATATTTCACACTTGTGAAATTATTTCATTTACGAAAATACTTTTGTTCTCTATTTTTCTCTCACACTTTATTTGCTGTAATCCTCGGCCCTTGCAATCTTCTGCCCTGCTGCCCCAGGCCCCGCAGAACATGGTAATGTCACCTTCCAGTGCTGTTGATATGTCGTGATGCGGGTAGACAAATGGATTTATTAAATTTTGATTAATGATTCCGTAATACCAATACCGTATCAATCGCTTGTACAGCGATACCAGTTTTATTTGTGGTCACTCAAACAATAAATAAAATGACATTCCCCTTTAAATATTCGTCCTCTTTTTAAGGCATAGAACATTGAGAAAAAATATTTTCCTTTGTCTTTCAAATTATTACTGCAGGTGACACATGTTCGAAGTCAGATTTTCCACTCAAATTTATGTTTTCCCACTATTGGTTACATTGTATAGGCCTTAGTTAAAGTAATTTAAATACTTTTTCTCTGTATAAACTGATAGCATATGCAATTAATGGTTCACTTGTTCGGATGAATTATTTATTTTCAATAAAAATAATTTGTTCCGTTTTCAGATTAGACTCGCTCGGTGTGAGAACTCCCAATCTGTTACCTGGTGCTCTCTTTTCACACAAGCTATCACTTTAGTTAACTCCAAACTGTGGTAAAAAGTGTTCCTTTTTATGATATTATGGTAAAGTGAATTGTGTATTAATTGAGAATGGATAATTTTCCTTTCATAAAGTGCACACTTGATTAGAATCACTACTCCGATATATGTTGATATGCATTTTCCATAATATTAATTGTCTTTTCTAAACGTCAGACGGACCAGAGTTATTATAAATCTTATGGTTGCGTACCAAAACTATTTACACCTAAATATTTATTTCATTTTCTCCTTACTGTCATACCTTAATATCGAACTGAATAATTTTCTGGTGTACTGAAAGTACGCTTTAGATGTTTGACCTAGGAGGATAATATTAAAATAAAATTTAAAGAAACGGGGTGTAAGGTTGTGAAATATGATTAATTATCTGGCATAATTCAATGGGGGACCCCAGTGAGAAAGATAATGGGCTCCATAATGCTATTTTATTGACTTCATTCATCGTTCAGAATTCTGAAATGAAGACTCTGCTCCTGTCTTCAGGGACCCAAGGTACAGGTATTTTTAATTGTAGACGGAAGAAAAGTCATCTCCTGAAACGTAGTTTCTACGTTTTAGAATACTAAAAATGTATGAAGTCCAGAGAAACAGCAGTTTTGATTAATCGCATCATCGTTAAAATTAATTACAGTTATTTAACTGTATTGGAACTTGAAATTCGAGCAGAAAAGTCTCTTGGTCATTTGAGCTACTGATAGCGTCTTATGAACGATTCTGCAGCTGCTTTCTTTAACATCATATGCCTCGCGTGAAGACTCTTGTGTACATATGAATCTGATATCGCTCTCTCTCCCAGCTAGTAGGACACTAAAATATTTGGTCAATTTTGGTAAAATCACAGAGGAAATTCTCTTGTGCACTGGATCACTTGTAAAAGTTGTCGTCTGCAGCTGTTCCCGAGGATTTGGAAAGATGCACAGGGTTGATGGAGGGCATGTAAGAGAGATGGCGACAAAACTGTGACGGGGTGGAGTAGTTGAGGTTTTGGAACTTTGTAATATGTCGGTCTATGTTTTCCCTTGTCCGCGGAAATGCTTCCCAACTCGTCTCTCTGTCAACTCAATTGTTTTTTGTTTCACCGTGATTTGTATTCAGACTGAGAATTTTCCCCGATGTTGCATATCTGGTCTCGAAGTCGGGAGTTGGTTATGCCTAAGCAATACATTATGGCTGTCATATCCAGCAACAAAGTCTGACGTTTCTGTTTCGGGGAACTTGAGTACCAACACAGCTACAAACAAATAGGATAAAATATATTTTATTCATGCTTCAGTAGTGAAGCTTTATGTGAAAGAAATGCAACTTTAACTGCTTTAAACATCCACAACCGACTTCAGTCTTTAGCATTTCAGCATTTTGCACCCAGAACACATTTATGGGTTTATATTTCTCAAAACAACCAGTGATTATATCCCTCAACAACACTGATTAATTGATCTTATTGATGCAGTGGTGTTGCCTTCTTTGAGGCAGAAACTGAATATTCATGTATAATTAGATGAGCTTCGAATATCTAAGTAAATATAACAGTTTTGGTAGTCTTTATTTTCACGTGACAATATTTACGTAGCTTTTGATATTTATCTACGTTGATACCAGTAGCATGCCAAATAAATCAGCTAGCAAGTGTTTCATTAACATTATATTAAGTGAAAAGAAATAATGTCTTAATCCAAGTAACGTTCTTGTTGTAAGATTTGAAGTTTACACAGCGGTGAGTATGAAGATTTCTGTCTTCTGGGTTCTTGCGCCGTGTAGTCTGGTCGATGCTAACCAACGTTTCAGAGGTCACACTGCCTCCGTCATCAGGGCGATGAAGATTGTTGTCTTAAGGAACAACATTTGACGCATCTGTCCCGTATACCAGTACAATTAAATGAAAAAAGCCAGAAAGTGGTCTGTACCATATGTGACTGAATAAATGAAAGAATTAGAGAATTCCTGGTCTTTTTTCCAGTGAGCTGGAGCCACTTCCTTCTGCAAATAATTCAAGTAGCTACTTTCACGGCATTAAGATTTTTGTGGTATTAAAATTGATTTTTTATCAGTTATTATAATAAAAACTTCTCAGGAAGCTCAAATTAAACTGTATCAATTCTGTCGAACATTAACTAAATTTGTAAGACATAACATATTTATCATATTGCAACCTACAACATTTATTAAAAACAAATTTCGATGCGGTTAATGTTAACGAAAGGCAAGGAAAATCATATCTGACTTTTATATAGTGTTACTTAAGATGATAGAGTTGCGTCATATTGTGAAAATATATATTTAATTAATTAATCTTGTCCGTCTAATCACAATTTAAAATTTAAAATTAAGGTAGTTAAAATACCATGTGATGCTCCTTATCGAAACATTCGATTTACATTTGGAACATCACTTTTCTCACTACATGTTTCGGTTCTTAGATGAACCATCTTCAGGTGTGTAAAAATTACAATTATGTAAACTTAAAACTTAATCATAATTTCTTATGTGCAACTTTTTTTGTAGTTGTTTATCAGTTATTAGTGGTGTTCACTTCCAGATTCCATTTTAATATATTTGAAGTTGTTCTATATATGTGCGTCGTGTTCAAATAAATTTTTAGGTTGGTGAATGTTTTTGTTGATGTTCTTTTATTTATATCAGTCTCAGACTGACATAAAAAATCATCAACAATTTTAAGTTTATGTAATTGTAATTTTTATACACCTGAAGATGGTTCATCTAAGAACCGAAACATGTAGTGAGAAAGTGATGTTCCAAATGTAAATCGAATGTTTCGATAAGGAGCATCACATGGTATTTTAACTATCTTAATTTTAAATTTTAAATTGTGATTAGACGGACAAGATTAATTAATTCAATATAGTGTTACTTGTATATACGAACTTAATGTAAACATATTTATAGCAAACAATTTATTTGACCTGTTACTGAACATCAAACAACGGGGCACAATGTAGAACACGTTATGACATCATGCGCAGGAAAATGTTCCTTTAACTTCAAGGAGCAGAACTGTCAAAGAAATTTGAAGTCTAGTACACTTTTGTAGTACTCGTAGGTTCATACCCTGATGAAAGACTCTCGGGTTACAAGTTGCGTGAGGTGGTTTGTTCATTACCTTGTTAACAAGGGCTTATCACTGGCCATTAATCAATCCCACAACGTTCCTTATAAATACTAGATAATAAAAAAATATAAAGTTCAACTGTAGCATACTCATAAAATTAAAAAAGATTTTAAACACGAACCTGTAACGTAACGTAAATTATATATTCGTCAGTTACCATTTTGTCAGACGGCAAGAGAGTTGAAGAGGAAGGAAACTAGGTCATATTTCAGGGGTTGGTATGTTAACAGTAAGGACTTGAAGTATTTCATGAAGTAGTTCTTGGTAGACTGAAGTCCGACTTTACTGAGACAACGTTTTCTGCCCTGAGGTGATGGCATAATAGATATATTTTATATCCTATTTTATAAGCGATGCTGAAAACCATAAACATTATTTTTAATCGTCCGGCCCTCGCAGAATGAGAGGGAGGGGGGGGGGGAAAACAGATCGGTATGACGTTTCTGGCTTCAAAAGACAGACTGGTGTTTTGAAATAAAATGATCAGGGAATACGTGTACACTTTCTATGTTTTATCTAGCGCTGCAGACATAACGTCTGCATGCCTCTTCCAAATAACTTAAGAGTTTTCACTAAACTTGAAATGTATAAATTTTAGTAACAACTGTTCATCATCCAAATAATTATTTATAAGAGCCCATTGCTGATTAAGAAGTTGATACTCTCTCAGTTTGTCTTGACATTACTCTCCTTTTTAGTACTAATTTTAATTTTCTCTTTTATCAGGACCATTCACTAGTTAAATGACTGTAGTCCGCTTAATCTCACTCTATTATCTTTTTTTAAAAATCTCATTGACTTACACACAGCATTGAACGTAGGACTAAAACATTAAAATCCACAATGTTTATTTTGAGCACGTTTAGTAAGATGAATATTATTGATCATAAAAAGAAAAGGAAATTAAAAATCTGCGAAATATCTCAACCTCACATAACACTGAAAAATAGAATTGTACTTGAAATTAATGTTAATAGCGTGTAACCATATTTATAGAATACCAAGTATATGAACTCTGTGAGTGTCTTCACATTCCTCAGAGGGATTCCAAACTGTCAGGAAGTAATTTAATAGTGCACCCTACAATTTAACTACCCATCCACTGTTAACTTTGGCATAAACTTTGCTCGGGTGTATGAACTTTCTCCTGACACTGTTTGCGTTATAAAAGAGCGGCTCAAGGATACTATTTTATGAAGTATTAAGTTGACTGGCCTTTTTATGAAGTTTTAAGTTAACTGGCAGAACGTCCGCAAGCAGTTATGTATACAGTGTGATTGAAAAGGTTATGTCCAAACTGAGGGACTCAGAGAGAACAACTTTTGAATAGGAATCCATGTCCTCCGAAGCTATCCTGAGTCAGTTGGGGCCATTGATGGTAGGGAAATCTGAAAACATATCACTGAAATAATTTGGTTTATAAGCTTGCTAATACAAACCTTGTGCATTAATAAAACACAAAATTAAGATAGTAGAAGAATAGCAAAGTATGATCTTTCTTTATAACAGATGCTCAAAAGTTGTTCCTCCATTCTCCACACATGCACGAGCACGACGTACACAAGGCGGACAAATTCGTTCGTACACACCAGGGTTTTCTCGAATCATCTGGCATGCATTCTGCACACGTTCCCATTGGTCGTCATCATTGTTTGTGGGTGTTGTATAAACGACGGACTCCAAGTGACCCCACAGATAAAAGTCCAATGGAGTCAGGTCCGGTGACCTCGGTGGTCATGCTACTGGGCCACCACGCCCAATCCATCGCTGAGGATACTGTTCATTGAGATGATATCTGAAGCAATGGGAGAAGTGTGCTGGGGCTCCGTCGTGCGTAAACCACATCTGTCTTCTTGCATTCAGTGGTACATCTTCAACGAGACGTGGCAAGTGTCTTCTTAAGAATCACCGATGTGAAGGTCCTCTTAGACGTGATGGAAACATGTGTGGACCAATAGGCATATCGCTAACAATTCTTGCCCAAACATTAATTGAAAATCTTTGTTGGAAGCTGGGTTCACTCTGACATAAAGTGATTCATTGAAACTTATTTTTGGCTATTATTTCGAAAATGAAACATTTGCGACCTCATGTTCTTAGGAACTTTTTTTCTTTTTTTTTGATCCTGGAATACGTACACGAAGCATGTAAACATACTTCTGATTCACCCTGTATAAGTGTCTCTTTACACATCTCACCATTTTTTATTACTGTTTCGTTACGAATGTTGTATAAGTAATGATGGTATACTCTATGGAACTGAATATTTATTTGTGCCGTATGAAATTGAACGTAGATGTGTAGGATTAACATCACGGTACCAGAATAGTCAAATTTTTAGTGTTTTCTGAAGACGCTGTGGTGGCCGGGTCTTCATCTGAGTAAATGTATAGCTGTTTTTGCTATGAAGAATCGACCATGGTTATAAAACCCATATATGTCTTAGATAATAACATACATTCAGTCTGAAATTTACATAAAAATTTGAGTAAAAATACTCTAAACTGTATCACTTTTGGTTGAAGATAAAGGCTGTACATGCATTTTGTTTATTATCTGTCAAGTCTGTGGTGAATTTTAAATGATTATAATCATGACAACTCGTGACTACTTTATTTGCTAATATATTTAAGGAGTGGAATATTGCAAAGAGAAAGTATTCACTTACTGAATGTAATATTTTTTAGTCTAAGAGTAGGATTCATACGACATTAATTCGTTGAGTACATTTAAATCATAACTTCATGCAACCAAACTTGCATGTCTCTGCATACGTACTTAGAGATCAAATTATTTCCGATTCCATGTTTCATTTGAAATTTAGAATTATTTTTCCTGTAGAGAATTTTATAATCGTGCCAGTTAGAAGCTGTGTATTCGCTAATCGTAGCAATACGAATCACACAACTAGAGAAATTATGATTTGGGTTAAATTTGTTTGTTTTCTCGTTAGATCTAAGCATAACCTACTGACTCAAACATGAATAAATCATGGAAAATAGGATCTACAGGATCATCAAATATGTCCAGTTCTTTAAGAGTGGAAAATCTGAGATTGGTTAAATATGCTGTACGTTTTAAATCCCAACGGTAATATTCAAAGTACATTTGATATATAATATAAAGAGGAGCGCCGAAATTGAAGCTACCGGGAGTTCCAAGGGAATGAAATAATTCTGCTTTGCTTTTTGACGTTGATGATTAATTTGTCGACCAGATTTTATAAATTAAAGGATTTTCTGGCAGACTGACGATTACACATATTACGAATCTTGCTTATGGAATATTATAAGCGTGTTCTCGTTCGTATAGTAAAACAATAGCAGTAAGAAAGTGGAATTAAGTGTGTGCTGTCCCGTTGGACGCGTGTGGGCTGCACTGGGCTTGGTGCGTGCCAACTGCTCGCTGTGTATGAGATGTGATAAAATTTCACTTGGTTGTGCTACTATTTTAGAAAGTATAGTTGAAAATCATTTCGATACTAAATAACTCAGCGACTTTGATGAGTGTATGTTATCGTCGGCGCAGAAAAAATTGTAAAAGTGTTTCCAGATTAATGCTTTTATTAACTAGGGTTCCGATCGAATGATGAAAATGTTGGGAACATGAATTTCGTCTACTCCTTAAGTGTTTCAACGAATTATAAACTGTCTGTGATAAATTTAAAGCAATATAAAATCATAAGACTTTGCACTCTGCTGCTACGTACGAAAACTTGGCGGAGACTTTAAACAAATTATATGAAAACGGGGCGTTTATAAACTGTCTACAGTACAATCATCTACGTAAAAAATGAATTAGATATTTTAGATATCTGCTCTATTAAGCGAAAAACGGTGTTCAGTGATTATCGCTTTTGCTTCGTATTCGGGAGAGCATGGGTTCAGTTTTGGTGCAGAGGAATCAGGTCCTTCGTTGTCTTTCTTAGTTAATATAAGATATTCTCCTTAATAGCAGCTAAGTTTAGGCCATCAATGATTTCTTAGAAATCTACCTCATTCTTTATTTTGCTATCATTATTTCTTTCCACCTTATATAACCGAGTTAAAATATGGGTCGTACAACAAAGAAACAAAATACGCAACCCTCTTGAAAATATGCAGGATGCGCTGTACTATATAAATTTTTGAGTAACATCTAAAATATCTCATAAAACGAAGGATGGAGTACTCTTTAAGAAGGTGAATCTCCAAATAATTGGTCTTCACTTTAGAAGCAAACATAATGAAAATTAAATTATCCGACTAAAGGAAAAGGTTATTAGTTTTATATAATTCTTCTTCTTAACACTCGGATGTATTGGGCTCATCTGGTCTGTTTCAATTTAGAATTAATTCTGAAATTGTTAATCAGTTTCGACACCGGGTAGGATTCCTTGGACGAGTGATCAGCCCGTCTGTTTTTATCTACACAGGACAACATACCACACGAAGTCGCGGACAAACATCCATGCCTAGAGTGGGATTCGAACCCATGGTCCCTGTGTTTAAGCGAATAATGCCCACACCATGGACCACGCGCCCACTATGACCGGCTTTCGTATAATTGTAACTAGTGAATAATTTGATATTGTGGCAAAGTGCAAATTAATAAAAATTGCTTTCACGAGGAAATTGAGAATATTAAATTTGTACGTCTTCTGCTACCATGCAGTTCAAAATATTTTATCATCTAGACTGCTATGTAGGGTAAAATTACAATTTGACCTGTATTTTTGTTTGGGTGAGAAACGTAATTATATCACGTTAAATGAAGAACACATTGATGGTGTTTGAGAACAGGGAGAAAAATAGAATATTTGGACTTCGGGATGAGATGACAGGAGGCTGCAGAAAATACATAATGAGGAGCTCTATAGAATGTATTTTTCACCTGAAATTGTTACCGTAATCAATTCAATGATCAAATAGGTCAGGCATGCAGCGCGCATTGGAATATCAGAATTGCGGGCGAAAATTTGGCTGATAAATTTGAAGGAAAGAGGCCGCTTGAAAAAACTGGATTTAGATGGAAGGGAAGTATTAATATTGATCTTTGGGAAAGTGGGGTGGGAGTGTGGACTGAATTCATCAGCTTTGTGTGTGGACCGGAAGGGAGCTCTTGTGCACACAGTAATGAACCTTCGGTTCTCAAAAATTTCGTGACTTTCTATCTGACTAGCTGAGCGTGCTATATGATTCTAAAGATGAGTTCTGTCCCGTGGAGTTAGTTATTAAAATCATATCCATAATTGAATAGATAATATTAATAAGTTCCAACTAAAACTTTATTTACTTATGATTCTGCAAAGAGAATTAAGTGTTATAATATTCATGTTTACCGAAATTTTGTAACGTCCCTAAAATAAAAATCAGTCATTGAAGGCATCTTTATCCTGCTTGGAAGGGATAAAATAGGAAATTAATTAGACATTAATGAAAAGCAGTCAAAACTACTACTGAAATCAAGCAATCATAAGATATTTAGAAATGCAGAAGATAACCTATAAATAAATGTATATTTATTAAAATAATAATCTAGTAGGCTTATATGAAAACCAAACAAATAAACGTTATAGAGGAGAATATACTAAGATGGAAGACAGTCCTAGAACATAAAACAACATAGAGTGTGGTAACATGAGTTTAAATGTTTATTAATTTTAATGAATTCGAATAGAAAGAACATTCGAAAAAAACGTATTTGTAAACATGTACGGTAAGTGACACAATTTACCACTTCTTGGACAAAATAATGGGCTTATAAAAATAGATGGTGTCGTAAAATACTTTGGCGTGAGGCGGCAGATACAAAATAATAATACAAACATCAAAAATGAGAAATTTAAATATATACGATTAATCAAATTAAAATCTGAAACACTTCAAACCGTATACTTGACACCACAGTTAAAATAGCTGCTGCATGATACATGAGGCGGAAATGGCTTATAGATATAATTTCTGAATACAAATGTTCAAATATAGCATGGATTTATAAACCGAAAAACTGAACGAGAAATATAACGCTAAAGACACTCTCGAAATAATTTAAAGGCAGGTAAGAATAAGATTATCTCGGCTTGAGGAATCTGGAGTACATTCGTCTTTACTGACTTTATTAGTGTTCTGGTTCCCGCACTTACATAAGCTCACACACTTCATTATCTAGCGCGTGATAAATCTTTAGAGTTGCTAGCGACAGAATGACCTGAATTTGAAGCGTTGTGGACACATAAAAACAGCTTCCATAAACATGATTTTGCCTACTAAAAGACAGCGATGGCGTGCAGTAACGACTCTTTTTCTGTGGATAAAAGTACTGTAAAATTTCGCTAGCACAACACTGTAGCGTGTCTAAGAATTGTGTACCATACAGTACCTGTAATTGTCAATTTATGATTACATCACATAAATATTACTTTTACAGACCTGTACTAAGTTACGCGACTAGGTCATGGAGTTATTAGTTGACAAAATTAGTCCACAGTACACACATTGCATGATACAGTGTTAAACCCTTAAATAATTTAAGGTTCTGATGGTGATCAGTAAGATGATAGTTGTCTTCCAGGTTGTTGTGCAGTGTAGTCTATATTTTATACCAAGCTAAGTGTCGTCTATATAATTTTGATCAAATCCAATGTGAAGTTTATGTGTCAGAAGTACACAACCTACTAACAAACAAACTTAAATCAATATTAAAGATTTCTGTCTTGTGGGTCGTTGTGCTGTGTAGTTAAATATTCATCGCCCTGATGATGGAGGCAG